>OZ030015.1:29454956-29792456 GCA_964023405.1 Apodemus agrarius | reverse complement strand
GGGAAGTGACTGCCATTGGCCCGTCTCAAATGTCAGCTCATTGACAAGAGGGGCTGCATATGCTAATGTGCCTTAGAGTGCTTGGCACATTGGAAAGCTTAATCTCAAAGTCCAGGGCGTTTTAAAGATCATGGGCTTGGTGAATAGCCCTTTGTGTGAGGCACCTGGCTCCTCAGGCGTTCTTTTCCCCCTTCTGTGTAACATGAGGTCTACACCTTGCAATTTCCCCTTAAGCTGCAAACCCTGGGTTAGGGAAAGTTCTGTGATGTCATCTCCTCAGGATTCCTTCATTTATTGGCTATTTCCTTATGGTTGTAAGGAGCAAGGCTCTGTATACCTTGCAGGAAGAGGCATATTGAACATATTAGGATATTAAACAATCTTATCCAGTTTACCTGGGGCCACCTCTGCCCAGGGCTCGGCAGAACCATGGGCTGCGGCTGGAAGACGACATTTCTCTTCCATTCACAGCCAGTGACCAATAGGGGGCGTGGTTGCTTTCGCAGAAGCTGGGATGTTTACGGTTTCCACAGACTGCTTTTTCCACCTGATGGCTGGTAGCGCGTCTACTGGTGATGGGTGGCTTAGCTGGGCTAGGAGTCAAAGGCCTGGTGCTGTCATCTCGCTTTATGTGCCATTCATATTTAGCAGCTGGGGACTGAGACCAAGTGCGAACCTGTGATCAGCCGTTTACGGCCTCCCTCATGAAAGAGGTTTGCTGGTGCCAGGCGCGACATGGCTCGAATCCCCACCGCGGCCAGCACAATCCAGGACTCCTGGAAAATGATTTAGCCGTCTTCGCCCCTAATCCAATTTACCGATGCTGCTTTTCGATAGCATCACCTATTATTTGCTGGACAGGAGAAAAAAAACAAAAAAACAAAAAAACATCACGCCCCATCAGGTATACCGCAAAGCAGGGTTACTAGAAGCAACCCCTTACTGGCTGCCATTCCACTCTGCGTCTTTCATGTGAGCGTTTGGCCCCAGACATGCCGGAGTGTTTGAAAGGGCAGGGGGCTGGGGGTGGGGGGTGAGGCTGGCAGCGCTGTAAATTCCAAGCAGGGCAGCTGGGGTGGGAACATGGTGGGGAGGGAACATTATCTAGTGTGATTCTTTGTTTCCAAGGCTCTGCCTCCTATGTCTCAACTCCCTAGGATCACCAAGCTGTAAACAGCACACCTTACAAATCAGCGTACCCCTGACGTGGCTGGAACGTTCATTACAGCTGTAAAGGTACCCCAGCCAGAGAGACTGCTGTTCTGCAGCCCCGATTTTCCACCGCCATAACCCAATTAACTGGTGCGTGTGTTTGTTTTACAAAGCTCCGAGCTACCATAAACCATCCAGATACGTGGGCTGCAGAAAGCTTCGTAATTAGGACAAGGTGTACAAATTAAACTACTCTTTTTAAACTTCAAACCAGCTAACTTCTGACATACTGTACTGCCGGGGCTTCTGGGACTGAACCCAATTAACATCTTAGTATTTTATAAGCATCGTTTTAATTGCGTTTGTATGCAATCTTCTCTCCAAGTGCCTTTCAAGGTGCGAGTAGTCCTTGTTCAGCTTTTATTACTTGGGTGATTTAAATCTCCTCTCTTCAAGGTTCCCGTTAATAATGATTGCTGCTGCTTCAAATGCTGGTCCCACATAAAACTCGTCCCTCCGAAGAATTATGCGCTAAAACAGTTACATTTAACTTTATTATTACATTTTTAATTTTTTTTCTCTGTTTGAACATTGTGCCCTTAAACATTTTATCAACCTGTCAGCTCTTGGAATGACTAGAGAGTGAGGTTCCCTTTAGGGCCCGAGATGAATGTCTTTCATTCCTGTTTGCCTTCCTCTCCTCACTAGAGATGCCCACTGCCACTGGGGGTGATGCTGGAAGGGGGACCTGAATGAAGACTTATGGGGGTTTTAGTTTCCTTGTGGGTTTTTTTAAGAGCATCTGGGGCTAAGATTGGGTATTTCCCACTTGTCCAATATGTATATATAGACACACGTACATATATTTACACATACATGTATATATGTGCATATGTATGTATATAAACTTTTTCCTAATGTAATAATCAAGACGAGTAATAGTTTAATACAACCTTTAAAAGGTAAAGTTAATGAGCTGTACTCCCCCACTTTTGTTAAAGTATATTTTGAGCCTCACCTGGAGCAAGCGAGGTTGGGTGAGGGTCACGTGTATGGATATAGATCCCCCTTTCACTTTTGTTTAAAAATCATGACAACTTACCCATGATGAATTTCCTTTTGCCTCTGCATCCTACCTTTAAAAACATTGCCCCAGGTGCACGCGAGGTGGCACCTACCCGCGCTCTTAGTTCTTGGAAGGTAAAGGATGGAGATTATATCTGGAAGGCCAGCCTGGGCAATGTAGCGAGGCTGTCTCTCAAAACGAACAAATGACTAAGGAGTGAGATTGTAAACCTGAGGTCTAGATTTTATGGCCTCCCTCACGAAAGGCAGTTCAACAATGCCAGACATGAACTGGCCTAAACCCTCACTACAAGAGGTTCTGGCATCACCCAGCCCCGAGTGCGTGACTTCCTTGTTTTGCAGCCTGTCTGGTTTGGGCCCTGCCATCATTTGAAGAGTAAAGTACACATTAAAAGGGATTAGAGCACACCAAGAATTCCTGTCGGAAATATTTCCCCAAGCAAACAAGAGATGCAGAGAGAAGTCCCCGTCAACGCTAATGTTTCTTTTTCCGGCACAGGCTTCAGCATCTGTAGCCAGGAAGCTATGCCACTGAAGTCAGAGCCCGTGGCTATGCCTAAGTTTATGAGTACAATCAAATGGGAAACTCCTCCTCCACCCCCACGAACCACAAAGCAAGGGCTTCCATGATTGTCCCCCTTCTGCCTATTAATAAGGGAGCTAGGGCAAACATCAGTCTTAATGTTGGTCTCAATTAGAGTTCCTGTGATCCGGATAGAACCATATAGGATTGAGCAGGCAGCGAGAGCACCCTGAAATACTGTAAGCCCTTTGGCTTGATTGAGTGTCTTGTCAAACACAACTGGCAGCCTCTCCCCCAGAGCCGCCTGAATCTATGCAGATATGATTTCTATCATGCCTTTATGATGTAGAGTCTGTAATGAGGATGAACGTGTATAAATCACCTCCGCGTGGCAGTTAGGATGCCATACCCAAAGGAGAAAGACATTTCCGATTTCACATGCCTGGCGATTTCAGATATTATATAGCAGGTCTTCCCCGGACTGCAAAATCTTCAATTCTACTCAAGTCCTTTGGTGGAAAAGAAAATTAGACTTTCATATCTTTTCTTTGGGAAAAAAATCACTAGGGAGGTAAGAATTGTGTCCCTGAGACCAGGGCTCCATAGCGTTCTAGCTAGTCTGATATCGAAGTTGTGATTGAAAGAGGGTCTGGTCATAAGTGACTTAAGAAGCAGACATGGAGAGGGATGGGAGGGGACTTCCTTGAGGTAAGAGTCTCAGGACTCAGGTGATGTGAATTCGCAGCCAAAAGCAGCTGTGAATTCCCAGAATCAAAAATCGAGGCATAACTGTCACACCAAGGGTTTGCAGGGGAAACAAGGAAAAGAGCCGAACTACAAGCCCTGATCTGGAGCTTTCAACATGGCGAAATGCATCAAGCCCTTGTTACATGCTAAGTCCTAAGCCTCTCTTCAGAAGTTCCAGCTTACCCTTGGCTACTGGTGAGTATGTGGTCAGCCCAAGCTAATGAGATCCTCTCTCAAAATACCAAGCAAACATTCAGAACCCATTGCAAGCAAAATCATCCCTCCAAACATAAGACAAAAACAAAAACAAAACAAAAAACCCAGCCCACTGCACAATTAAGGGAAAGGTAAGTTAATTAATGAACTTGTGTTCATGGGTTTAGGGGGAGATGGCCAGGGTTCATAGCCAGGTGCACTGGCGCCTTCTCTGATGCCTTCTCTGCTCTGCTTTTGTTTACTGTGTGCTGTTAAGCTCAGATGGACAGGGCAGGGATAGTATGGCTTGCTTAGACATCACAGCAAGTGGCAGGATCTCAGGAACCCATTTCTGTCACCAATAAAAGGTAGTTAGTTGATGGAGCAGTTCTTTTGAGTTATGAGGATGATGACGTTGAAGATGGTGGCGGCGGCGGCAGTGGTGGTGTGTGTGTGTGTGTGTGTGTGTGTGTGTGTGTGTGTGAGATGACAGAGTTCAGGGACCCAGGTTGACAGGACATTCTTTTTTTTTTTTTTTAAGTTTCTTTTTTTTTTATTTTATTTTCTATATTCTATGTTTACATTCCAAAGGCTTTCCCCTTTCCCAGTTCCCACCCACCATAGTTCCCATAGTTCCTCTCCCCCCCATCTGTTCCCCAATAATTCCCCCTCCCCCCTCGGTTTCTTTACTAAACTGGATGCAATCTTTACAGGCCCAGGGTCCTCTCCTTTCTTCTTATTGGGAATCATTTGACTTGCTATTTGTGTCTTGAGTATTTAGGGCTTCTGGGCTCATTAATATCCACTTATCAGTGATTGCATTTCATGTGCATTCTTTTGTGACTGGGTTAATTCACTCAGGATGATATTTTCCAGGTCTAACCATTTACCTACAAATTGCATGAATTCATTATTTTTAATTGCTGAGTAGTATTCCATTGTATAAATATACCACATTTTCTGTATCCATTCCTCCTTTGAGGGATATTTGGGCTCCTTCCAATTTCTGGCGATTATAAACAAGGCTGCTATAAACATAGTGGAGCATGTGTCCTTATTGCATGCAGGGGAATCCTCTGGGTATATGCCCAGGAGTGGTATGCCAGGGTCCTCTGGAAGTGACATGCCCAATTTTCTGAGGAACCGCCAAACTGATTTCCAGAGCGGTTTTACCATTTTGCAATCCCACCAACAGTGGAGGAGTGTTCCTCTTTCTCCACATCCTCGCCAGCACTTGTTGTCTCTTGAGTTTTTAATCTTAGCCATTCTGACTGGTGTGAGGTGGAATCTCAGGGTTGTTTTGATTTGCATTTCCCTGATGACTAATGATGTTGAACATCTTTTAAGGTGTTTCTCGGCCATCCGAATTTCTTCTGGTGAAAATTCTTTGTTTAGCTCTTGACAGGACATTCTTAAAAATACTTTGAAGTAGCACTTGTCTTCGAGATCCTAATTCTCTAATTTGGGGGCAACTTCCTTCCTTTCCAGCGTCTTCTCTACCCACTCTCAAGGAATCTAGGATTTGGGTGACGATGACACAGGCCCAGGACACCAGCGTGCCAGCTCTGTACTTCCCTGTGTGCACAGAAACATTGTTCCTTATGGGGCTCAGTATACCTGTAGTTTGTACCCATAGTTTGAGGAATGGGACTCCAGATGGTGCTCCACCTCCAGTAGCAGTCAGGGGAGCACTGCCCCCCAGGTATCAAGCACTGGAGGACTCTGCCCAGCACAGCTCTTGCTAGGTCATTCACTGGATATGCCCATGCTATAAAGAAAGATCTTCTTCTAGTTACTTCCCACCAAGTTGCTGTGGACTGGGATCCAGACAAGCACAAGAGAATGCCTTTCGCTTTGTGTAACTTACCCCTTGATAACAAGAGACCTTGTAGTGCCAAAGACTTACAGCTCTCACCTATTATCACAGCCGCTAGCTGCTTTGCTCTGACAGTGAGAAGGGAGAGAGAGGTGAGGCCTGGCTTGATCAGAAGAGAAGAGATAGGATGGGGAGGAGGGTAGAAGACAGAAGACAAAAGGGCAGGAAAACGAGTTGTTGTGGCTGGGGACGTAAAGGGGCTCGGAGAGAATGGTTGTCCAAACACAAACCCAGGAATTTGCTGTGATACACACTATCATCTTCCTTATCTGCAGGCAGCTCCGGTTAGATATGGGGTGTGACTGTGATTTGTCCCTTGTGGCCGTCGTGGCCTGAGCGTCTGTGTACGGGCTTCCCTCGGGCTTTCTCAGAAACCCAGATGGCTGGGGCAAAGAGTCAGACCTTGGGAATTGGGATGTGGAGAATTAATGGGAAGTTGCCTGGCTCTCTGTGGCTGGGTGGGAAAAAGCATTGTTCTGTCAAATCCCAAAGGTCACAGTACAAATCCTTTCTTGGTCTTTTACTGGTGGTAGGATCTTGACTTTCTTTACACCGGAACATGAGACTGTTATTATTTTTTTTTCCTAAACTACTTTCCAGGATTGTCAAAGGTAATCCTGTCTTCACTGAAGGATTATGAAAGCTTCGGAGTTTATACAGACATAACAAATTATCACTACGCCAGGTGGCAACCTCATTTCAGATTGAGAAGGGAAGCCTCGGTAGAGGTCAGCTGTTTGCCTTTCTCTGCCAGCAAGGTCATTTCGTCCTCAAGCAGTTTGATAGCTGTCCACTCTAACGCTTTCTAGGAGTGGACAGCCCACAGCCCCATTTGCTCTTCTAGGCAGTATATCATTATTCATACTTTACATCAAACTTGCATGTTTGCAGCGGGAACACTTGCCTTGGCTTTTGATCGAGACTGAAAACAGTGAGTGCAAGCCATCCACGCTGGCGCGCCACTTTTGCTTTTAAAAGCCATGCAGGATGCGGGCTGCAGAGCTACCTCAATTCCCCTCAGGGCCGAGGTCCCTGCTCACGCGGGCCCCTTTACCTCACTCGCCAGTTCTTGCTGTCTTTCTTTCAGTCATCAAAGTGTTCTCTGTGCATATTGGATGTTCTAGGTCCTTCTGTCACCGGGTAGCTTAGGGATGGAGCTTGGAGATGTTAACATTCCTTGCCTGTGGTTGGGAAGTGTGTTCCACAAAGTTCTGTGGCCAACAGTAGGAGGAGGAGGAGGGGCATCTGCGGCTGCTGGTTGACCTGAGAAAGTCCTCTTGGCAGTCCGAGGCCAGATTTAGCCTCTCCCCACCCCCAACCCCCAGGCAGCTAGAAGCTTGTGGCAGGTGATATTTGCTGAGCAGTTGAGCTTTTCTAGCTTGATGCAGACAGACTCGGGAGCATGTCCCAGATATAGGCTAAACTCAGAGTATGCTGACATCTGCACAGAGAAGACACTTAATATGTGACTCTGCAGTTGCTTAGATGGCAGTCTGAGGTCAGCAGAAAGAATGCTAGAGAGACAAAATTTTAGGGTGCCAGCACTACTAGTCTTTGACAGGGAGTGTGATGTGGGCAAGCTTCTTGACATCCTGAGTCTCCGTGTCCCAAGCTATAGCATGAAGATCGTCTCAGTTGCACTGGATAGTCTTGGAGGACCAGAGATCATGCATAGGAGAACATAGAGGATCATTTATTTTTCAGACTATATAAGTGATTATTAATTATTACTGTACCCATGCTGCTATTCACTCCTTTAGACATCTCTCTATCTTGGGCCTGGGAATGTGGCTCAGTGGATCAAGTGGTTACCACACAAATGTGAGGATAAGAATTTGGTTTCCCAGCACCCACATAAGTATCCCAATGTTTGGAAGGCAGAGATGGGATCCCAGAAATAACCTGGCTGGCTAGACTACTTTTATAATAGGGCACTGGGTTCATCTGACCTCTGCCTCAATGAATAAGGAGAACATTCTTGAAGGACTCCTTAGGCTTCTGGGGACACACACAGACATGTACCCATATATATTTTTTTTTTTGGTTTTTCGAGACAGGGTTTCTCTGTGTAGTCCTGGCTGTCCTGGAACTGGCCTCGAACTCAGAAATCCACCTGCCTCTGCCTCCCAAGTGCTGGGATTAAAGGCGTGCGCCACCACCGCCCAGCAACATGTACCCATATTAATGCATGTACACCACATACAAGCAACAAATGAAATATTTCTCTATCTCCTTGGGCAGCAAGGATGGAAGCACAAATTCTTCTATTCAAAGGAAGTCATGCTTGCAAGTTTCTCGTTCCACCACCCAACCCCTCTCCAGACAGAGCCCTTCCTTTTCTGCAGCAGCGGCTCTGGTGTCTGCACTCCTTACCTGGGCTGGTTGGGATGTCCATGCCTGTAGGTGATGAACGGTCATTTGTCAGTTATCATTTAACCCCCGAAGCATGCTGGTTGAGATGCCTACTGCCTTGCAAGTTCTCCAAATCTACAAAGAATGAATCTGACACTTAACCTGAATCTCAGAATCTTCAGCAGGTCTAAGTGGTATCATGAGTTTTTAAGACTTGAGCACAAAATCATTAGTGCCTGTGCTAGTTTTCACTTAGGAAAGATATTTATACCTTGGGGTAAATTTTTAAAGAGGCCCAGAATCAACCAACCAACCAACCAACCAACCAATCAATCAATCCTTCTCTCTCTCTCTCTCTCTCTCTCTCTCTCTCTCTTTACATAAAGATTTTTATTTTATTTTTTACTTTTTTTTTATTCGATATATTCTTTATTTACATGTCAAATGATTTCCCCTTTCCTGGATACCCCCCTCCCCGAAAGTCCCATAAGCCCTCTTCCTTTCCCCTGTTCCCCAATCAAACCCTTCCCGCTTCCCTGTGATTACAAAGCATCGTCTCAGGAAAGACAAGCCACTCACACAAGACAATACCCACACAGCCGATGTGTTGTGTAATCTCCAGAGTGTGCTGTGCAGATGACAGAGGGAGCAGTTCTTATCAGCTGTAGTGTTTAGAGAGGGTGTCTGCAGAAGGATGAGTTTGCCTTGGTCCTTAGCAGGCCGGGGGATGCAGGTCAAGGGTCTCCATTATGTAACCCGTGGGAGAGCCATTCAAATCATAGCCTGTGTGAACAGTTCTATACAGAGCTAACGGCTGCTCCACGTATGTAGCTGTTTTTTTCATCCTGCCCTAAGAGGACAGAAGCTGCTTTGGCGTCTCTGTTCTGGATTTTAAAAGCAAGTTTTCCAAGTGCTCATTTGTCCCATCATGAAAATGGAATAGAAAGACCCCTAAGAAGAGCCGAATACAAACTCAAGTTGTATCTCTACTCGGGGAACAGCTTCGTCTGTGCAGATAGCTCATCTTCCTTTGCAACTGAATTGTTTCGAATCCTCACATTCCCCCATTAAAGGGAGCACGGGCTCTTCCACTGCCCTTGGGATCATTTCAAATCCTCGGTGCTTCCTTAGCCAATGGGCAGTAGCCCTTTGAGGACACTTACCAAGGTGGAGGGTGGGGATGTGGTCAGCCTTGTCTTCCCAGTGGCCCGCAGTGCAGCCGAGAAAGGATGAGCCTGCAGCATTCCTGGAAGGGGCTCTGTCTCGAGTCCTGCCAGGGTTACCAGGGATCTCACGCTCTCTTGGCTTGTTCTTGCTTTGCTCTTCTGTCTTCCGGGGATGAGGCTGTCAGCAGTAGCATTTGTGGAGGTCTGGCTTCACACCCGCCTTTTCAGCACCGTAGAGTTTGGATCCCCTTTTCTCTCCATCTCTCTCTCTCTCCCTCCTTTCCTGGGGTGGGGTTATCTTTTTATCTCAAAACCTAAAGCGCAGAAGACTTTGTCACACTATCTGAGGGAAATCGGTGCTTTCACGATGTCTTTATCTTGTTTATTTGAAAAATTCTTTACATTTTTTTTAACTTGTAGGTGTATGCATGTTCTCTCTCTCTCTCTCTCTCTCTCTCTCTCTCTCTTTCTCTCTCTCTCTCTGTGTGTGTGTGTGTGTGTGTATGTGTGTGTTTATGTGTCAGTCTGTCTCTGGAAGGCAAAAGACAATGTCAAATTCCTTGGAGTTGGAATTACAGGAAGTTGTGAGTTATTCAGTGTGGGCACTGGGAACCAAACTGATCCTCTGCAAAACCAGCAAATGCTCATAATGGCCGATCCATCCCTCCACGCCTGGCGTCCTCCTTTTAAAAAGAGTGTTCTCCTTGGTGACTTGTACTGTAATGTAAGCTCTCCTACTGAACTACTCTAAGGTAGTAGTTCTCCTACTGAACTACTGTAGAGTAGGTTCTCCTACTGAACGGTCGAGGGATGGCCCCAGCTCAGCCCTCGGTAGGTACTCCCTGGATGGGCTACCTCTCTACAGAAAGTGTTTATAGACAGACGACGCAGTGGGAAGATCATGAACTCCAGACCTGTCCGCCCGGCTGCCTGTAGGCTTCTGCTTTGGATAGCCAGAACATAGCTCAGCAACTTTGTAGAGCCCAGTATCGTTCTACGCGATTGAAAGGATGGACACTCTTGCTGGAGTAGGAGTTTGTGGGTTGCCCTTGCTAGTGTGGGGAGTTTATTTAAACCTTGCTGATGTTCAATTTTTTTCTGTAATCCCCCTGCCTGGGAAAACTAAGATTTTTACAATTTAACTCCCCCCAAAGGTAGCTACACAGGTTAAATAAGACGATATACCTACAGAAACTCACTAAGAAATGTTCCCAGGATCATGGTAGTCCTTTATAAATGACATCTGGATGTGGAAGTAGGTGACGAGGAACAAGAGACAGAGGGGGAGAAAATGGTCCAGAGGGCTAAAATGCAGGAAACAGACTCCGGCCAGCCACCTGCTTTCCTTAACAACACAAGAACCTGCAGCCTGTGATTCCCCCCGCTCGCAGGCATCACTGTGGTGCAGGACTCACTTTTGTACTGGGAACCTTTCCTCCTCCAGTTTCTTAATGTTGGAGCAGCTTTCCACAGCCTGTCTGGGAGAGTGTAGTTCTTCCCTGCCTCCAAGCACATCCATCTCATCCTCCCTGGCAGACCTGCTCTGGGGCCCTCACCCGGCTCCCACTCTGTCTCTCACATCTCGAAGACACGTGCCATCAAGGTATTAGTGACCCTGGGCTGCCTTCCATTAACCCCATTCTGACAGTGCTCATTCAAGGGGACGAGGGGCCCAGGGCACACAAGTGAGGTGTCCTGCAGGATCCAGGATGCACTTTAATGAAACCTGACATCTTTCATATGGGATTGTTCTTGACAAAAGGGTAGTGTGATGTAGCTCTTAACCTCCTCAGTAAAAGATAGAAGAATGCTTTGTCTCTCTAGGGGTTGTCAAGCTGGCCTTGGGCAGGGCACTGTCAATAGATACACCCTGCCCATAAACCTGTTGTTGTTGTTGTTGTTGTTGTTGTTGTTATTGTTGTTGTTGTTATTATTTGGTGCTTCAGTTTCTTATCTGAGCACTGAGGTAGTTAGGCAAACCTCAGGATAATTGGAATGCAACTCTTGAATGTGTAAGCAGGACAGTGCAGACAGTTTCTGACCTTTACTTGCACATCATTATTGGCTCTGGTGTCTACCCATTGTTGTTTGCCTGAGCAAGTCCTGTCTCTTCTGAGTTGGTCTCCTCATCTGTTATAACGGCGGCTGTGATAGCACGATGCTCGTAAGCCTGGAACCTCAGGGCTTTACACGTAGTGAAAGGCCCAGGAGAGATGGCTGTTTCTAGTGTTACTATTTGAATAGATGTTTTGATTTCCCAAGGCTTTTTGCATAGCTCTTACCTGGAGCTTCACACCTCTCTGCAGACTCCTCCTGGAAGCCATGGTCATCTAATAGCTGAAAAAAGGTTTTTGTTTTAGTTTTATCAGATATTTAGGTTGAGGGGCATGCCCTTTCCTGAACTCAGGAGGTCTGACTGAAAACAAGTCTGGGAGTTTCTCAGCTTCAGGTGTAGCCCAGGGTCAACATAGATGAGATTTTTGCTCCTCCTCATTGTGGGCAGATCCCATGATAAAGACTTGTGTTGACATCTTACTTCTTATTCAAGGCCTGGCTCAAGTGTTCAAGTCAATAAAGGGAACTACTAAAGGTCCCCAGACCAAATTCATCCTCTTTTCTTTGAATTTTGGACACACACCTCATTTACCTAACTCTTGGTAGCATCATGCTGTAACTGAACCGTAATTGACTGTGGACCTGTGAGGAACCCTGTGTGTTCTTATATCCAACCAGATCAGAGTCATTGTATGCCACAAATTGACATGGATTAACAATATTAACAGCAGTGTCAGTGATTCTAATCTCATTTAATCCTATAACAGTTCTATGAGGTAGATGCTACTTACTACCATCCTTTCTTTTATCACAAGAACACCAAGTCTGAGAGGACAGAAGTAACTTACCTTGAGGCCACACAGCTAAAAAGTGGATCTGTGAGGTCAGAGGAGTTCTTAGTCAGTGCTTTCCTTCCCTTATCCCATTTTATTAGAGTTTGATTCTCTGGTTGGTAATTTTATACTCCCAGATGTTCTCCGGTGGCGGGTCTATGCGGTAGGAGAGGCGAGAACAGGAGAACTCTGGGAATTTGCAAGCTGGGTTGGGAGATCTTGCTGAAGGCTCATTGCCTCTGTTGAAGAAATGTCTCCAGTTTATTAAATGTGTCTATCCAGAGCTGCCCTGTGGGTCAGCCATGCACTAGGTTTGACGTGATGGCGAACGTTTAAGAAGTGTCGTCTTCACTTGTACTTAACCTCTTCCAGGCTGTTTTGCATGTTCCTTTATCTGCAGTTGCCAAGAACAACTTTCCTATGAATATTCCTGGTCCATTGCTCATGTCAAGGGAGTGGATATTACCAGGGATCAGGTAGGACTTGGAATTTTATAGGCTAACTCTGAAACTGGGAGCACATAGAGGCACATGATACTGGGAACTACAGTGGACTCGAACTACGGACCCATGTATAACTGGAATAGGAAGCCCATGGTTGCACGAAACTATCTGTGGGTCATAAGATTATTGCTGTAGGCCCCTAACCCCAAATTTCTGGTTCAAGTTCAAGAAAGGAACTCATGACTTAGTTTGCCTCATCTGAAATGAAAGGCTAGCGAGGACCGAGAGATGACATGGTTTGCTCTCAGAAGTGTGGCCCCAGGAACATTTTTCTGCAATGTTGAGTTATTTCCGTTACCTGTGCCCCAATTCCTTGAGGGCAGACATGGGACACAGTCACACTGCCATTCTACATACATTCCTCAAAGGCCTTTGGCAGCTCTTCACAGCTCTCTATCTGAACCAATACAGATCTGACTATAGACTCTTCAGCATACTTTCTAGCAAAGAATATTAGACAGCCACTGACAACGAATTGGGGTTTGCAATTAAAGAAAATGGCTCGGTCTAAAAGGTATGTAGAGACAGTTACGGAGTTGATCGAAAGTTCTTCTTCACAGAAGAAACAACACGAAAAGAAACAAGGAACAGACGATTACCTCATCTTCAGGAAGCTCAGGAAAATGCCAGCCACGGCCTCCTAGCTTCAGCAGAGCCTGCCAGCTCACCTGGAACTTCGCTGCCTTTTCTGGGAATGAAGACCCCAGTGGAGGAATTCAGGAATGAGACCCAGGAAAAACAGAGTTCAGACTGGACAGAAATATCAAACAGGGCCCAAGAGCTACCTTGCTATTTCGGACCAGTTGCGGTTTGACTGGCCTGAATCTGTGGAAGACTTGCTTCCCAGGCCTTCAGCTACAGGTTTGACATTTCATCTGCTAGATGGCGCTGTACTCTAAGGAAAAGCACATGCCTGCTTGACTCGGAGACTGGGGAAGGCGGAACAACTGGGCAAGGAGGCAGCTGAGAAGGATCCGGCCTTTCCCCTGCAGCCCCAGCTCCTTCTGTAGGCCGCCACCTCCTACTCTCTCTTTTCTATTTCATTTTGTAGTGGGGGAATGTTGCATGCTAAATCTGGTAAGTTACAAGGCCTTTTATCCCAGACAAAAGTGAGATGGAATGAGAAATACCAGAGAGAGAGAGAGAGAGAGAGAGAGAGAGAGAGAGAGAGAGAGAAGAAGAAGGAGGAGGAGGAGGAGGAGGAGGAGGAGGAGGAGGAGGAGGAGGAGGAGGAGGAGGAGGAGCAGGAGGAGCAGGAGGAGGAGGAGCAGGAGGAGGAGGAGGAGGAGGAGGGAGAAGAAGAAGAGGAGAAGAAGAAGAAGAAGAAGAAGAAGAAGAAGAAGAAGAAGAAGAAGAAGAAAAGAGAAAGGAGAGAAGGATATGTCAAGTGACAAATGACAAGTCTCAACTGGTCTGTGTCCTTAACTTGACCAAAGTCCCTGCAAAATAGAAACAGTTCTTTCTGCATCCTGCCTCCTGAGCTGGATGCCTGGGACTCCAGGCGGCTTTACACTGAAGGCCTCTAACTGAGCTCTCTCCAGGGCCGAGCTACACACAGGCACCAGGATCCTGTTTCCCGTGCAATTTTGATGCTGGGCTGCCGGGCGGGCTCCTGTGTGCACGTACAGCCAGGGATGGCATTCTGCAACCACCCTTGTGGTATCAGCAGCCAGAAGGAGCAAAAGCAGTGACGAAGAGGGAGTATGTAAACCAGGATGGGACAGAATGGCAGCGAGAGGCGAGGAGGGGATAAGGGAGGGGAGGACAGGGGACTGGGATGGAAGGTAGAGGGGGTGGGAAAGGAGGAATCAGATAAGGAGGACGAGGCATCCAGAAGGAAAGGGCAGTGGAGAGGTGAGGACACACTGCTGGTGGATGGGAAGGCTGTGGGGAGCAGGAAGAGGCAGGAACTGGAGTGAAGCTTTCCAGTAAATGTGAAAGCTGAGACACAGGCCCCGCAGAGGAAGATGGCTCTGCTGGGCAAACAAGAAAAAAAGAAAGCAAGTAATAGCTAGGAACTGCAGAGAAACCTGACCGGCTCCTCATAGGAGCATAGCCACATGGGCAAGGATGCAGCAGAAGAAGTTAGACGGGAGGTGGGCAAGGTTGAAGCAGAAGGTTCTAGAAGCAAGGGAGAGGGAGAGAGCAGAGCCGAATTCAGAAAGGGAGGGGGAGAAAAGCGAGCAGAAACAATATGTAAAAAGCTTTCACGGGGAGGGTGAAGGCATGGGGGAAGAGCTGTTTATAGAATGTTTACATTAGAGCCTTAAAGCTGGAATGTGTGTCTTGGAGTATAGCCATTGTCTAGGAAGCACAGTATGGCTTTTAAGCAAATGGTGGAGTCGTCGGGGCCCCACGAGGGAGCAGATCACACTGGACTGCTTTGTGGGTTTGCCCAGAGCTGCCCTCTTATTGGCTGGCAGCCTGGTCTGGAGGCTACCTGCTGGGCCTGCTGTCTGACGGAGGGCTATCCCTGCCCTATTCACGGAGCTCTGAGCCCAGCAGTGTCAGGCTAAGCATCGGGATGTGGTCCGTTTGAAGCTGCTTCGTGGCAGATGTAGGGTAGAGTCAAAGGGGAGATGTGGTCAAAGGCATCCAAGGGTGGAGGTGAAGGGACAGGTCCTCGGGAGTCCGGTGGCCACAGTTCGGTTGTGTTTTTTGAATCATTCTACCATATAAACTAGCACATGTCTGTCTGCTGCTTTGAGCCTTTGGCGAGTGATCTATAATAAACTTTGCATCTTGTGGGCTTGAGAGACAGCTCAGTCAGTAGAAAGCTTGCTACCTAAGCATAAAGAAACTGATGTTGAAGATGCTTAGAGTACACCTGTGCTTCAGCACAGGGAGGTAGAGACCGGCAGGTTCCTGGGAAGCATCGGTTAACTAGTCTACCTTGCTCTGGGTTCTCCAAGCCAAGAGATCTCATCCCCAAACCCAGACTGGACAGCTTCTGCGAAACATCGCCCGAGGTTGACTTCTGACGTGCTCCCCTGACGCCCCCACATGTGCCTCCTTCCCCACATACACATGAGTAGCACCCCGCCTGCACCCCTCATGGGTCTTCACCACAGCTCTATGGTAGGATCCTGAGAGGCTCAGTGAGATGATGCGTGCCTTTAACAGGGCGATGGTTTATAGTCATGCCCACTCAGCGTTAGCTGGCCTGCTACGTCTGATAATTAGGACCAGACAACAGCGTGTGTGTGTTCTGGGGATCTGTCCGTGAGTGCAGAGAAGGGGGCTTAGATGCGAAAATGTCTGAGCAAGGGAATGATTTGTACAAAGTATCCTGTGAGGATAATGAATTACATGGTGGCCTGTGGGCTGTTTGGGGGACTAGGCGGTGTACTATGAGGAAAGAGGCGAAGACAGGGGAGTAGGATCACTGCAAAAACTATCAAGGGCATTATGAAAGACATCTGAGTGCTTGGTGATTGGATGGTTAGATTGGGAGAGAGGGGCATTTCCAGCATGACTCTGAGGGTTTGAGGCCAGGAGTAGGAACCAGAGCCAACACAGTGTGTATTTTGAAGGGATTGGAAAAAGCCAAAACCAAATGAAATGTGGAACAGAGACATATAATCTGCGGTATCTAAAATGTTTATGATTTATTCCCCCCCTTATACAAAGAGTTGGCATGCCCTGGCACTGCCTAAGGACCTCGGGAAAGGCCTGGAGATGCGGAGGAGAACACAGCACCTCACAGGAAGTCACAGGGGAGATTAAGCCCAGGGCAAGGTTGGGACGCTCAATGGTGTGCCGATGGTGAGCCACACATTCATTTCAGAAATATCTATTTGAGTGTGATCTCAGGGCACACATGGATCTCGTTGGAATCCTAGCTACCTGCGACCCTCGCCAAGTTACCAGATTCTGGGTCTCAGCTTTCTCATTTGTGAAACTGGGACACTAACGCTTTCCCTTTTTGTCTGTAAAGATCAAATACAGAGGTGCTTGTGACATATTTAAACAGTGTCTGGCAAACACAAACACAACCTTTATTATTACTGAATGTGGAAAACGCTCTTGGAAAACAGTGGCTTGATTTGTGCGGGAATATCTATCGGCCTCACTGTTGTGAGTAGTGTATCAGTCTTGAAGCTGTTAGAACTTGGTGTCTGATCTGGCGACCCACCTTTCTCTCACTCTAAAGCCTGCAGCCTGGTTAGGATCCTTTGAAATCAGTCAAAACAACAACAATAACAACATTGACAACACCAACAGCAACATCATCAAAGCATCACCCCCCCCACCCCATAGCAACCCAACCCAACCCAAAATAAATAATTCACACACAAAACCAATTTCTTTATGTTTCTTCAGTTCCCTTCTTCCCATGTGGTTGCAAACACACATGAGCATTTGGTATAGCTGGGTCACCTCTTTCCTCTTTAAGAATCTCCAAAGCATAAAGACTGGTGGCGTTTCCCCCTTCCCCATTCCCAGCGATTTTTGAGTCTCAAGTCTCTTTCCCTCTGCCTGCCCTCTTTAGGCTGGTTCCCAACAAGAGTCAAATCTCCCCCACAGCGTCAGCAGAGATCTGTCCACCTCAGAAGCATCTGTCCATGTTTCTGCAAGCTTCAGTTCTGTCTTCCCACTAAGACTCTCTGAGAGCATGGAGCAGATCCCAGAATTTCTAATCCTCCCTGCAGCAAAGCCAGCCTCTTCCCACACTCGGAGAAACAAGGAGAAGGGGAGAGCGGAAAGGTTGTCCTCACAGAAGCCTGGCCCTGGCCCCGCAGCTGCATCTGTGCCTGTGACACACCACACCCCTGCTGGTTCCTTACTGTCTCCCTGAGAGGCCAGCAAGGGGAGAGAGAGAGAGAGATTAGGGTCATCAAGATAAGGCTTGAAATACTCAAACTGGAAGCAAAAACCGGGCTGTTTTTCCACTAGTAAGCAATCAGGGAACAGGAGGATATAATTTGCAGATTAGGGGAGTGAACAAAGAACAGAAAATTAACTTTATAGCAATGAGGAGCGCAGGCTGTTTGAAGAAGAAAACCTCTGCAGAGCATTGTTGATAAAATCAGACTGTTGATTTAAACGAGGAAATATAACCAAATCAGCTGGGGTGTGGGTGATCTGTGGAAGTTGAGGGTGAAACTTTAGGCAGGCCTGGAAAGCAGGGCTGCATTCCAGAAAGCTGAGTGGGAATTCCTGAGTGGGAATGGATGAGCAAGTGTACATACATGGTAAGTGTGTATGTGTGTGTAAATGTGCACGTGCATGCATGTATCTATATGTGAGTATATGTGTATGCACAAGCACGCGCGCGCGTGTGTGTGTGTGTGTGTGTGTGTGTGTGTGTACACCAAGGGCATACAGAAGGGGGCATATTTTACTGGGATGTTTAAACCATTTCCATACGGGATTGTCTTTATTTAGAAAGTGGCATTTGCTAGTAAGAACCAGGAAGCATCAGCCTCCATTCCTGAAAGGACCAGCATTGACTTGGTTTCTGGAGCCAAAGAGTCTCAAGAGAAGCTATGATTCTCCAGGTGGCTAGAGCGGGGCTTCTTCTGCCCACTATACGGCAGAGGATTGACCACATTTGGACAGGAGGACTGTCTAGATGAAGAGACCCATTTCTTGGCTGGAGGAAGCCCCCGGGTTTCTCGATGTTACGTTTTCCTGGTTCCGCGTTAGCTGTGGTGAAGTGTTTGTTAAGAGCTTGGAGTTCCCATGGCTGGAGATGCAGAGAGCATCCCTGAATGCCAAAGTGGTATGCCCCTGCCTCCGTATCCCGTTCTCCTGCTTCCGTCATGTTCTGGACCCTTGGAAACCTCAGTACGGGAACCTCTTCCTTCCTGCCTTTCGGTGCGTTGGTGTGGTGGGAGGCACCGTGGGCTAGTGAGCTTGAGGAGCGTGCTTGGTCCCCTTCCCCCCTGCCAGGCTGAAGGTAGGCTGGTCACTCAAGGGAAGACTGTCTCTACAGCCACAGCCACAGCTCCCTGAAGCTCTCCCTGGACTCAGGGCTCCAGCTTTGCTCCTTTAGGCATTGGAGCCTTGTGGCGGATACTAGAATTTTTAGAAGTCCCCTTCCATCCTCTGCCTAGGATTCTGAATGGGTAGAAAGGATGAGAATGTTTTACCCCCACACTGAAGCGCCTGTCACAAGTTGACAACGGGATCTTGGCTGGGTTGGTTATCTTGAGTGGACTCAGTTTCTTCATCCATGAAATGGGGATGATAATGAAGTGACTCGTCACGGACATGTGTTTTGAGTTCTGCTTGTGGTACGATGTGTTGGGATTTAGAAGAAAACCGGCATTGGTTGAACTCCTAGTTCCGAGGCTGATTGGCTGTGTGGTCTAGGCCGATTATTTCATTTCAAACATGTTTCTTTTTTAAATGTGAACATTTTTTTCTTTTTTAATGTATTTGGTGGTTTTGTCATCATGTATATTTTCCATACCACTTGCATACATGGTACCTAGGGAGACCAGAAGAGGGCGGGAGTGAGCCGCTGTGTGGGTGCTGGGGGGAGTGAGCCGCTATGTGGGTGCTGGGAGTCGAACCTAGGTCATCTGGAAGATTATTCAGTGCTCCAAACTGCTAAGCCATCTCTCCTTCCATTGGCCAGCTCTCCTTATCTCTCTGAATCTTGACTTGTGTCACCAGTAAAAAAGGGATAATAACCCAGCTAAATACATGGCCATATGTGATGGCTGCCTTTACATCCCTCCTGATATAGGAGTCCAGTCCCAGCTTTCCTGCAGGGAAGAGCCCTGGGCACACTTTTTTTTTTTTTTTAAACTTCTAACATTGTTCCTCTGACAGTTGAGCTCAAACTTTCCAATCTTTCTGCTTCTTGCACACCTGTTCCTGAAGCTTTTCTTCAGCAGGACGTGGGCCAGTGACTACCAGAGAGAGGGATCCAGAGACTGCCCACGTCACTTCATTGGCGTGGTGATCTGAGCTGTTCCTTTTAGTTTGGGAGTGCTCTGAAATAGTCAACACATATCAAGGGCTTTACCCTTCGTTCTTTGTGCAGATGCCACCCATATAACTCAGGGATAGGACTTTATATTTTTCTCGGCACCTATTACATACCTAGATTTTAGATTCCAAAGGTCTTTTATCCAACTGCTCCTGTATGTCACCGAACTTGTCATTAGTGATTCTGGTCATAAGTCTTTGTAAAATGTAGAGAGTACATAGTATATTTATTCTTAAAACGTCTACATAAGGTTTCAAAATTTCAATGCGCGGCCTGCTTAAGTGTCCCGGCATGAGGGAAGCTGGGGTTTTGAAGGGTTTATCACAGCTATTCTCATGCTCTGAGTCCTCCATTTTCATTTTAGCATCTGAGCATCTGAGCACCCAGTGTGTAAGTGTTAATAGCTGACCAGTGACTCCTATGCAGTGACTTTGCCATTGCCCAAGTGGAGAGTCATCATTCTATTCTCATTGAATATAAATACATGCCATGTCTGTCAGTACTTGCTCTTGCTTTCAAACATAGTATCATTTGGTTTGTTCTTCAAACCATCTACTGACCACCTACCCATTTGTTGATCCACCCACCCACCCACCCATCCACCCATCCACCCATTCACTGATCCATCCATCCATCCATCCATCCATCCATCCATCCATCCATCCACCCAGCAACCTATTTATCTATCTACCTACCCACTTACTTAATCCATCTACACACCAATCAACCCCTCCATCCTTCCATCCATCCATCCATCCATCCATCCATCCACTCACCCACCCATCCATCCATCCATCTATCCATCCACCTAGCAACCTATCCATCTATCTACCCATCCACCCATCTAATCCATCTACACACCAATCGATCCATCTATCCATCTATCTATTCATCTACCAAACCATCCATCCATCCTTCCATATCCATATATTTCTACATTAACCTATCCATTTAGCTACCAATTCATCTACCCATCTATTATCCCAACCATCCATCCATTTATCCCTCCAGCAACTTATCCATTCATCTACCCACTCACCCATCTATCCATCCAGCAAATCATCCATCCATCTATCCACCTACATATTCATATATTAACCTACACATTCATCTACCAGTTCATCTACCCAACCACTCATCCGTCCATTTATTTATCCATCTAGCAACCTATCCATCCATCCATCCATCCATCCATCCATCCATCCATCCATCCACTCACCCACCTATCCATCTACCTACCCATCCACCAAACTATTTATTCATCTATCCATCTATCTATTCATACACTGACCTACCCATGCGGTTACCAATTTATTTAACCATCTAGCCACCCATACACCCCACTCACCCACTCACTTATCCACTACCAATCTAAAAAGTATCACAGAAGGCTTTCTTTAATACAAAGTAAATTTGCAGATGACCCCACAAATTAAAAAACAAACATGCTCTTAAAAGTGAGATACATCAAGTGTTTAATAGTGATATTGGGCATTCTTGAAATGCACATAAAGGAAAATAGGGCTGAGTAAAATGTCTTACCTTAGAGTGTGGGAATAGAGCTGTATCTTAAGGATCACCGAAGGAGAACTGAGGTAAAAGAAAGGGGAGAACCAAGCAGAGGAGCCAAGAAGATGGAAATAAGGAAAAGTCAGACAGCAAATTGAAGTCCCAAAGTCGAGCAGGTAGCTGGAGTTGGGGTATCTGAGAAAGCAAGGAATGGGAAACCTGGGAAGGCTGGTTGGGGCCAGTCCCCGGAAAAGAGGACCTGAGCCAGGTCAAGTCAGTTAATCCAGTGGAGCAGGGAGGGCTCCTGAGGTCCCATTCTCAGCTGAGAGGCTCCTGGCTGGCTGTTGATACATTCAGGGGGAGGGAGAGTAATTTTTCTTTGGGGTTAAGGCCATGGGTAGGGTAGACTGCTCACATACATGGTTGTAACTAGTTGGAGAAAGAGTGAGAATGAGAGCGAGAGTGAAGAAAGAAAGGAGACAGACAGACAGACAGACAGACAGACACACACACACACACACACACACACACACACACACACACACACACATAGACAGAGAACCTGAAATTGCAAAGGAGTCTTGAGGGAAGGCCAAGGGGAGTTTCAGGGAGGAAGTGGGAGGTAGATATGATGAAGATACATTGGATACATGTATAACATTTCCAAAGTATATAAAAAATAAAAACAGAGGAGCCTGGAATATAAAACTGGGGAACATAAAAAGTCAGCGTTTCCTACTGGGGTTCGAGACCCGAAGACTCTCCTTGGCAGGGAGAGGCATTTAGGGGAAAGTGGAGCATTGATGTAGGATGTGCAGTGTTTGCCTTTTTTCTTAACCAAGTCACAAGACCTTTCAGTGAGGCTTCAGCCATGTGTTTAATCAAGGAACCATGGATGGACTCCAGTTCTGACATCCCAGTGCTTTCAGAAAGGGAAGGACACATTGGCCTTTGCTTAGGGCACTTCATCTTAGTCATGTTCAAACAGTAACTTCACATGCACAGCAAGTGAATTATTCACTGTCATTAAAGCTTTCAACATACTTCACTGAAATTAGACATATAGAAAGACAAAACCAGTGTGCAGCTTGTTGAATTGGTGGATGGTAAATGACATTACAGACACCCCACAAATGAAGAAATGGAACAGCTGCCTAGACGTGTAAGACCCTGTCTCAATCGTAACAAGTCCCCTTCTCTGAAAATAACTAATGACCCACGTCTTACACTGCTCTATGGCTTTATCACCTGTGGGCATCACCTCATCCTCTAGTCTTGCTCATGTATATGATTTTTAAACTTTATAAAGCCTTTAGGTCTTTTTAAGTCTAAGGCTTCCCCTTCTGCATCGCCTTAAAAAACATTACATATATGTATCTACTTTATGTGTGCTGAGCTCGGAGGACAACTTCTAGCTTGTCACCATGTATGTCCTTGGGAGATATAACTACAGGTGCTCAGGCTTGGTGGCAGGTGCTTTTACCCTGGAATCATATCTCTGGCTTGTTACATTTTTATGTCAACTCAATGCAGGCAAGCATCACCTGGAAAGAGATTGAGAAATGCCTCTGTAAGACTATTCTGTAGACAAGTACGTGAGGCATTTTCTTGATTAATGGTTGATGGGAGAGGGGGTTCAGTCCACTGTGGGTTGTACCATCCACATGCAGGTGGTCCTGGGTGTTGTATAAAACCTAAATGGAGCAAGCCACTGGGAGCAAGCCAGTAGGCGGCATTCTCCCATGGCCTCTGATGAGCTCCAAGGTAGGTACACACCAAAAGCCAGGGACTATCCATCTCCTGGGCATCCATCAGTAGCCACTAGTTCAGCTGGAAGATGCGGGTCCCCATAATTATAAGTCTCTTCTCATTAATGACTGAGTGTGGACAGGCACTGTCGGAGAGGCTCCATCCTGTGCAGCTTCAATGTAGACAGCTGCAGTGGGGGTGATGTCATGACTGCCCTGTTGTGGCACTTTTTATGAAGACGCTCTTTCATCTACCACGCCAGCCATTCCCATGTAGTTCATATAGATAAGTAGGAAGGATAAATTATTTTTTTTCAAGACAGGGTTTCTCTGTGTATCCCTGGCTGTCCTGGAATTCACTCTGTAGACCAGGCTGGCCTCAAACTCAGAAATACGCCTGCCTCTGCCTCCCAAGTGCTGGGATTAAAGGCCGCCTGGCAGAAGGATACATTTTTATTCCCCTAGTTTCAAAATAGCAAATGTACATTATTCAGAGTGTCATGTGTCTGCTCATTGTTTGGTGCTGCCATGTGAACTCTCTAGGTATGGTTTAGTCTGTTGGAAAGCTCACATCTTAGGCCAATGGAAACCTCCAGGTCTTCTCTGATGCATTTTCAATGTAATCCTAGTAGCTTTGGGGAGATTCTTCTAATTTCATGTCAACGTGTCAAAGCCCATTGCAGACACTTTCTACTCCAGACCTGGTGCCAGATATTTACACCAGAAACCCCGCGTTCCCTCAAGAAGAAAGGCCCTTCGAAGACTAAATCTGATGGAAAGGCACTCACTGACATTGGCCTGACCTGTGTTTCTAGGCCATTTTTTTAAAAGAACCAGAATATGCAAGCATGTAATGGGGTTGTACTGATATTTCCAGTTGAGAGTCACATATACAGGGAGTTTCTTGGTACCCAGAAAAGAGTTATTACTTTGAAAGATTTGTTCTCTCATTGAGAACCTGTCCTTCCTGATAGTGCCCCGTACCAACATGGTCTCTTCTCTACTGCACAAACACATCAGAGAAATAATTCTAGGAAGTGCCACAGACATGACTATTATTAAAAGCTGGTGGGGCCGTTTTATATTTTGCATATGCTGGTCATCTAATTTTTATAACTGCACTGTACTTGCCTTTGAAATAATACAGTTCTTTCAGACTAGATAGACTATTTCCTTTAGTCTTCATCCGTTGATTTTTAAGTACCTCTATATTTATTCTATGTGTGGTATACGTGTATGCATACCAAAGCCCAAATGTTGAGATCAAAGGACAACCTTCGGTATCCGTCTTCACCTTCTACCTTGTTTGAGACAGTTTCTGGTCTCCATCGCCCATTTAGCTATAGGTATGTGTTGGGTTCATAGATGTGTGCACTACTACATCCAGCTGTTACATGGCTTCTGGGAATCTAAATTCAGGTTGTTAGGCTTGTATGGCAAGCACTTTGCCCACTGAGCCCCCACCTCTACCCCCTCCCCCAGCCCAAGTACCTAAGGTTCATAAGCCTGAAACTTTTTAGTGTATTCCTGGGGAAGAGTTTTTCATGAAAGCAGTATTCTCGAGGTCTTTGGCTGGCATTAATGGTTTGTAATTTTCATTCTCTGAATAGCTTGCATATGTGATTCTAACTTCTTCTGGCATCAAGCCTTACTGTCAAAAATCATTCAGGGCAATCTAATTTAATTTCTTTCATAAGTTATTTGGTTCTTTTGCTCAGCATTCCAAATTGTTTTCCTTTCTCTCATTTTAAATACATTTCAAGATTAAGTCTTGATTTTGGTTATTCTGAGTCAGAATGCACCAGTACATGGTGTGGTCTTTCAAATATAGTTCAAATAATTTTTTTTTGTATGAGGAATACTTTGTGTTATAGGACTCAATGTTTTCTCTATTCCCTTGAGATTCTGTCTGTTCTTTGTTTTCTCCTTCAGGGTTTCTTGCTAGGTCTCTATTGAATTTTATGTATCTTCTATTTAACACTCTTTAACATAAGTTCAAAGTGGCTTTAAAATGTGATTTATGAGAGTTCTTGGCAGATATGTACCTACTACAACTGATTTGTAATTTGCTGTGGAGATGGGGGAGAGTGTTTTAAAGGATTATTTCTGTTTCATTAGGGAGCACGGGAGAAGGTGAGCTACACTCACTGTGACAGACAGTATTCATTTACTGACCACAGAGAAGACATGCCCTCTCCACAGCTATAAGTCTGTTAGCATTACATGTAAGTTCTTATTATTGTTTTAAAGATTCAATTTTTATTTTTAATTGTGTGTGTGTGTGTGTGTGTGTGTGTGTGTGCATGTGAGTGCAGTACCCACAGACACCAGAAGAGGGAGTCACATCTAATAGGGCTGGAGTTACTGGTGGTTGTGAGCTCCTTGGACTGGATGTTGGGAACTGAATTTGAGTCCTCTGGACTGCTGGGTCAACTTTCCCTTCTCTCAGTTTTTAGTAGGTGAAAACCCATTCTTTGCATTTTCTAGTTACTAAAGCTTGTTGGGAAGACAGAAGTTAATATGCTTATGAACTTGGGGACATTTCACATATTTGTTTTGCTGTATTTGATTCTTCCTATGAGGAGAGCGTCTTATGAACAAATACACAGTAGGTAGTCTGAGAGGAGAGTGTTTCATAGTTTAATAGAATAATTTGTAACGGCAAGGAGATAAAATAATTTCCTGAAAATACCCTGCGTTCTTTGTGGTTCAAAGTAAAATCATTCACAACCGCAGCATGAAAACTACTGCTTCCTGCTGTTACCTGGACCCTTATTTATGAAATTATTTGCTTCCTGTTGGTGGAAAGGCAAGTAATTGTGATGGTTAGTTCCAGTTGCCAGCTTGACACATTGGAGAACCACCTGGGAGAAGTGATTCAATGGAGATTATCTGGATTAGTTTGGCCTATGAGCATTTCTATGAGGGATTGCCTTGATTGAACTAATTGAGGAGAGGAAAGCTGCCCATTCTGGGTGGCACAATTCCGTGAGTTGGGGGTTACAGCTGAGAAATGGTGGCGATGAACTGAGGGCAGGCACCCATGAACTCATTCTCTCTGCTCTCGACTCCACGTGGATGTGACTAGTTGCTGCAAGTTATCCCTTTGACTTCCCCACAATGTTGAACTTATAACCCAGAGTTGTAAGCTGAATGTACCCTTTCTCTCTTAAACCTGTCCCTGCCCCTAGCTATTTTTTAATCACAGTAACAGAAGTGAAGCCAGGATAGAACTGTAGTGAGTTTCTACACATATTTAGTCTCTGAAGACAAAAACAAATTTCTCTCTGGTTCTTCGAATCAGAAGTTCAAAATGATGTCTTAGTCTATTTGTTTCTACAAAATACCCACATCTCTGTACTTGATACAGTCCTTTATTTGGTTCCTGATTCTGGTGACTAGAAATCCAAACAATATGATGTCAGTCCATGGCCAGAGCAACAATGTGTCAGAGAAGCAGAAGGGAGAACAATTTCACACAGGGAGAACTAAGCACAGGACTTAGCCACATTTTAGTAGTATGTTCTCTTAGTAACTAATCCCACTTAAGGAGAACCATGTTAATCTCTTCCATGGGTAGTGCCCCATGTTCTAATGACTACATCTTAAAGATCCACCACATCTCAATACTATTATAATAGGGACCAAGCTTCTGTGAACCTTTGGGGGAAACATGCTCAAACAATATCTAAACCATGGAGGTAGGTTCATTAAGGCTAGTCAAACTTTAACATGTTTCCTTCTGAGCTGCAGAGAGAACTCACCTCCTAGGTCTTTGCCCCTGCTAATGGCCCCTGTATTGCTTTGCTTGTTGCTTTGACTTTTAGTGTTTCACATTACATCATCCCATTCCCATCCTTTCCACCTTCCCAACAGGAAGAATCAAATCTATACCTGCTTTCCTTTCTAAACATGCTTCTGATAGCCCCCACCTAGACAGTCCAACACAACCTCATACTTCTAACTGAACCATACCTACCAAGTCTTGTGTCAGATAGGATTCACAGGTTATGCTGGATTGTTTTGGGGGAACAATATTTAGCTCACCTCATGGGTATTTCTTTTGCTGAATAATAATAATAATAATAATAATAATAATAATAATAAAACAATAATAGCAATAATAATACTTGAAAGTGGGGGAAGTAAAAATAATTTTTAGGGTGATGATAGAGCTGACACTCTGAATGGTCTCCTAGATCTTGCAGTTTCTTTGAACACAGCTGTTTTGTCTTATACATCTGTTTGTTTTTTTCTGGTTTGCATTTGTGTTACATCTTTAAGAAGACTCTTCCGGTCCCATCTTCCATCAAGAAAAGAAAACCGAGTAGCTGGGCATGGGGCTTAGGGGTGGAGCACATGCTTAGCACTCACAGAGCCTGAGTTTAACTTCCAGCACCAAGACATTGAATAGGAGGAGGAGGAGGAGAAGGAGGAGGAGGAGGAGGAAGAAGAGGAGGAGGAGGAGCAACTGATGTGGGCAGTGTGCTCCTCTTCTATGGAGTTTGGTAATCTTGTGTAGTGTCTGTCTCCTTGAGATGGCAGTGTGTCACGTCCCAGGAAGGACTGTCAGCGAGGAAAGGACCCGGGTCTAGCTCTATGGTTTGGCCCCGTTCTGACTGCCTCTTACTCAGCCTTCTTCACTCATGCTTGATTCCCACTCAAGAGGGCAGAGGGCTCAGTAGATGCAATAAAGATGGCCGCAGGAGCTCATTCTCCAGTGAGAAGAGAGGTTCCCCCAGGGTCCCAGACACCCGCAGTCTCCGCAGCATTGAATAGACGATTGGTCCTCAAGGACTACTCAGCTGAGCACTGAGTCTTAGCCCGGACCTTTCTGGGTTTTACTGATTCAGGGTTCATGGCAGCCCGTTGACTTCTGTGAG
Source organism: Apodemus agrarius (assembly GCA_964023405.1). Taxonomy (NCBI): domain Eukaryota; kingdom Metazoa; phylum Chordata; class Mammalia; order Rodentia; family Muridae; genus Apodemus; species Apodemus agrarius. The sequence continues at coordinate 29,764,885 of OZ030015.1, read as the reverse complement.
GAGGTCTCATTGAGCCAAAAAGCATCCTCGGCTTGCTATCTACCAGAGAAAGAGCTAGAAGCCATTGTTTCTGCCCCTCAGCATTTTTTTCCTTTGCCTAATGAGCTAGGCATCATCACGCCTGTTTCTCTGCATCTCCCCCCACCCCCTGCCTGCTAGCCCCTTCTGCTCCGCAACAGCTCAGAGTCCCTGGACAGTTGAAATCTGACCAGCCACAGTACTATTTTTAATGTCTCCACGCATCACAGCTGAGGACTTGGCCGCAACACCCAGGTGCATCCACGGCTGGGCTGCTGTTTCCTCCTCTCTGAGGACACAGGCGGGCAGAAAACCAATGCCTCTGCCTGCCATGGGGGAGGGGGGGAAGTCCGTGGCAGGGAAGGTCCTGCAGACTCTACCTCTTGTCTGGGCCTCTGCTTAGCACAGTGTGAAGAACAGCCAGAGGACAGTTTATAAAGTGTGACATTTGTGTGTGAGACACACTGCTGTGTTCCTGTCCCTTTCCGTGATAAAGACCCCATCTGTGCTGCCCAGTTAGTTCATCGTTGGGGTTCGAGGAGAAAGGCCTCACGTTGGCTCTCTCTCTGTCTCTCTGTCACTCTGTCTCTTGCTGTCTCTCTGGCTCTCTCTCTTGCTCTCTCTCGCTTTTTCTGCCCCTGGAAGGATCTGCCCTGGGGTTGGATCCCTGTTTGATCTCGTTTCATGAAAATAAGACTGAACATCAACTTGTTTCTTTTTTTTAAAAGGGGTTGCCAGAGAATGACAGAGGATTCCTGTGACCTATTAAAAGAATGATACATTTGATTTTTGTATGCATAAGTTATTACATACATATGTGTGTTTTGCATATATATTTAATTTGAGTGTGTGTGTGTGTGTGTGTGTGTGTGTGTGTTTGAGTGTGTGTAAAACTCAGCTTGGTTTTAGGACTGCAGCAGGAGGTTTGGTTTCAGCTAATAATGTTTATTTTACAGCCTGAGAACTTTTTAAAACATTTCTAGAACCCCCCCCCCCCAGCCCCCGCAATCTTGCTCCCAGAGGCTTAAGCATTATTTGATAATTAGCCTTCACAATTATGTTATACATTTTGGAGAAAAGTGTGGGGCTGAGAGGAGGGTGAGAGGAAGAAAGCTGTGCGTGCGGGTTAATGCGGGAGGAATGGGGGGGGATTGTCTGGAGAGGGAGGAATGCTTAGGAGGGAAGGAAGGTGCCTCTGTCAAAATCTGTGAAACCCTCACCTAGGACACAGGGGAAGGGGACACGGTGGAAAGTTTCTCGCCTTTCCTAATTAAAATGATGCAAAAAATGACACCCACAAAGAGGCCAGATTTCTGCCATTTAGAAAGACACCTTGTTAGGCTCTCCATTGCTTAGTACAGTGTGGGAGGGGCAGAATGAGAGCAGGATGAGCAGAAGAAGCAGTCGTTACAGTGACGGCGTTTCGCTGGCTGTGACCTGGGGCATCTGACAGGCAGTCCGTGCTGAAGCGGTGGGTGGGGTCTCTCCTCTGCTTTCTGCCTTTTGTCTCATACCTGCCCCTCAAAGTGCCCACACCCAGTGAAATGGAGCACGGCGTGGTGTCTGACCACCTACAGCTTTGCATTTGGCTCTGAAGGGGAGTGGGGTTGTTTTGTTTCCATTTCAGAAGATATTCTCCTTGAAGTAGAGATTTGGAAAATTATACTACAATTGAGTATTTGGTTGATTTTTGAAAGAGAAAATGAGAGTGTGTGTGTTTATAGTATGTGTGTATGTGTACATGTGCTTATGTATATGTGTGTACATGATGTATGTGTGCCTATATATGTGTATGTATATGTGGTATGTATATATGCTGATGTGAATATGTGTGTATCTGTATAGGTTGTGTGTATTATATATGTATATCTATGTCTGAGTCTCTCTGCAAGCCTATATGTATGTGTATGTTATATATGCATATTTGTATAATATATGTATATGTTGTCTATGTGTGTGTATGTCTGTGTCTCTGTATATTTGTATATATATGTGTATCTGTTAATATGTGTATAGTGTATGAGTTTGTGTATGGTACTTGTTTGTGTGTGTGTGTGTGTGTGTGTGTGTGTGTGTGATGGAGTGTGCTGGGAGATAGGCGGATTTGTAGAGTCAAGAATTAATTTAAGTAAGATTTAAAAATAGGCAAAAGTAGCATCTCCCAAGGGGCATTTCTTCTTTCTCCCTAGTTCTCTTCCGAATCACGGTGTTAGAAGTCACTGCCTTGCCCCAGGATGCAGGAGAATTTCAGACAGTAATAGTCGACCAGAGAGGTTTCATGCTTGCTGCTTTCTATTTAATACTATTACTATTCACTTCTGGCATGAGTAGGGTTTGGTTCTTCTAGAATGTAAATGTAGCCAGATGTACGGTGCTGCCTGAGGGCAGTCATCTAGGGGTGTTAGTTTTGTTTGTTTGTTTGTTTTGTTTTGATGCAGGGAGCTGCCGGAGGAGCCAGAGTATGGAGTTTGAAAGGCTTTAGGGTCCATGGCCAGGACAGGGATGAGGTATCCAGACTCTAGAGTCAGACAGAGGTGATAAGGGGGCTGTGCAGTCAGGCCCCCAGAGCTGTGAACCAGGACAACTCTTATTGCTCAGCGCTGTGGGCTGAGTTGAGGGGGGACCTTTGATTTCCCTGGATGTGTGAAATTTCTCAGCTTAGAAATGTCAGCTCACCCCTTCAAACTGAAAACAAAGCAAAACCAAAATTCTTAGCACTCTGCTGGCCAAAGAAAACACAACAGTGTCTACATTCAGTTGCCGCGGGGGAGAGAACACCTGTAGGTCAGCCGAGTAAAAAAGAAAAGACAAGAAACTGCTCTGGGTTCGGAGTGGTGTCTGAAGTTCATCTCTGAAGCTTGAGCAGAGTGAGGTACCCCTGGGAGGCGGGGTCTTTCTGAAGGGAGTGGGTGAGGAGGGCTCTTCCCTGCACTGACAGATAATGCGGTAGCCATGATGGTGCCCTCTTTACAAAGGGGTGAATTTGCCTATTTTCTCTCACCCACCCTTGTCTTTCTGCCTTTCACCATGGAATGATGTTGTCATCCAAAGACTCTCATCTGATAACCAGTGCATAAATCTTAAGACTTCCCAGCCTCTAGAACAGTAAGGAAATACATTTTGAACCTTTCTGAATTACCTAATATATAATAATATTTTGTATGTCACATGGATGAGACAGAAGTGTGTGCGTGTGCGTGTTAGGCGGTTCTACATAACATGGTTAAAATCTGCTTGTGAAGGGCTACCTGCTCTCTACCTAACAATGGACAGCATCTTTGTTCTTTCTCTGAGCTATTTATCCATGACAACTGTATTTCCCCCCACCACATTGTTCTTTTCTAACTTCTTCCTCAACAAATATACTCATTTAGTGTCGTTTTTTTAGCCTTCCTAGGGTAGGCATGAGATTCTACCCTAGGAAGGGTAATGAATTCTGGTGTGAATTCCACCTTCTTGCCAGCTCCTCCCTCAGTAGTTACTTGAGTATAAGGATGGAGAAAACTTAACCCCAGTTTGTAGGATGCTAAGCAAGGGAGACTGGTTTGTTGGAGGTTCTTGTTAGGAAGAGAGGGCAAGGTGGGTGGAGAAATGGACTTGGTACAGCGGGTCCCTCCTAGAAGGCTGAATCTTTGAGAAACCAGTGGGGTGTGGGGTTGAGGTGGAGAACCCCCCAAGATGCCCATAGGGGTGGCGTGTAATGATATCTTTCTGTGCTCGGAGTTTTTCATTGAAGTGACCAAAGTCATAAGGTCATGATGTATACTCAATACAGCCAGCTCAGGTATGTAAACAGAGAATAAAGTCAGAGTATGTAGGACCGTCCATTCAAAAGCTATAAAGCTCTCAAAACCAGTTTCTCTGATGCAATGAGACCCCTAGGTAACATCTTGAGTATTTATGTGCACATCTGGGCATGGTGACTCCTGATCTAAGCTATGAGTATCTGAATAGTCCTGCATACATCTGGGTACATTGTTTCCTGATCTAAGCCACGAGCATCCTAGTGTCTCTGTGTGCTTCTGGGCACATTGCCTTCTGATCTAAGCTGTGACAAGCTTAAAAGTAGGATCTTTTCACCATCCTTTCTATAGACCTTTGCTCTCTCTTCCCCACTACTGCTCCTCTGCCTTGCACCATGGGAGAGTGAAGCAAGAGCTCTTTCGTTGGGTACCAGTTCCTTGATCCTGGACCTTTCAACCTCAAGATCTGTGAGGAAGTAATAAGTTTCTAGTGTTGGGCGTTTGCTTGTGGCTTGGACTCTGAGACATGGAGTCAGCACAGTGGTTTTTCTTCAGAGTAAATGCTTGCAGGCTAATTGGATGATGAGCTTTGGAGAAATCTGTTAAGTTACCAGACCTTGGAAAGTAGGTGTGGCATCCGGACTGGAGAGAAACGTGTCTAGAAAGAGTTAATTTCTGCCGTTAGCATTCACAGGAAGGATAATGTATGCCAGGGAGGGTAAAGCATTAGTCTTTTTCCTTTGAAACTCCCCCAAAGATTTGTCTGAAGCATATATTTAAATGGGCAGCATACAGGTGTTTTCAGAGCTGTTCCAGCCCTGGAGAAGGCCTCAGGGCAAACCAGAGAAGATGGCACTTGGGACTGAGAGCTCCTCTCAGCCGCGCTGCTTGCTTCAGTGGGAAAATGCAAATCAACTCATTTCCGCTTTTGCGGACAACTTTAGATAAAGGGGTCCTGGGGCAAAGAAACCCCTTCAATATGCCTGTCTTTCCCCATCTCACTCTTTCCCTGTACTACCTGCAGAGTGAGCGGCAGGGGGTGGAGAGGACTTTGTGCACAGGGCTGTGGAGGCAATAAGACCTGCACAGCAGTGAGGAAGGCAGAAGCAGGCCTGGGAGGTCTGTGGAGGGACATTTTTAAGGGGACCGCCTTGAACTAGGAGGTAGTTTGGTCTCTGTCAGCCACCATCTGTGGGTGACTTTAGGCAAAGGGTGGGGTCCAAAGGCAGGCAAAGCTAAAGTGAACAAGGCTAGAAAGCCTATTAATTCTATTCGCTTAGCAGATTTGAACAAGTTATCATCGGAGAAGCAGCGGAGGGCTAGGGTTAGACTCCAGGTCCCCTTGCCTTCCAGACTATAGTCCCTCTTCTGTTTTCCGTCCTGCTGAGCACTGACAGCATACCATTCTCCATTTTACCATTTGGAGGTCAATGTTTGGGTACGCTTCAGAGATCCATTAAGATTTTAAAGATCTAAATAGCTCAAAAAAAAAAATCTTACCTATTTCCCTGGTTTCTTTAGGCAGTTGAAAATAAAAGCAATGCAAAGTTATAACATAGATGTAGGCAATTAGAATAACAAGTAGATCTTCCCCCATGATGATTCTGTTGATGCTGTACACATAGCAAACTCTACTTAATGCTTTATTTTTTCCCCCCTGGTATCCTGTTTTTTTCTCTTGCCTCAGGCGTATGCTTTTCTTATTTGGGAAATCCATTTTATGCATTCACGGACTATATACTTATTTTTGAGTGAATGTGAGTGTTTAGTTATTTTTGTATGGTATGGTTTTGATGATAATAAGAGGGGGCAGTACATGCACAGGTGAGAATGTGCACAAGTATAGGTTTGCTTTTCTTTTCTTTTTCTTTTCTTTTCTTTTCTTTTCTTTTCTTTTCTTTTCTTTTCTTTTCTTTTTCCTCCACAGAGTGAGGCAATCAAATGATCGATAACATTGGCAGACTTCTGTTTTCTAAATGAGACGCCGTAATAAGGGCAACCCACATTCAGCCCACACTCAGCGCATGAAGGAGCCTCATAATAACATATAAAAGATCCTACTCCATGTGAATATTCATCTATACTTAAAATAATCTGCACTAGGACAACCTGGGATCTAATTTTTGGGGGGAGCCATGTGACAAGTGCAAAACCATACATCTGGTATGAGATTTAGAGATGCTATATCTTACCCTTTATGGGTGTGGTCTACACATTATCTGACATTTCTCCAATCAGCAAGGAGTATATTGTAGTTTTTCCTTACTTACCTTTCAGAAGCTTATACCTCTATCATCTACCTACCTATCTATCTATCTATCTATCTATCTATCTATCTATCTATCTACCTACCTATCTATCTATCTATCTATCTATCTATCTATCTATCTATCTATCTATCTAGATATCTATATCTATCAAGATATCTAGATATCTGCATGTGTGTAATATGTATTCTAACACATTCACAGTCCTTCCTCTCATTGGCCCTTTTGGTTTGGGTATAATGTCTTTCTCCAGGAGTCTGAGCTTTGGACTGCACCCAAGGCTCTGCCAGCTTGCCTTGATCTCTCTTCAATTTAGTCTTGAAAGATACTGTGAGGCATGGGCTGTCTGCAGCAGAATTCTAACGAGTGACTCAAAGTGAAGTCTGGGAGTTACTTGCTGTGGTGAAGAGAGTTGGAACGGGTTGGCACACACCTCACTCCTTCTTTTATTCCCCCCTAATGGGTTTTTAAATCTGCTCAGTCAGCTGACTCTGAAATGGTCACTAGAGTACTAAGTCATGTGTCTTTTATCAGAGGCAGTGGCTGGTCACACTGTTGTCTACCCTGCCATCAGAAGGGTCTTTGGTTAGTGCCCAGTGTCAGTTTTGTCAGTTGAACCTGGGGTCTGTAGGGTTGGCTGCTGTTGTTACCCAGTGGCTAGAGGCAAGGATGCTTAGAAACTGAGGACGGGACACAGCATCTTGCCACTAACAAGTACCCTTACCCAAGTGTCAGTACTGTCTGAAAACACTTGCTGCAAGTTCCTTCATTATGGATGGGTCTTTGCCAGTTCTTTTCAGGAGCCAAGGACTGAGTACTATTGACAGTCTCCATCTTAAGAATGGAAGAAGATGGGGGGGGCTGGGGAGATGGCTCCATGGATTAAAAAAAAGGATGTTCTGTTTTTGTAGAAGATCAGAACCCATTTTGGACAGCTAACATCTGCCAACTATGTAAGTTCAGTTCCAGGGAACTCTTAACACCTCTAGCTGATACCTCTGCTCCTATATACATAGCAAAAAATAAAAAATAAATAAATCTTAAGGAATGAAAGGTGATCTGGGGCAATGGCTCTGTGGGCAAAGTGCTTGTCCGAGCATGAGGAGTTTGGATCTTCAGCATCGGGTAAAAGTTTGGCATGGTCATGCACACGTGTGTCCCAGTGATGGGAGTGAGGTAGGACAGGCAGAGGAGGATCCCTCAGGCTCACTGGTCACCCAGTCTGGCCAAAATGGCACTCTAGGTAATCATAGGGAGAGATCCTATCTCAAAAAATGAAGTGGAGAACAGCAGAGGAAGACACCAGATGTTGCTTTTGGCCTCTACACATACATGTAGAGTCAAGGGCACCACTCCCCCCCACACACAGTGGAGAAAAGAAATTCCATGGTCAATGCCATCAGGTCCTAGGTGCAGGTGATAATGTGGGCTGTGCACTCTCCTGTTCTGCTGACCTCCTTGTCCTTGTCTATCCAGCATCTCAAAGCAAAAACTGGGGTCTCTACCCCTTGAACAGAGAGAGGTGAGTTATTTAAGTTATTCTTGTGCTGGAGGGATCATGCCTAGATTTTTCAAGCCTTGGTTTACCATAGAGTAGGTTCTAGTCTGGAAGTCACCTCTAATGTAAAACTCGCCCCTGATTAGTTCTCTTCTCTCTCTTTCTGCCACCCCTTTTCATTTTAGAAAAGGTGTTTATTAGTAATACTTTGAGCATTTTGTACAATGTGTTTTGATTGTATTCATCTCCTCCCCATCCATTCCCAGATCTACTCCTTAATCCATACTCACCCACCTTTATGTCCTAATTCATTAAAAAGAAAACTCCCTGAGTTCAATTAATGTTGCCTGTATGCTCTTGGACGTGTGGCCATCTGCTGGAGTTTGTCAGACTTCCTGGGAGTCACAGTCTTAATGAAAACTAACTCTCCCTTTCCCAGAAGCTATACTAATAGCTGCCTAGTTAGGGGTGGGGCATTGGGCCCACTTTCCCTCTCTCTGCTGGGATTTTGTCTGTCTTGAGCTTCTGCAGATCTTGTATGCACTGTTCCATTGGCTGTGAGTGTGTGCACCAGTCCTGTAGTGTCCAGTAAACCATGGTTTCCTTGTGTTTCTCCCGCTACCTCTGGCTCTCACAGTCTTTCTGCCCCTCTCTCACATCGATCCCTGTGCTTTGGGAGGAAGGGATGTGATGCAGATATTCCATTTAGGGACGAGCACTCCAGAGTTACATATTCTCGGCTGGTGGACAAATGCTGATATGGATGTGGCAAAGGGAAACGCTTACTGCTGGTGGGAAGGCAAACTGGTGCAGATGCCATGGAAGTCAGTGTGTTTGTTCTTCAAAACACTACACATAAATCAATTACATGACCCGGCTGTACACTCGTGAGTACAAACCCCAAGGAATGCATCATACTACAGGGATACTCGCTCAACTCTGTTCTGGCTTTTCTGTTCACAACAGGCAGGATGTCTGTCAGCTGATGAACGTATGGTGAGGATGGGGTGTATTTACACAATTGAGTATTATCCGGCTATTACAAGAATGAAATTATGAAAATTTCAGGGAAATGGATGGAGCTGGAAACAATCATATTGAGTGAGATAACTCAGACTCAGACAGACAGATGTTGCATCTTTTTTCATATTTGAGGATGTTAGCTTGAACATTCATATATATATATATACACATATATACATATATATGTATATATATATTTAAGATTCACAATTATTTCCATCTTCTGCAACCCTTTCTTTATAGAGTCCTCCAATGACTGGCCAGTGACTGACATTGATAGTTAGAAGGCTGTCTTTAGGAATAAGCGTGTCACTTCTTCCATTCAGACCAGAAAAAAAAAAAAAGACAATTTCAACTTGATTCTCACTTTTTGAATTATTTTGGTGAAAGCCATGGGATGTTTATAGACAAAGAAAATAAAACAGATGAAACCAAACACAACTTTTACATTGTGCCAAGATTTCACTTGGAAAGCGTTGCCTTCCATAACAGCTTTCTAGAATGAAATGAAAAAGAATTCCTAAAGAGCTCGTGAGGCAAATGGCTCTCAGATTAACATATTTTATTAATTACCTATTATGGGACTCCAAAGCTATATAATCATAAAAACAACAAACAGGAGTAAATACAGCTCCTAGTGACTGATAGATTTTTATGAAAGACATCATCAGCAAAATCAATTATATGCATTATTATAATGAAAGGTACAGTTAGTACTTTAAAAAATAATTAGGTTATTGGCTAAGAGGAAACTAACCCCCTTCCATCACCCCAGAGCAAGCCCCGGAGGCTTCACTCAAAGGCTTTTAGTATAGAAGTCATTGGTTTTATTGGCCAGGCAAATTAGTGACTCCATTAGCTTCGCCAGTGGGGAACCCTGCTATTCTGAAATCACCAGGTGCTTTTGATCTGGTTGTTCATTTTCTCGAGTGGGAAAATTATAGGCTTGGGATAAATGCATCAAAATGTTCCCAAAACATTTGCCTGGGTACAACAACATATGGTGAGGGGCAGGGATGGAGGTAAAGAGGGAGAGTGGTCCATAAGGGTTGAACTGTGTATAAGTTTTGTTGCACACATGCACCTGCCCAGGGTGCGTGAATGTGTTCCCCACGTGCGAAGAACTCTATCTCCCAACCTCTGTCCAGACCTCGACTTGCCTGTCCTGCTTTGTATGTAAAAATATTCCATCTAAACTCATCGCCAAGCTGCTTCCAAAGTGCTAATAAATAATATATGCAAGGCTTTTCTTTTCTTATCAATATAAGGAAATGTGGAGTGTGAGACTGGCGAAACTTGCATTAGACAATGTAATGAAGCAGGAATTAGAACAGCGCAGTTCCTCTGGCCATTATAAATGAGGACGGCTGCTACCTGGAGAATGGGAAAACTGATGAGTACAGTCTGTTGGGGGAGAGCAGGAGGAAAATTTCCCCCAGGAACACATTTCAAATTACTTATTTATGAACTGATGAACTGGGGGACCACCTATGGAGACATCCGTGTAAGCAGTCTGCTGCAGACAGCTACAGAGCTCCAGCTAATTGTGCGGCTGTTTTCTGTTACAACTCCTGCTATCCAGCTGGGCTTTGGAGGCAGGAAATTTAGGCTCTGACTAGAAGTAATGCTTTTTTTTTTTTTTTTTTGTCCACATAAATATATATCGCATGTTCTACTCTTTGGGCCAGAGCCTGGGAAAAGCTGGTCCTGTTGAACTAGTAGGTGATCTTCATACCTCATGGTATTCTGGAGGTGGATGACACCTGGGCTCTCTCATCAGCTCTCAGAAGGCTGAGAGCTGTATTAGCATGTGCCTTTCCATCTTCCTGGTCAGCATCTGCCGGGTCCTTCCCAACACCCCCATTGCTATGGTGATAGAGCATTGCGCACTGCTTCGGTGCTAGGTTCACATGAATGATCTCACTTCATCCATACAAGAACCCTATGAAAAGGCACCTTTCTCATCCACATCCTAGAAGTGAATCAACTGATGAATTAGGCATGAGGGGACTTGGCAAGGCCAATAGCCCGCATCCATAGGACCCTAAGGGCTTAGATCCCTAATCACCTCCTGGATGGTTGTTGATGAAGATCAGTGGGAAGAAGCACTGCTTCTCCTTGGGGCATGCTAGGAACTTATTTTCCATGCTGCAGGCAGTCTGGTGAGGAGATGAATCAGACAGGCAAATGGGAAACCTGGGTACTATTGGAAGAGAGGATATTCATTGCTTAACAACTGAGTCTCTTAAGGTCTCTCTTTGTCTCTCTCCCTCCTCCACTCTCTCTCTCCCCCTCTCTCTCCTCTCTCCCTCTCTTCTCCCCCCTTTCCTCCCCTCTCTTTCTCACCCAGGGGTTCACAAAGCTAGGAAACTGCCAAGAACTCTAACACTGTACCACTGCTCTGCCTCTCAGGAATTTTGTTTTATTACTTTCCTTCTAGCAATGAAGTAACAATGGCTAAGCAAAGGAAAACAAACTTGTATATATTGTTCCAGTAAGTAGAATAAGTGTAAAAGTTTGCCTATACTTCAGGGATAGCTGCGGGCTTCTCAGTGGAGAGGGCGCTCTCTCAAAGTGAGCCCAAATTTTATTCGCCCTTTAATTTCCAGCACCCCCAAAATAAATGTAAGAATGGATCTCTGATATGTCTTTGCTGGGTTGAATTATTTTGTCTCCTAAATTTGCAAAGCTCATGAGCTCTTTAGAGAGCTCCATTCCTCAGTGGGCATGTGCTACTAACACCAGGTAACTTTAATTGTGTGTGAGCCAGCTCTCATACCATCCTAACACATGATCATTGTTTTCAGTCCTTGGGTCCTGATGAGGCAGGGTTCTGTGCCATTGTCTCCATCAGACAAAGGCACTGATGCCCAGAGAGGTTGTAAAGCCAATGGTTTTTAAATGGGAAAAGTATTGCCCACTCCTTCCCACGGGATGAGTGGCAAAGTCAGAAGTACTATGGACATAGAGATAGAGGCTAGAGCTACTACCAAACATTCCTCAGTTTACAGGCCATCTTCTCATGATACAATACTTGGGCCAAAATGTCAGTACTTTTCGGGTTGTCTAATCTTTATTAAGTGCTTGCCCAGGTTATTAGGAGGCTATTAGGAGGATTGAAACTCTCTTGTGTACTGGTTTGTGTACTGGTTCCTCACCAGACAGCTCTCTCCTTGCCTTATCTGCTTGTATAGTTTATGGTTTTCTGTAAGTACAATGATCATGTGAGTTGTAGAACAAGAAGTGGTGAGGTACTCTGAGGGTACCTCTGATTCGGATGGCTGTTCAGATGTGCATTCAATCTCACCTTGATAACTAGGTTTAGATGTGCTAGATGACTACATTTTCCTTCAGGGAAATTCTGTCCCAGAAAGCTGTAGCTGGAGATGGCAAATTTGGTGGGAAGATAAGAACACTAGGGTACCTGAGATTCTACGTTGAGTAATAGTTCCTGAAGTGTCACTTATGGAAAACTACCCTTCCATCAGGGTCTGTGTCTTAAGCCAGCGGGTAAAGAGTTGCTTGTGAAAACTACATGGGAAAATTGCCATGCAAACCTCTTCAAGAAGTTGACAAGCTTCATGTCTTGTGAGAGTTCCTTTATTCTATCACCAAGCAAGTTGGGATGACAATGACACCTTTTACCTCTGTCATTTTCCCTTTGTGTGACACTGTTTTAAGGATGGGTAATTCTTATCACCCTGGGTCTTTAAGATGGTAACATGAAGAAAGTAGGACTAAATTACTAGAGTATACCACTTGGCACAATAAAGTGGAAATTTCTGGTTTCTTTGGAGACTCAGGTTATAATGAAATTTTGCTGGGGTAGACAGGTAAAAGAATGTTTTGCCAAAGCAGACACAGGTGAAAGGATGTTCTGCTATAGCAAATGCATGGAAGGACACATGGTGTTTAGAAAGAATATAAATATAACCCCGCAGACAGTGGGAGCTCGAGTATTGATTCACTTTGCTTTGATTTGTTCCACCTTACTAATCTTTTCTGATGACCCGCATGTATTCGTTTGCCTTACATTGCTTTGCTGAGTTTTGCCTGCGGTGACTTCATAGAGAGAAACTTGCCAAAGAACTTCTTGTGAGATTCCGTGGCTTCTTGCTGCTTCCACAGATTGAGGAAGCAATCTGTTCGGATTGGCAAGCCTCATGGCTTCTTCTAAACTGAACTGCCCTTGATAATTCATTTGTGGTATCTGCAGAGCAGACCAGACTGCAGCTGCTGGTTCATGTGTGGTGTTTGCTAGTGGACAGGACTGAGGACAATGAAGATTGGAATCACCCCAAAGAACTATTTCTAAACAGTACCGCTTCTCCTGTATTCTCATAATCTTTCTTTTCTACTTATCTCTGGTAGGTGGTATGCTAGATGTCAGGTTGAACTCTTATTAAAGTACGTTGTGAAAAATATATGCCTACAGCACAATGCCCTGATACTGAAGGTTTGGAAACAGGCCCTCTTATTTTAGATCATATGTACCTAATGTGCAGACAATGCTTCTTTTAGACACATCTGCCTCTAGCACACATGGACAGAGTAGAAAGAATAAGACACTAGAGTAATAAATGACATTGTAACAGTAATAACAACCAGCAGCCACAGTAATAATAACAGTGGAGCTTATATTGGCACAACAGCCCCTGCCAAGGGCCATCATGTGCAAATCACATTGGCAAGTGTTTCTAGTCTTGTCATCTGTTGTCTTCTAAGGTCCACAGCAATTCATACTGTCTATATTCTTATTTCTGTCTTTTCTCTCATTGTGAATAAGCAGTTGAATACAAATTTATGTGGAGGCTAGAGTTGACCAGAGGTCAATGTGGGATTCCTTCCTCAATTGCTCTCCATTTTATATTTTGAGGTATTCTGTCACTGAGTTGGGTAGACCAGTTGGACAGCAAGCACAGGACTTTTCCTTTCTCTACCCATTCCCCTAGTGTAGGGATTACAGATGTGTAAGTCTTCATCCAGTGTTTTATTTGAGTTCTGTGACCCATAACACAAGTTCTAATGTTTTTGAGACAAACACTTCACTTACTGAGCTACCTCCCCAGACTCTGTCTACATAGATGTAGAAGCCATGGCCATGGACTGCTGTGCCCTTCAGCCTGAGGTGAATCTCAGCTTCATGTATCGGCTCTAGTGCCTTGAGAAAGTAGTGTTACTAATTTCAAGTGAAAAAAATGTGATCTGGAATTTAAGAAGGCCTTTCCCAATTTTTTTTCAGAATATTGATTGTCACACAATGTGGTAGCTACTTATGGCTATAATGCAGCATAATAAGCACAGGGCTGCAATGGTTAGTTTTACTTGTTAACTCGACACAGCCTAGAGTTACCTGAGAAAGGAGTCTTAGTAGTGGGATTGTCTAGCTCAGTTTAGCCTGTGGGCCTGCCTTTTGGAGACCATCTTGATTGATGATTGATGTGAGAGGAGAACCAAGCCTACCACAGGAAGTACTCTTCTCTGAGCAGATTGTTCTGGGTTATGTAAGAAAGCTAGCTAAGCATTGTCTCTCCATGATTACTGCTTCAAGGGCCTGCTTCAGTTCATGTCCTGATTTCCCAATGCTCTGTGATATGGACGTGTAAGCTGAATAAACCCTTAGTCCTCACAAGTTGCTTTTGGTCATGGTTTCTGTCACCACAATGTAATGAAATTAGAACAAATGATATATAGTCATAAGCAATACAATGGGATTTATTGCTCAGTGCCCAAAAGCATTTAGTATTAGCTAAGTATGTCTGTTGATCTTGCCTGACCTTACCTGTGGGTCTTAGGATCAGCTGCTCATTGTTTGGGGTCCTTTGGCTAACTAAATTTTGCCCCACCTATCTTTTACCTTGCAGAAGCCTTGTCTGTATCTGAATATCATGTCATTGTACCAGAATGCAAGTAGAAATGGGTAGATATTTCTCATCTCTTGGCTTCTTTAATGGTCATGTCTATTGGCGGAAGTAATTCATCTGCCCAAACATTCAGAGCCAAAGCACAGGGCTGGTCACTGTTTCCTGAAATGGATGAGTGAAAAATAGAGGCCAGTTTTGCTAATAATTTAACAGAATTGAATTACTTTCTTATATGCATATTGAGTTATTCCAAATCCTTGAAGAAATGATTTTGAAATGCTTAGCATGTGGTACAAGATCTGTAATGGAGATTTCCTAACAGAAATGAAACTCTGCCAAGGTAAACTATGAAGCACCCAAAAGGAGTACATCAAAGAAGGGTTGACTACTGTCAACCAGCCCTGTCTTTTTACTTATAGTTTCCAAAATATTTGGGGTGGGGGGGTATAGTCTCACTTCGTTTTTTAAAGGAATAGAATTTCACAAAATTCCAAAGTGGCTACTGAGACTGTTTCTCTAGAACCATGGTAACTACAGGGGTTTGAATTCCTCACAATGAATCCCATTCCAGTCTCAAGTTCCCTTGGCCCCTTTACATGTTATTGTTTCTTTTCCTCTCCCCTTCCCCTCCCTCTCCTTCCTTCTCCTTTCCCCCTCCCATGCCTCCTTCCATTCTCAAGTTCTCTTGGACCCTTTACATGTTGTTGTCTCTCCTCTCTCTCTTCCCTCCCTTCCCATTCTCTTCCCCTTCTCTCCCCATCCTCTCCTCCCTCCTTCCCTCCCATCTTTATCTTCTTCCTTCCTTCCTTCCTTCCTTCCCTTTCCTTTCCTCCCTCCCTTCCCTTTCCTCCCTCCCTCCCTCCCCTTCCCTCCCTCCCTCCCCTTCCCTCCCTCCCTCCTTCCCTCCCTCCTTCCCTCCCTCCCTCCCTTCCTTCCTTCCTTCCTTCCTTCCTTCTTCCTTCCTTCCTTCCTAGTATAGACAGGTACCTTCAGTGTAATAACTGTCTAAACATTCCTTTGGGCAATCCCACAGCTCCTAGGATAGAAGCGGCTCACCTCAAGCCTGAATTTGGCCTGCTGCCTCTTGGCATGCCCTGCCTGTCAGCTCCTGTGTGTTGATTGTGGAGCAACAGGACCTCTGAACTGTAATTTCTTTTCTGAGGTTGAGGAGTCTGGTTTCTCAGTGAGTGTGTGTGTCTCTGTGAGAGCTGCCACTGCGTGCGGCGGCGGATGATGACAGGTTGGTTTAATGCAGCTCTTGCCAAGATTAAGGGGTTGTCAGACAAGTATCATGGGAGACTGAGGGATTGCTCTCTGAAAAGTCACTCTGAATTGCTAACTAATTTAGCAGGCACTTGGGTGGGGGGGTGGGAATTTTTTTCATCTGAGCAGCTGCAAAGCAGCTACTGGGGTGCCTCTAACTTGGGGGTTATGGGTCCCAGGAGGGTCCAGAGCTGGACATCAGAGGATCCATCAGCCCTGTATACCTGCATATAAAAGTATATTCTCATTAGCTCATTAACGCAAGACTGTTTTGATATTTTATTCGTGTGTGTGTGTGTGTGTGTGTGTGTGTGTGTGATTTGTATATGTAAGTGCAGTTATGCTTGTATATGATGTGGATGTGGATGCCACAGTATAACCTTCAGGAACTGGTTCTTATCTTTCACCTTGACAAGGCAGAGACTTTCATTGTTTCACAACCGAACTTCATAGTACAAGTTGGCTGGCCCTGGGGCTTCTGGGCAATGCACCTGTCTCCACTATAATAATGATGTGATTGCACATACAACCCACATCACCTAGCTTTTGTGAGTGTGGAGAGGACGGCACTCAGATGGCTTATACTTACTGAGCCATCTCCAGAGACCCCTTTCATTCTTAGTAGAAGCATACACTGTTTATAAGACTCTGAAGCATTCATGGCCTCCGAATACTGGGCTATTCTTTCTACTCCATTTCAATGTTACAGTCAAGGCTCTTCAGGCAGTTTTAAGGATTTCATCTGGACCTAAAGCATTCCAGATATAACATCTAGCTGTAGAATTACTACTTAGTGATAAAGCTATACCTATTTTTTTCCATCTGTGATTCCGGTATGCACAGTGAGTGTCTGCACTAGATTAGACAGACCATGGGGATGCTGCTCACAAAGGTTTTGGTTCTTGGAGTATCAGCACTCATGAAGAACAAGAAGAGAGAGCTAAATATTTCCATGCAGCTCAATATTCTAGCAGACCACAAGCTGCTCCATTCTCATGTGTTCACCCACTGACTCAGAAACATTTGTTAAGTCCTTTCTGGTAGACCTAGTGCTGGGTTGTAGGAGATACCACTGAGTTGTAGTTGGATGCTGTCTCTCCTTGTACTGAATTCATAGTCAAACGGGGCACACGGATGCATGAACAAGCCATTACAACACACTGTGGCAAATTTTAAGAGAGAGTAAGTGGAAAGTAGAGAGGACACAGAGATAGTGTGTTCTATCTAGCATGTAGGAGTCAGATGGCCAAGAGAGGGGGCCAAGGCAGAAAGCCATTGCCCGATGTCATAGGCTCTGTGAATGCAGTTCCTGTGTAGAAGAAACCACAATTTCTTGGATTACTTTTAGCTCTTGCTTATCAACAAACGCTTGTATTTGCTGAGGGCAGACTGCGTGGAGACCAGAGATGATAGTCCAACTCAGGGTTGGGTGTGTAGCTCAGTGGCACCTAGCTTGTTTGAGATCCTAGGCTTGATCCCTACTATGTCACAAATAATAGAGGGGCAAACAAATAACTGAGTTAACTCACAAGCCTCAAATGACAAGTCCTAGGCTTTTTACTTACTGTGAAATCTTGACCAAGTAGCCTCACCTCTCTGAATCTCACCAGTGATAACGGGATTAATGATACCTGCTTTGTATATGCCTTAGAGTCTTCAGAGTGGCCTAATGCAGAGAATGCTGATGCTCTCCAAAGGGTCCCCCTGGCTTCATTTTAACAGACCAGAGATTTCTTCCCCTCAGTCTCCTAACCTCTTCAAATCATATGAAACCGTATTTCCGTATTTAACCTTTCTCACTGTGTCTGACTTCTTTACAATGATAGATTGGGGTTTTTTTGTTTGTTTGTTTGTTTGTTTTTTTGTTTTTTTGTTTTTTTGTTTTTTGTTTAATCCGTGCATGTTGTCTACCTAGAACCCATCTCAGCTTTACACTATGTATTTTTTAAAGATTTATTTATTTAATGTATGTATGAGTACACTGTATGCTGTCCAGACACACCAGAAAAGAGCATCAGATTCCATTACAGATGGTTGTAAGCAACCATGTGTTTTCTGGGAACTGAACTCAGGACCTCGGGAAGATCAGCTATTGCTCTTAACCACTGAGCCATCTCTCCAGCCCCACATTCTGTATTTTATTCCTAATCCCACAGCCCTGTTCACTCTTGGCATCCATTAGTCTGGGTGTGTCTAGGAGAACATTTCTGGAAGAGATTGATTAGCATGCTAGATTTGGGTCCAGAAACCCAGCCTTACTGTTTTGTCTAGAGATTGGATACAACAGGTACGTGATGTGACAGAGATCACATTAAGTTACCAGTTTCTTTATTATTTGTGGACACGTGGAAAGATGACTTTTCCCAGCTCACCTTGCAGTTATACTGGGTCATTTTACTGCGTACACTAGGAGGGGCATATAAGTGATGTATGCTGTTTCTAGGAAGCTTTAAGCATTCCATGTACTCCTACAACCTCCTTCACAGTTCTAGGGACCACATTCCAGACATCACAGAAACAAGACAGACAATGGATTGCAATGTGGATGAGAAGAAACTTTGTGCTAACATTTAAGATGTATCTGTTTTAGCAACTCAGGGTGGACTTCATAGGGGTAAAATGTTGGACACCATCAGTTACTCATAGCTTTTTGATACCATGCCTAAGCTCCCAGAATGGGATGCAGTACCAGATCCCACCCAATTTCCCTTGAAACCATGGATAAAGTGCATGTGTGTGTGTGTGTGTGTGTGTGTGTGTGTGTGTATGTATGTATTTGACACAATTGCTGGGCACTATTATCTCCCCTCTAGAAAAGTGTGCTCTTAATATTATTATCTCTGCATATCCCACCTGCCCTAACTGTATTTGCTCAGTTGAATCTTGTCCCTGCTAAACACCCCTGACCTGTAGGAGCAGCCTGTGTGGCCACTCCGTTTTGAGACCTCACATGGTTGGTCAACTTATTTCCACCAGAAGCATTACGAACTCAGTCTCTCCTCCCTGGCATCTCTCTGCTTGCTTCCAGGGACCAGAAAGTCCCACCTACTCCTTCCACCTAGTAATTGGTCCATGACTTCTTTACTGACAGATCAAGAACCAATTGGGGACCAGGACCTTAGCACCAGAATCACTGGTACAGTAAAACATTCACTATCTTATTCTCTTCCTGGTTCACATGCTTCAATTCTAATTTTTCTCATTGTACCTCTTGCAGGAGTCAAGTAAACTTTAAAAACTCAGGGACTTTTTTCTTCTGGAAGCAAAGGTGATAGGTGATAGGGTTAAGGGGGGGATTCTTCAGGTCAAGACTCTAGAATGTCTGGATCTTGTTTCCCTCGAGCTGTAGTTCCTACTTTGCATGTGGGTCCTCCTGATAGGGTGGTGATTTATTGCTATGGTTTTATCTCCTACCAGTAAGTAAGGGTAACAGGAATCTGTGACAAATTTTCCATATTGATTTGAGAAACATTTCTGCTCAATCCTCCCTCCCTCCCTCCTTCCCTCCCTCCCTCCCTCCCTCCCTCCCTTCCTTCCTTCCTTCCTTCCTTCCTTCCTTCCTTCCTTCCTTCCTTCCTTCCTATCCCCAAACTTTCAATTCACTCTGTAACTATTTGATTAAGGGTAGATTATAGATTTAATCCTGGGGATCAGAGGCAATGGCAGCTTGTGGAAACTTGTGTAGAAATATCAAAAGAAAGCTGGAGGGACTGGAGATATGGCTGAACATCTAAGAACACCACCGCTCTTTCAGAAGGCTGGAGTATCTACATCCGGGCTTATATTTATCTGTGCCTAGAGCAACAGGGATCTGACATCCCCTTCTGGCTTTTGTGACTTTGTGGGTGATCACACACACACACACACACACACACACACACACACACACGCAAACTGGAGTGGAAATATTTAATAGATCTTCAGTAGGTACAATTAAAATAATGATAATGAGATTAGACTGCATTATGAGACATCTCAAGGGAAAAAAAAACCCAGTAAGGTGGATGGAAGGACAGACAGATACGTAGGTTTAAGGGACTAATTAGGAATATTGTCTTCTGGAGGATGAGAAGTCAAGCATAGGCTTCATGCAAGTTGGAGTTATGGAGGTTGCTTTAGTCTGAATCTGCTGATGTAGCTTTTAGTTCAAGGCTATAAAACCTGGTTTCAGGGGGACAGTCAAGCTGTTCTTAGATTTCCTTGAGTCCAGAGGGTCTATGATGTCTAAGCAGAGAATATCATGGAAGGGGGAGGGAGGGAGAAGGAAGGGATGGAGGGAAGGAGAGGAGAGGGAGAGAGGGAAAGAGAGGAGAGATGGAATATGAATAGATATGAGATTATTTGTTTTCCTTCTGTTCTTTTCTCTCTGGCCCTTGGCTAATTAGATGACACTCACCACATTAGGGGAGGGTGAAATTTTCTCATGTTGTTCTTTGATTTAGGTGATGCTCTCTAAAACAATCACTCTCATGGATGTATCAAGAAGTAATATTTGCCATCGGTTTGAGAGTTTCTTGACTGATCTAAAATTAAGCTTAACAGCAGCATGTAGTGTAATTTGCTTGGGATGGCACAAAGTACCATATTACATGGTTTTAGATATTAAATGTTCGTCTGTTTTTCCCAACTGTCTAGGGGTAGATTCTTTTATATACAGGGCAACAGAAGAAGGCTCCTTGGTCATTTTCCATAATGTGGAATTGATGTAAGTTAATAAATATTTTTAGATAAACTGATTGCAGAGGTGATTATCCCCATTAATAATCATATTTCTCATGCAATTAAGAAACAACAAAATTCTAGAGGAAGAATGGTCTGGCATGAAAATGCTGTTGCTTTAGGGATTCAGGTCATTTTTAATGGATGTGTGAGAAATGTGGGACTTCCACTGTATTTTTTTTTTCATGGCAAGTTATTCATACAACCCTTTACCAATGACATCAATACAACCCGTAACTCCTGATGCCAGCAAGAGCAATGTGCCCACCCTGTGTTGATTCACCACTTAGGAAAGCCAAGTTTGAAACTGAATCTGCCACCACAAAAATAAAAGCTATAAATCACAAATATACAAATTCTTCCTTCTGTTCTGATGCATACACCTTTGCTATTTCAGGTCCTAAGGAGGAGTCTTTGGTCTAAGATTTCTCCTCTGACTGGACTTAGGCTCTCAATATTTCTGGGTTACCAGAAATATTGAGAGCCTAATATGGTTGGGCATAGCTGTGGAGAGAGGGGGAAAAAATCAATCAGTATTAGTCAAATGTCCAAGAGATGGGGATAACCAGGAAGCCATTTAACAATTACATGAGAAGATGCTAGAAAATCAGGCAACACACACATGCAAGGCATGGAGAGGCGTGAAGGGCACTCTGTCCTGAAATGTTTGCTGGGAACACACCCTTTGATTTTCTATTTGGAGATTTGAGTTCAGTGACACTTTGATTAATGCAATTCTTCTTCTGACTTCAAGAAAAGTAGCTTTTACTTGGGGCCATGAGCTAGGTGCCTTCCTCAGTTCAAGTTCCAAATTCCAACAGGGGGCTAATATTGGTTGTGACAAGGATGAGTAGCTGCTCATAAGAAATGAATTCCATTCTTTGCAAAGTGTGCAGCTAGCACACAGAGATGTTGTTCAGCTGAGGACTACAGTTCCCAGAACCCCTTGTACCCACTTGTTATCACATGTCTAGATGCCCCTAGGAATAAGGGATGAACAATTGTTAGTGGCTGAAATTCCCATGAAGTAGTGTGTCTTTTCTGTTTCCCTTTTCCCCATTTGTTGTCTAAACAAGCCTTTGAGGTTTTAGACCATGCTGTGGGTTTAGTAACAAAATGGCAGTTATCTGGGTTCTAAATCAGTACATGGAAAAAAATATTCTCTAACTAAAACAAACTGATCCGGGCTTGTGCCAAGGCAAACAAATTTATGTTTTGTGAAGACATTGAAATATTATGACTTATTGGGAATAGAAGCTAGCTTACTCCAATTAATACATCTACGAATCTGTAAACATTTATCTAATTGGATTATCATAATAGCTAATCATGATTAACATTGTGTATAGGCTAAAGGAAGTGGTCATTGCTATCTGGTCCAGATACTCAGGATTGAAACTCAGTGCTCCAGAGACGGAGTCCCAAGCCTGTTACAAAATAAGCAGAAACTATGATGAATAATTTAATATTATTTTGGCACGGCAGATGCCAGACACAAATGAAGACAATTAAATCAATAGGTATAGCCCAGAACACAACTCTAGGAAAGCCTGTTTTCAAATTGATAGACAGGATCCAGGCATTATAAAGAGTCTTAACGTATACAAAATTAAAGGTCATTTACAATGGATTGTAACAAGAGTTGTAATTACTTTTCTATGCTGAATTTATACACTGCATTACTGAAACAATAATTAAATATTTATAAAGCACCTACTATGTACACTGTTTGGTTCCCCTTCCGTTCATTTAACAAATTAACATTTTTGTATCACATTATGTCTGTCTGTCTGTCTGACTGTCTGTCTGTGTGTATACACATGTGTGCATGTAGAAGTCAGAGGCAACTTGTAGAAATTGGTTCTCCCATGTGGGTCTTGGGGATTGAACCTGGGTCATCAGGCTTGGTGGTAGGCTCCTTGTCCTGCTAAGATATCGCCATGGTCCTCACTCAACAACCTCAGCCACATATGTTACCAGAGATTGCCATTCTTCCTCCTGGTTTTTTCTCAATAGTTATGATTGATCCCCTCCCATAGGACAGATATAGTACTAAGTCAGTATTGAAAAAATGAAGACATGTCCAAGCCACCACATTTTAAAAAAAAAAGTTCTGTGACAGCAGGGGTGTTTTATGGTGACAGTAACATATGCTCATCAAGAGAATGACTATGCACGCTGGGCTGCTTATTATTATTCTTTCTAGGCAGGCTGAGCTACACTTCCCTGCTGAAGTCTCACAGACCTGACCTTGGTTACCTTTTTATAACAGAGTTCCATTTTTCTATCCATTTCTTATGAACGACTGTTGTCAAAACCTGTGATCCAACCTGCCTTCCCTCTTTTGTAAAAACCAGTCATGAAGCAAACTTATAGAACAGAAAAGACCTGGGATTGGCCACCAAATCCCTATTCTCTTTTTGCCTCCTGCATTCTAGGAGCGCCCTCACCCTGTTCAGGCTTGAGCGCAGCCCCTACCCTCCCCCCTTTTAGGCTTATAAGTCTTTGGAAGCATTCCTCACTACAGAGCTATACTGTCCAGGATGGTATCTAGTAGCCAAGTCTGCTTACCTCCTCTTTTATTTACTTAAATCAATGGGAGTGCCTAACACCAATGCAGCATGTTCTATTGGTCATTGCTGTTCTAAACCAGTAGGGATTTGGATTTAAGAGAAAGAGCAGGGGCGTCTGTGTATAGAAATGAGGCTTCAGTGTCTAGGTGTAAGGTTTTGTTTCTACACTTTCCCAGACACCTTACATTGAGTGCTCGGTATGTACTCACAGATGTTTGTTGAGAAAATGGAGGCAGATGATGGATTATCAGGCTAATATCTGTGGGTAATTGCACTGAGTTGGGTGTCCATAGTCATCAAGTTCCCCCATCCTATCAATGGTGAGGATTGTTTGTACAGATGGTACCAAGTGAATTGCCAGGCAGGGAAGGGCATGCAAGGTTTGGTGTTATCTGCATTTCCTTGAGAATATTGGGTACCTAGCTAATCTGCTAAATTATTCTTTTTGTTTGTTTTGTTTTTGTTTTTGTTTTGTAGTGCTGTGTATTGATCCCAGGGCCTTGTGCATGCTAGACAATTCCCTTGCCTTTGAGCCATACCCCTAACCCTAAGTTACTCTGAACTATCCTTTTCGTAAACTATTTTAGAATCTATGCTGAATCAGTAGATACTATTTATTTAATGCAAAAAAACCCCTCAGTGCTATCAAACCAACATGCTTATTTCTTACCCTTCCCTCCTAAAGGGAGCAAGTTCTTTGAGGGCAGTGTCTTTGGTCTACACTGTTTACTTCTGGAATGGTGTCTTACATTGTAGCTTAAAAGAATGCCCGAGGGGCTAGAGAGTTGGCTTAGTGGTTAAGAACACTGGCCGTTCTTTCTGAGGACCTGGGTTCAATCCCCTGCATCCATTAACAACAGTTTGTAACTTCAGTTCCAGGAGGTCTGACTTCCTCTTCTGAACTCTACTGGTACTACACACAATATAGTGATCAGACATGTCTGTAAGCAAATACCAATAAACATAGAATTAAACATAATAAATACCACAAAAAGGATGCCTGAGATAAATGAACTGCATAGAGGAAGACATTTTGCAGGCAGAGAGACAGGCAGAGAAGGTTCTCAAACAATCCCTTCAAAGGGCCCATTGGCTTTGCCCAAACACAGGGTGAGGCCAGCCCTCATCAAGGATATGCCTGTGTTTGCTAAGGAAATCCCTATGGGACTGCAGGTGCACACAAGGCACAGTGCTAAGTGGCTTATATCTTATGACATTTATTTGCCCACATGAAGAACCGCAGGGCAGCATCTCTCATCAGGAAGGAAGCAGATTTGCCAGAGAGGAAGTCGGCCAACACGCACTCTCTCTATTTGTATGATTTATGTATTTATTGGATACCCCACCACTTAACAACCTCTGGGTATTTTGATACATTTGATAGACAAAAGGCAGACACTGCCATGGTGGATTACAAGGTGGAGAGGAACCAGTATCCATAAATCCCAAAGCACTTTATAAAGTCATGAAATACTACAAAAGCTGTGACTGGGCTCTCAGAGAAACCAGACTCCAAAAAGGAACATTACAAAGACTGGAGCTTTGTTCTGGCCCTGATCCAACTTTGAGTCTGTTTGTCCATCTTTCTCAGCCTTGCTTTATTTATCTCCACAGTGGACATACTGATAATTGCCCCTGTGGATGGAGGAGCCAATGCTCGCAGCTGCTTTTGAATTATAAAGGATCTGGAACTATCATAGGGTGGCACTCAAAACAATACTGAACTTTGTATCTAGTGAACTTGGATTTGCTCCTCTTTCTAGGATGTGTAGCTGCAAATGAAGTTTAGTCAGTAGTGTACTGCCAGATTCCCCAGAGCTGATCCACAAGACTCCCCTTAGTAGTTAGTAGCATCAGTCAGAATACCGTTTGCTTAGAATTGCTTTTCCTAAGACTGCTGAGACGTTTGACTTTAACCTTTGGCTTCGAAAATTCCAATTAACAGAGAATTAAAAAAATGTAATACCACTAATCATTACCATTTATTAAATTCTAATTTCATATGCTATGCTTTTATGCACATTAGCATAGGTGTCCTGGGAAAACCCTGTGAGGTGTTCTTATGATCACCTGTATTTTATGAATGAATGACTTAGGTTTGGACAGAGTAAATAACTTGACTGATGTGTCATAAGTAATAGCTAGCCAAGTCTTTGATTTTTTTTTCTACTCTTTCCTCTGTGCATGTGGGGTGGGGAGGGGGAGAGGGAGGGGGAGGGGGTGGAGAGAGGGAGGGGAACAGACAAGTCAGCTGTCACTCCTTTGAGCTCCTGCATATGTGGCAGGTGGTTTACTCGCCGAGTCAGAAGTCAGAGTCATTCCTTCAGTCTTAGATCCATGCTTTTAACCATGTCACCGCCTCCACACACAAACTCTCACACTCTTGAGTCTGGTTGAATGGCGTTTGGGTGAGCTGTTGTGAGCAATATGTGTGTTGTGTGGAGAGAGCTGCAGTTCTGCTCTATAATTTCGCTTCTCCACCAATAACTTCTATCTCAGCGTCTTTCCTTTCAGGCCCTTGGTCTTACATCTATCTCTAGCTGGGAAATGACAGTTTACTGGCAGACGATTAGATAATCTGAGGTATTCTGTATTTTTTTTTTTTAACATTTCTCATTTCAGTCTTTGTGGCTCAGTTAAATATATAAATGCAGTTCATCTTGGCAACATAACTACTTATTTTGGGGGCTTTAGTGGATAGCGCATAAATTGCATAAATCTCTTTTATCTGTAAGACCAACTTTTTCTATCATTTAGACATGCTAAGAGCCTCCAACTGGATTTCTCTTTGTGTTCTTGCCCCAATGAATAATTTACCACACACAAAACCATTTCCTCTTAGGTTAAGCATCTAGAGGATTTTACTAGGTAGTGTCTACCTTTCTCTCTCTTTCTCTCCTCCAATCATGCTTTAGTTATTACTTCACTGCAACTGTCTTGTTAAGGTCCCAAGAGCACACCAGCTTGCTTAATAAACAATTGACAGCTAAGTTTATTTTATTGTGTGGGTGTGGAGGGAGAGGAGGACTGCCTATGCAGACTAGAGTTCAACTTTGGGTATTCCTGGGGTGTCGTGCAGCTTGTTTTTTGTTTGTTTTTGTTTTTGTTTTTTTTTTTAATTTTTTGAGACAGATTCTTTGACTTTCTTTGAGTTCATCAAGTAGGGGCTAGGCTAGAGAGCTCTGGGAATCCACATGTCTCAGTGTCCCCACTGCTGGGATTACAAACGTATGAAACCATGCCTGGCTGTTTTTGTTTTATTTTTTTATTTTTTTTGTTTTTCACATGAATTCTGGGAGTCAAACGGGTCTTCATACTTGTTAGACAAGAACTTTATCAACTGAGATGGTTCTTCGACCCCAGTCTCTGTCTTATTCTGACTGCAGCACCTGTCAGTCATTGGAATGTCCTTGAAACATATCCCACGACTCATGCCAGAGGGCCCCGGTGTCCCTCTCCCTTTCCCACCTCCCCCTCAGTTGGTCCCAGGGCCCTTTCTTTAGCTCTCACATCTTTTTCTCACACTTTTCATTAGATAAGCTCACCAGATCCCACGGTTTTAATGTTATTTCTTTATTATTAATTGGAAAAGTTGTATTTCTAAAGCCGTATTTCTAAAGTCAATTTCTTTTCTTGAGTTCTGGAGTCATAATGTTGACTCTTTCATAGGTCCATTGTGAGGCCTGATAACCGCTTCTAATTAAACATGGCGGAATGGGTGGATTTTCCCTTTATCCTATCTAAGGAATGATCACATCGTCATCTATTGTTCCTGTCTGCAAACAAATCATCATTGTTGACTTATCGTCCCCAAATCTAGGAATCACCTTCTATTGCTCATTTGCTCACACTTCCCACATTTCATATCCCCATCAACAAGTCCCTCTTGGACCTACTTTATTATTATTATTATTATTATTATTATTATTATTATTCACTTTACATCTCGCACAATGCTCACCCTCCAGTTCACCCCCTCCCACAATCATCCCCCTTCTCCCTTCCCGCTGAAAGGGTAGGTTCCCCCTTGGTATCTCCCCCACCCTAGCACATCAAGTCTCTGTGGGGCTAGGCACATCCTCTCCCACTGAGGCCACACAAGACAGCCCAGCTAGAAGAACAAGTCCTATGGGCAGGCAACAGCTTTTGGGATAGCCAGTTGTTCGGGACCCACATGAAGACCAAGCTGCTACCTATGTGTGGAGAGGCCTACATCCAGCCTGTGTATGATCTTTGGTTCGTGGTTCAGTCTCTGAGAGCCCCAAGGGTACAGGTTAGTTGACTCTGTTGGTCTTCCTGTGGAGTTCCTATTCCCTTCCAGGTCTGGAATCCTTCCTCTTATTCTTCCATATGAGTTCCCAGGCTCCACCCTTTGTTTGGATGTGGATGCCTGCATCTATCTGAGTCAGCTGCTGGTTGTAGCTTCTCAGAGGACAGCCATGCTATACTTCTGTCTGCAAGCATAGCAGAGTATCATTAATAGTGTCAGGGACTGGTGGTTGTCCATAGGATGAGTCTCAAGGTGAGCTGGCTATTGCTTGGCTATTCCCTCAATCCCTGCTACATCCCCTGTCCCTACATTTCTTGTAGACAGGATA
This sequence comes from Apodemus agrarius, assembly GCA_964023405.1. Lineage (NCBI taxonomy): Eukaryota > Metazoa > Chordata > Mammalia > Rodentia > Muridae > Apodemus > Apodemus agrarius. The sequence goes on along the minus strand of OZ030015.1, from coordinate 29,737,319 downwards.
AATTTTGGGTTGAAAGTTTTGTGGGTGGGTTGGTGTCCTCCTCATTGCTCCACTGGGGTTTCTGTCTGGCTACAGAAGTGACTCTTCAGGTTCCATATCCCCAATGCTGTGGGTCACAGCTAAGGACACCCCCTTGGGTACCTCCCTTATCCTAGGTCTCTGTCTCGTCCTAGAGATGTTCCCTTCCTTCCTACCCCTGTCAGTCAGTTTCAGATTTCCATTTATTATCATGGCTATCTGGCCATCCCTCCTGTCCGTCCCCACACCTGATCCTGAACCCCTAACAATCCCCTCATTGTCCCCATTCCCACCCAGTTCCCTCCCTCTATCCATCTCTTATGACTGTTTTATTCTCACTTCTAAGTGAGATTCAAGCATCCTTGCTTGTGTCTTCCTTCTTGTTTAGCTTCTTTGAGTCTGTGGAGTATAACATGGGTATCCTGCGCTTTATGGCTAATATCCACTTATACATGTGTACATATCATGCATGTCCTTTTTGAACTGGGCTACTTCACTTGGGATGATATTATCAAGATCCATCCATTTTTATGCAAAATTCATGATGTCTTTGTTTTTAAAGGCTGAATAGTATTCTGTTGTGAAGATGAACCACATTTTCTTTATCCATTTTTCAGGTGAGGAACATCTAGGTAGCTTCCAAGTTCTGGCTATTACAAATAAAGCTGCTATGAACATAGTTGAACCAGTGTCTTTGTGAGACGATTGGGCATCTTTTCGGTGTATGCCCAGGAGTGGTATAGCTGGGTCTTGAGGCAGAACAATTCCCAGTTTTCTGAGAAACTGTCAAATTGATTTCCAAAGTGATTTTACAAGTTTTCATACCTACCAGAGGTGGAGGGGTGTTTCCCTTGCTCCAAATCCTGGCTAGCATGAAGCTTGATAACTATTAGAGCCAAAGAATATAGACTAGTTTGTTACCATTGACTTCAGACTGCTTCTCAAGAATGGGGAAGTACCTGGCTCTTCAGGATTGGCTTTGGGATTCTAAGGATGTAGTGCCACCAGCAGCACTGAGTAGTGGCTTAGAGGTCAAGTGAGCTTGCCCTTGGAGGCTCATGGCTGACACAGCCAAAGGCCTTAGACTACTAGATAGTCTTTACCTCACCTGAACTTCTTAACACTTCTCTGTGTCTGGGGGATTTAGGAGAATCTGGAAGTGATGATCCAGCTGCAGATTTCAAGAACACCACATCCGGAATGAATCACCCTTCACTCCCTTTAACGGAAGTCATCAGGGGAAGCTGATTGCTCGCCGAGGCCACCCCACACTTTGATTCATTTATACTTAAGTGATGAAAGTGATTTCCCCCTTTAAATGGATCCAAGCCCAGGAGGGGCTTAGGGAGCTGTAAAGGTGAGTGCTGACTCCTTGGACACACTCCTGGATGAATTCTTAAATGGCCCACTCAATTACGAGTAATATTTCATTGACTTGTGTGCCTGATGGCTCCCTAGCCAGCAGTGTTTTTCTAAATGGTCCTGAGACAAGTCTTTGGGCTTTGCGAACAGACCCCTTCATCACCTTTTCTGTCTGGAGCATAGTGGCCCAGCCCGGCCTGAAGCAGCTGTGGAGCATAGTCCCATCCCCCAGCAGAACTGTCCCGAGCTGGTCCCTTCCCTTGTCAAGGGAGTGGGTGGCACTACAGTCTGGTCTAGGCTCATGCATTGGCATCATTTACATGGTTACTGATGATTTTATATTAGGAGAAGAAAGCTCTTGGATTTAAAATTAAAATCATCAATTCTTGTCTTAAGGTTTGAAAAGATAGGGTGTGGGATGGGCTCAGAGGTTTAGTCTTCTCTTTGCAGAAGGCTTCATGTTGGAGCATGCTACCAAAAAGCCCGAGCTTCGGGCACACATAGACATCTGGATGACCCAATGGGAAGGAACATGCAGGAAATCTGTGTGCGCTACTTACTCTTTGGGGGTTGCGGATGATGGTGGAAATTCTCATAATGATTATGAGAGTCACCCAAGGTATGCAACCTCCATCCAGAAAACTGGCTTGATTTGAATTGATATGAAGTAATTGGGCTCACTGGTAAGCATCCTCAGGAGATAAAAGACCAACTACCTTCGTATGACTCCACCTTTGTCAGTTAGTGGTTGCACACCATCTGTGGTGAATAAAAAGGTTGGAAAGTAGCTGCTCATGTTAAAACATATGGAAAAATATGGTAGCCTTGAGTTGCCATGAACTATGGCAACAGGTAGGTTCAGTAACAAGAGGGAATTGAGTGTGCTGAGACACATTTGTAACCCAGTGCTGCACAGGCAGAGGCGAGCCATCTCCTGGGATTGCTGGCTGGCCATTGAGCCTCCTTGGGAAGTCCCAGCCCAGTCAGTTAGACACTCCTTGTCTCAAAACAAGACAAAATGAAACCCAACCAGACAAACCCTGGATAGCTCTTGAGGAGCACCACCCGAGGCTCCCGCTGGCCTTCATACGTTCACACACCTGTGCACTTGTATCTGTACCCACGCCTCCACAACCCCCATGAAAGGATACACCTTATATAGAAATCCTTCTGATGATGTCAATACCCTTTCCACCCACAGCCTCATTCAGCCCTCACAGCAACACCAAGACCTCTCACCAATGAGGAAACTGTGGTATGAACATTAACTCGTTGCCAAGGCTACACAGCAGGAAGTAGCAAAGCTTAGATTTGAAGCAAGCCGTCTAGTTTCAGTGTCTTCTTCAGGAAGAGACTACTGACCTTGGAATAACGCATTTCTTGTCTAAGGTTGAATCCCCGAATATTCTGGAAGCTTGGCAGCTTGTAGATAACTGAGCAGCTGTAATGCTTGGACGGAATTGCTTTTAAAGACATGGATTTCCATGCAAAGGCCAGTTTTTACTATGACTGCCTTATGCTGCTACCATTACCCATAGGAACCAACTACTGTGTATAGTAGATAGCAGGCGAACCATTTACATAAGATCCCCATAATATTTCTGTTCTTCCAAATAGGGACACAGAAGCACAAGAAGGTGATTCTTTGAAGCTATCCTGCTAGAAATAAGCAGGACAATGGTCTCAAGAGATAACCTCTTGTCTTGACCACCAAACAGTAGCAGGTCATTGTCTATCAAAACATTTGTCATGGAGCTGGGGGTAGTGGGGGTGGAAGCAGGAGGGCTGTGAGTTCAAGGCCAGCCTGGGCTATGGAGATGGTTCAAAGCCAGCTTGGCACATACAGCTTGACCCTATCATAAGCAGAAAACGAAACTACTCATAGTATTTCTCAATCTTCAAACTGCAATGCTGGTAGTAACCAAGCTGTGAGTTTGAGAAATAAACAGATGACAAGTATTTACTGGAGAATATAAATAACATAAGGTGTTGTACTGTGTAAAGGGGCTCGGAGCGATGCTCCCTCATATTCACGTCTTGGCCCAGTATCTTAATACTTGCTGTGTCATTGGTTCACAATATTTTGAGGATATCATTACACACGTCCATATTGCTAAGATACACTAGAACAATGATCAGTAAGTAGCAAGTGCCTTCTTTCTAGTAGATGATAAAGCTGGATATTCAAAAAATATTTTTTTTCATCACAGAAAATCTATGCTCCAATCCCTAAATTTACCAGTCCTCCTCTTCTAGTTATATCCACGACAAGCAACAAACAAACAATCAAGCCAACACAAAGCAGAGAAGCCAACCTCAGGCTGGTGCAGGAAGCAGTAATTTCTTGAGAGCCCGAGATGGGGAGTACATATGATCCTAATGGTTGTCATTAACTGATTCGAGAACTCGTGTTCTCTTGGAGGAAGAAAGGCATGCCATGTAGCCACGTCCATTTAGTAAGAAATAGTTTAGGGGATGTAGAAAAAAGTCCATGGGTTGTGTTTGGAAACACTGACAGGGTTATCAACGAGAGAGGTGAGGTGGACTTCAGGTGTCGGGCTTCTAGCTCTCTAGTCAGCCCCAGCTTTCATTTCCCACTCCCCTTCTTCAGGATTTTCAGCTTTAATATAGAGTTACGAGAGAGGCCTGAAGACAGGTCTTAAGGGCAAAGAGTTCAGATCTGGGGTCAGCTTCCCTGACTGTTACTCTAAGGCTGGCCTTTTCCACTTTTGCTATGTTTTCTTAAGTCTATAGATGGTACCATCTGTTTTCTATTTGCCGAAAAGGAGTGAAAACAATCTAATCTAGCTTTCCAAAATACTTAGCTTTTAAATGAAAAGTAGTTCCTTCTCTCTCTCTCTCTCTCTCTCTCTCTCTCTCTCTCTCTCTCTCTTATTGAAATACTGGCTAACAAACGGTGCTTATTTACCATCGCACACTCTGCAAGTTTCTGTCCAGATAATGCATCAGCTTTTGTCCTGGCACTGTGTCCTACCACAAACTTTTTTCTTGGGTTAGCTATTAAATATTGAGAAGAGTTAAAAGATATGAGCCGAGGCAGGTGATTTCCTAAAGAGACGTGCCTTATGCAGTTTCCCTTTGTTCCGGATTCTTCTTAGTCTTTCATTTGGCTCTACACAGAACCGGAAAAAATAGAGGAAAACTGGGCAGTGCATATCTTTGGTACCCCAAGAGGTGACAGGAAACCTCTGAAAGCAAAATGTAAATTCAAATGTGTGTGTGTGTGTGTGTGTGTGTGTGTGCGCGCGCGTGTGTGTTAATTATGCTGCCTTAGAGTTGGAGCTGGCCTCTCAGGACAGGTGGCGTGTTAATGTGCCTTCCTCTCCCATAGGCCAGCGAAGGCCCATGTGGCAGTCGTTACCTCATTACTGCCCATGTCACGGTTGCCCAGTGGATTCCTGGAAGCACTCACTTAAAGGTTCTACTGGTTCATCTCCAGAGACTCCCAGTTCCCATCATCCCAGGAATGAAATGTACAGTAGCATCTCTCTGCATCTGAGGCCATGGAGTAAATTCTTCCTGTCTCCACTACGGTGGTAGCAGAGACCCGGGCTACACAGCCTGGGTATGAAATGTTTAGTGGTTGCACTTACCTAAGAGGAGAGGTGAAGCAGAGCCTAGAACCATAGTTCTCATGGCTTGGGAAGCCATGATCCCCATCCCTTATGTTCACCTGTAGGAGCCAAACGGACCCGTGTGAATAGTGCTCCACGAGAGGGTCTCAGTTTCAACAAATCCGTGTTGGCTTCCCGATCCTCTCCTGAATAGACTGCCCTAAAGCATACGGACAACATCTACTTTTCACTCAATTAAAAAATATATATACTTTTAGTCATGTGTATGTGTGTGGCCATGTGTATTTGCATACAGATACCCAGAAGAGGGCATTGGATCCCCTGGAGATGGAGTTACAGGCCCGTGTGAGCCACCTAAGGTCGGTGCTTGGAACCCAACTCTGGTCCTCTGTAAAAGCAGAATATGCACTCTTCACCACTGAGCCATCTATCCAGCCCTTACCTACCTACTTTCCTTCCTTCCTTCCTTCCTTCCTTCCTTCCTTCCTTCCTTCCTTTTCCCCTTCCCTCCCTTCCTCCCTCCCCTTCTCTCTCTTTCTTTCTTTCTTTCTCTTTCTTTCTTTCTTTCTTTCTTTCTCTCTCTCTCTCTCTCTCTTTCTTTCTTTCTTTCTTTTTCTTTCTCTCTCTTTCTTTCTTTTTCTTTCTTTCTTTCTCTTTCTTCCTCTTTCTCTATCTCTTTCTCTTTTTCTTTCTTTCTCTCTCTCTCTCTCTCGATCTCTCTCGATCTCTCTCTCTCGATCTCTCTCTCTTGCTCTCTTTCTCTCTCTCTCTCTTTTCCTTCCTTCCTTCCTTCCTTCCTTTCTTTCTTTCTTTCTTTCTTTCTTTCTTTCTTTCTTTCTTTCTTTCATCAACTATCAATATTGAGCCTGAGTCCCAAGTCAGCTATTTTGGTGAAATTATGTCCTTGGTACATATTAACTACTTAAGTAATTATAAGTGATTGGATAAATGAAGGAATTCATCTTAGGAGTTCATTCACTTACAATGTCATTTCTCCTGCATTTGGAATTGCACACCTTTTTTTTTTCTGAAAGTCTGTGTGTGGTAGACTAAGTGGTCGTTGTCCCCAGCGCACCCATCATGGCTTTGTCTCTGGAACTTGTAACCGTAACTCTTACATAAATAGAGACATTGCAGATGTGCTTACAGTAATAAGAATCTTGAGGTGGGAAATAGGATTCAGGATTATTTGGGTGGGCCTGATTTCATCACAAATGTCCTTACAAGAAGGATACAAGAGAAACCGTGGGCAGAAATAGAACTGAGGAGCTGCCGAGGGAGTGGATTCTGTAAGGACTGAGGTGGAGGCAGGTGTGATGCAGTCCAAGCCAAGAGGCACAGCCAACAGCCAGAGTCTAAAAGGCAAGGGAGGGTCCTCCTGGAGGGCCCAGCCCTGCCAGGGCCTTGCCTTTAGCCTCTTAAGGCTCGCCTTGAACTTCTGATCTTTAGATCTGAAAAGAGGTTGAATTGTATTGAAGCTTCTGGCTGCAGTGGTTGGTTACAGCAGCAGTCAGAGGCAAATACAGTGGCTTTTACAACAGGAATTTACATGCCAACCCCCCCACCCCCAGAACAATAGCACAGTTTTCTCTCCCCTGATTCACCCTGGGCCAGGGCTGGCTCATCCCTGCAGTATCCTGCTTATACTAGTGAAGTTTGAGACTTCCTTGTTTTTTCTCAATGTTGCCCCTTGTTGTCCAGACCACTGTTAGTATTCCTTTGAGGATCAGCCCAACAGTTAGCTGGCAACAAACCAGGTAGACCTGGCTTCCTATGAAAGGGGCTGTTTGGCCTCTCTTTTCTCTCTTATGCTCTTAGTCTCTTATTCTCTCCGGGTCACTTATCTTTCTTACTCTCTTCTCTTCCTAATCCTTCTCCCCTCTCTCCCCCTGCCCTTCTCCTTCCCCTCCCCTTCCCTTTCCCCTTCCCTTCTCCTTCCCCTCCTCTTCCCCTTCCCCTTCCCCTCCACATTGTTTCTGGCAGGCCTCTTCTCTCTCCTCTCCACTCCCTTCCCCTCCCCACTCCCCTCCCCCTCCCTTCCCCTCCTCCTCCCTTTCCCTCTCTCCTCCCCTCCTTTCCCCTCCCCCTCCCTTCTCCTCCCCCTCCTTCTCTCCTCTCTCCTCCTCTCCTCTCTCCTCCCCTCCTCTCCCCTCTCCTTCCCTCCTGTCCTCTCCTCTCCTTTCTCCTCTCCTCTCCTCTCTCCTCCCCTCCCCTCCCCTCCCCTCCCCTCCCCTTCCCTCCTCTCCTCTCCTCTCCTCTCCTCTCCTCTCCTCTCCTCTCCTCTCCTCTCTTCTCTCCTTTCCTGTCCCCTCCTGTCTTCTTCTGTCCTGTCCTCTCCTCTCTTGTCCCCTCCTGTCCCCTCCTGTCCTCCCCTCTCCTCTCCTGTCTTCTCCTCTTGTCTGTCTTTATCTATCTCTACTTTCTTCTCACCTCCCCTTGCCATGCCCCAGATGAACTCTGTTCTGTATTATAGCTATCATATGGCTGGTACTTCAGGGAGGAGGGATCCCTTATCAGGGCCTGCAGAGGCACTGCTTTCACCTCACCATACCTGGCTTTATAAAACATATACTGATTTTTTTTTTTAAATAAAACAGAACAACCACCAAAGTCTATTTGTCCTGGACCTGCAAGATTTCTCAAGGCTCTTGCTTCTATTTGTCTTTGTGATATTATCTCTCGTTTTTAGAATGCTGCCTGGTGGACAGTAGGTTCTCACTAAATGTTAGCTTTCTTTTCTGTTTACCTTAAAATGCTTCATCTTGTATTGCACATTGATGTCTCCATGGACTGGGCAGCATCCTTTGCAAGAATTTAACATGGGTCTGGAGCCTACAGTCACCTCACACGGTAAACTAACACATGACCTTTCTTCTTACTACTACTGTCCAATTACTGGGAAACTTTAGCACTGAATATGATCATCAATTTCAAATTCAGGTGGAATTGGGTTTATCTCCACACTCTGTTTTTACCTAGTGTACAATTTTTTTTCCTGTAAAGATGATCACTTCGTACTTTAACTTGAAAATGTTTTTATTACTGCATTACTAACTATATACAAAATATTGGTCCGCATTGTGACATTTCACACATATGGATACGGTTTCCTCATCTATAAAGTTAGAATAATGGTAGGACACACTCTGGGATCTATTCCCCAGAAATGAATAGAGAAGGTATAAAGTGCCTCTCATGATTTGTTTGGGGGCAACACATTAAGGTCTCTTATTAGCCAGTAAGAAGGGCTTGGGTTGTGGATGCGGGCAGAGGGGCATTATCAGAAAAGAAGGACAAAGAATGAAGCTGGGGCCAGGCAGACGCAGACAGTTTGCATTCCGTAATGGAGCACAGTTTGGATCTGCTTGCCTCCTGCAGCCTTCAGCTGCCTGTGATATTCATCTGAATCTTGTTCCGTTGGCCTATGGGGTATTTTCAAATACAAATTAGGTTGGCCAGAATTCCTTTTCTGCACCAACTCTCCTGGGTGCAACTTAGAGGTTATTAAGATGCCTAATAAAAGGAGAGAGCACATTTAATAACATTACCATCAGCTCCACGGAGCTGAGCTATGCGGGGCCCATGGTGCTCCAGAGCCCACAGCCTCCCTCCCGCCCCCCCATTCTCCCCCCTTCTCCCCCTCCCCCCCCCCCGGACTGGTGCACTTGCTTAGAAGAGGCCCTGTAATTATCCACATTTAAAAGGCACCATTAAATCCATCGAGGCAGTCACGTCCCGGTTTGCAGGGTCTTTCTCCTCACATTACTTGAGAGACCCGAGACCTTTCTCCTTTTGGTGGGGAAGAGGAGACGAGGTGGAGGTTCCGGGGCTAATGTGATGGTTGGTTGAATAAACAAAACGGCACGTCTGCCCAACGCCACCGTCATTCCTGCAGGAGCTTTGTTGGCTTGCATTTTATGTATTTATGTAACAAACCTTCCCCGGGCACTTGACAGCTTTGGCGCACACTGTCTGCTTGACTCACAATGACTGAGGCGGCAGATCAGTGCTTCTTAGCTGGATTCGGGGCCATCTGGAGATGCTTTGAGTTGTCACAAATGGAGTGGGGAGGTGTTCCTCACATCCAGGCGGTCGGCCATTATAACAATTATGGCGGTGAAATTGTCTAGTCAGGGTGTCAGGAGTCCTGAGCGCCATTTTTTTTTCCTTCACTCATTTTGAAAGGAAGAAATGGGGATCTACGGAGAAATGGCTCAGCGCGGCGGTCTTGCTGCCCTTTCCGGAGGACCAGGGTTTGGTTTCCGGCACTCACTTCCTATGACTCTAACCCCGTGTCTCTCCACCTGCAGGAGTCCCGATGCTCTCCGCAAGCACTCTACCCTGTGCCTCTACCCGCACCATCACGTAGACAAATGCACACAAATAAGAAAAAGTTGGTAAAAAATCAATCTTGGAAAAGAACGAAACGGGGGACAAGGAGCTCAGAGAGGCTGTAAAGTTTCTCTAGAGGCAGAAATCACAGAGCTGCTCCTAACCTCCTGCCATTTCCCTCTGCCCCTGATTTGTTGCTGGGCCAGCCGCCCCCCCCAACCCCCGTCCCCCTTCTCCCCCTCTCCCCCGCCCCCCGTCAGCTGCTGGTTCTTAGGAGCCAATCACAAAGAGACTTCCTGGGACCCAGATGATGTTTACTTTAGTGGGAGTTAGTTCCTATAAAATAACTATGTAAGGATGCCCAGTTGCCAATATGTAACTATGGCACATGTTGAAGAAATCAGGAAGCTGCACAAGAACGGAGTCTACCTTTTGCTTTTGGCTACACAAAACTCGAACAGTGCCCTCTTTCCCAGGCAGCTCGTGTCAGGGGTAGCTTCCAAAGTATTTGGCTTTACTAGAGAGTCCTTGGGGATGGGGAGATGGCTCAGTCGATAAGGTATATCTTGCCCTTCCACGAACACTAGAGTTTGGACCTCCAGAATCCATGTAAAAAGTCCAGAAGTGTGCTTGTAATCCCAGGGCTGGAGAGGGAAAGAGGAGGAACCTTGGCCATCTAGTCTTGCTGGATTGATAAGCTCCAGGGTTGGTGAGAGCCCTGTTTTTAAAAAGAGCAACAGAAAACACCTGATATAAACATCTGGCCCCCAACAGGTATGTACACATGTGAATTCATCCACTCAGAAGTCTGTCTACGTACACGCCTCTAGTTCTAGAGGCAGTGGTATAGGAGAGGAGACTCAGGACACTGCAGACAGAGAATCACTCAAGGGCTCCGGTGCCCTGCCCTGTGAGGTCTCAGGACCTGGAGAACGTGTGTGGTCTGTCTCTGAGAGTCATTGTTTCTTATTCTCTGTTCACTCAGTTGGCCTCCGCCTTCCTTTGAAAAGCATCTCCATTTTCTTCATCTGTCTTTTAAGTTACTCATGTCTACAGGGAATAGGATAAGATGTGCACACAATTAATTTTTTTTGTAGCCATATTATAGGAAGTTACATAAGAGACAAGCAAAATTTATTTGAATCACCTATTTTATTGAACTCAATATATCCAATATTAATATACTATTTCAATATGTAATTGTAATAATTATATGAGTGAAGAGTCTAACATATTTTTGAGGAAAGGGCTTGAGAGCTTGTGTGTGTCTGGCAATCACAACACATCTCAGTTTTGATGCTAAATTTTTGTCATAGTGAAATAGAGCCACATGTCAACAAAACTGTTGGGAACAGGAACATATGTTGATTTGAAAATGAGTTTAAACTAAATTCAGAAGTTTGGTTCCTTGGCTTCAGAAGCTACATTTCAAATGTGCCCAAGAACTGCATGATCTAAATCGTTTAAGATTTATATTAATGTTTAATCTAGATATTAATGTTTAATCTAGAGCAGCTCAAATTTATATTAAGCTGGAATCCCTTGTTAGTTTGTCTCTTATTCCCCACTGGATCACAACCTTATTGAAGTCAGGAATGATAGTTTGCTAGATCGTTTGCTGTTGTCTTCTGCAGATCTTGGCATGTAATAAATCTGTTTATTGAGATATCATGTCGAATTCTGTCTCTGTCTATGAGCCAGATAATCTAGGTTCTTCTTTAATAAAAGATCTGGAAATTTGGAAAGCTTGCTGTGCTGATGCATTATGTGATCAAAGGGACACATGGCCATACACCATTAAGGAACGCACTGTGTCTCACCAGTGACAGGTGTCTTCCCAGAGGGCTGTTCAGAGCCTGGAGGTTTTGGTGTAACGTGACTTCCGAGGTGGAGAATCCTGCGTGTCTCATCCTCTCTGCAGCGTTTTTCCTCAGAACTTGAGAGAGACTGACTGAATGGCCCCAAGTCCCTCCATCTGGGTCAGTCTTCTAGATTTGGTCTAGTTTGGGGAGACTGTCTCCAGGACCGGTGACAGTACAGGTTTCCCTTTTCACTCTGTCAGCTGTGTTTCCTGCATAGGAGTGAGCCCAGAAATAACACGTTCTGTCCCCAGAGGATAGAACACTTCACCTCCATCACATCAGTTGCTCACGGATTACAGAGCTGTGTTTTTTTCCAGTACCGGCTCATCTCAGAGTGTTACGAAACACTATACTTTCTTGACTACAAAAAAGATACAGTGGTAGAAGCTGGAGAGATGGAACACTTGGTGTTCTTGCAGAAGACCCAGGCTCTACTCCTAGTGCTCTCATCACCGCGTGGCTCACAACCATTCATAATTCCAAGGTTAGGAGACACAACGTTCTCCTTTGAGCTCTGCAAGCTCCAGGCGTGTTCATGGTGTGCATACATATACACAGGCCAAACACTCACCTAAGAAATCTAAAAAGAACCTTTAAAAAAATGCTGTGTCAGCATGTGATAAACTCTTTTTTTTTTTTTTTTTTTTTCTGAATGACCAGTAAAGTTCAATGGAAAAATAATATCCCACTTACATTATGGATGGGGTACTAGACCGTAATATTCAACCACTTTAAATATAAAGGTGACAATTTCATGTTGCCCAACTGCTGTTTATAAAGGATCTCAGTCATCTCCTACCAGGGAGAGTAAATCTTAAAGCAGATTTACCTTCCCAAAAGGAACAACTTGAAAACACACAGAAAAGCATGAAATCTATCTATCTTGGTCCCTATAACATCATAATCATGAATTTATCCTAGAACCTACAAGATATAGGGATAGCATTGGCTCTTGTGCTGTTGTTAATAGTAAAAATGAGAGGCTATCTAAGCTTCCAGCTAATGTATCTTTACACTAGAATATTACCAAGTCATTAAAACAATGGCAAAACTTTGTTATAGGATAATGTTAATGGCACATTTTTAAAGGAAGAATGATTTCAGTTTTAGTATGTGTAATATTGAAATCTAGAGAATGTAATTTTCCCTTTCAGTGTCCATAACAATAAGTTTCATTATGACATATAACAAATCTTTATATGTGAATATACCTATTAAAGTATATTTAGTATCGTCTGCATAAATCTATCGGTGGAAATGTAATCTGGATATAGGAAGGTTGGTTTACAAGGGGAATCATGCTTAAATTGTCCTTAGGAATTTCAGCTGTATAATAGAAGTTTCCTCTTGTTGATAATTTGAAGGTCAGAAGAGTTGGGCAGACAGGGAGTGGAAACAAGTTTATTTGTCTTAATTCTGGGGTTTTGACTCATGTTCTTTCTGAATTTTACCTATGAAAGAAATTTCCTGTTGGCTTTATAACCTTGGAAGGAATTTTAGGTGGTTCTGATTTCTAACATGTATTTGGTCACCACACACGATTTTCAATTGAGTTTTCAGCCTTCGTCCAGGTACCTTGTCTCTCCCTTCTACTGAGTCCCTGTGGCCATGGCTCTATGTGTTCATGAGTTTTCTTAAGACTTTCCCCTTGGTGATAAAGCAAAGACTGAGCTCCCAGAGGATAAGTAGGTCCTACCGGTAACGAAACTGATGTTATTTCCCATGAACCAGACATCTTCTTTGCATGACCTCATCCGTCGTGTTGGATTCTCCCATTCCTGATTCTTCCATCTGATCCCCTTGCAAATGGCAACCAGATGTGAATGGGCATACAGAGCCGTGTGGCCGCTGAAAACAGGCCATGGGATCAGAGTTCCTAAGACTGACGTCTGGTCCATCACTTTTCCTGTCATTTGGGAATCTGCCTATCTTTTCCACACCTCAGTTATGCCGTCTGTAAAATGAGGCCAGTGATAGTCCCCTCACTCCACAGGCTCATGTGAGGATTCATTGAGACAATTCAGGTGAAGTTGTCGAGCTGTGTCTGCCTCAGTGAGATTCAGATAAAGCTGATGTCTGTTGCCCTGCATACAGGATAGAGAATCTGCTTTTAACCCTCATGGTCAGCGAAGGAGCCGTCTGGATTAAGAACCGTGAGCAAGGTGGCATCATGCTCGTCCTAGTGCTACGTGAAGCAGTGAAAGGGACGAAACTGCCCCTAATCCAACCCAGCCCCAAACCACAAATGTCAACAGATATTTTATAGCATGAAAGGTGCCAATGAACATGTCACATGCTCCTTTGAAAATAAATGAAGCCACATAGGGACTTTAAAGTGAAATATAGGACCTGGGCTGTTTATGGATCTCCTCTGGCTCCAGTTTATGGTGTTAAAAGGCACTGCAACAGGAAGAGGCATGGTAGGAGGAGCCTCTGAGGGGTGTGAGGGGTCATCTAATGGCACCTCACCGAGCAAGCCCCAGCCCCAGCTGCTGGGTGTTACAGGAAGGGGTAATAAAAAGTCATGGTTTTATTCCTTTTGAAAGCTGCAGCTCGAAGATGTGCACCAACTTCATTTCATTCATTTCTTTGCTTCTCTTCAGGATAAGAATGGACTCCGCTTTTCCTTCTTTGGCTCACTCTTGTCAGCTTCTCAGATTAGATAAAGGCAGCAGTGGCCGGATCCCCCAGAGGGTTCCAGGCTTGCTTCTGGGAAGTCATGTAGGAGGTGCCCTGGGGAATCAGAACAGTGTACTCCCTCGTAGGCTATCTAGCTATTCTAGTGCATTGATTCTGTTTAATGTGTCTCCTCTCTTTTAAGAGAACCCATTTTGCAGAGAAAGTTCATTGACGATCTCAAGACATAAAGCATTCAAGGAAAGGACGTGAGTTGAAGGGAGATTGCCACCTGGCTTAATTGTTCCTGCTCTGGGAGCTCATTCTCATGGCTCCATAGAGCTAAGTGCCTTGTGGTGTATCACTTGAGCATGTGTCTGTCCTTCGGTTCCCTCCACTGCCATGAGTGTGTATATGGATGGGTGGATGCTTAGCTATGTGCTTATGTGGAGGCCCATGGTTACATCAAGAATCACCCTCGATAGCTCTTCGACCTTATCCAATGAGGCAGGATCTCTCCATCAAACCCAGAGCTTTCAAATATGGCTAGCCTTGCTCTCCAACTTGCTCCGTGTTTCCGCCAGTCTCTGCCTTCTGAGGTTGGGATTACAGGCTGGCTGACAACTCTCCCTGGCATTTACATAGGGTCTCGGGGACTGATCTCAAGACTTTGTGCTTGCATGACAAGCATTTTATTCACGGAACGACCTACATTTGTAAATTGTCGCCCTTGAGAATTCATGCCTAACATGTTCTAGGTAAACCTGTAATGCTCTAGAATCTGAGAACCAGGGCCATCGCCTAGTGTTTTTATTTTATGCATGAAACCGATACCATCAGTGAGAAGTCATTTGCAAATACTGTAAGAAGAGAGGGTGCCCTGTCTGTGGTCACAGCTAGTTAGCAATGGGGCCAAGGCTGGCTAACAGGCACGGCGGCTTCTGGCTTCACTGTTTTTCTCAGACAGGCTCCACCATCGTAAGCAGCTGTCTCTCTGGCTAATCTCTGTAGAAGGCAGCATGAAAAGCGAGAAGCTTTCTCTATGGTTCAGAATACAGAGGAGAAAAAGCACGAGGAGCTAGACTCGGGTTAGCCTCGCTGGACAGGAGGCAGGAACTAGGGATTTTCTTCAGGGAACCACCACAATAGATTAATTAACTTTCACCCTTTTTCAGTTTGTGCCTTCCATTAATGGAATCTTCTGAGAGAGTGTCTGTTTGGCTCAACCTCCTATAAGGAGCCCTCCTTGGCTAGAGACCACAGAAAAGACCAATAAAGACCTTATGCAGTTAATGTGGGGGACTTGAGGTGATGCTGTTAGCATAAAATGGCATATGGCTGCACACAGCAGCCCTTTTACCATCCCTGAAGCTTTTCGGTTAGGGTCAATGCTTCACTGAAACTAATTCAATTGACATGAAGGGGTTAAGGTAAATTCTGTGGCTTAACTATCAGCCAAATGACATTTTAACAGCCTTTTTAGCATAGCCTGGCTGGGCTGAGACCTTCCTTTCAAAATGCCTTAATCCTTGGCCTCTAAATAGAGAGTTATTTTCAATTTCTTCAGTTCCTAATGTTTTAAATGGAACTACTGTTCCCCTCTGAGCATCCAGTGGCTGGCTGGCGATCTTTATTGATATATATATAAATTACCCCAATCCTCTCTGCTGCCTACAGATCCAATCATATTGAACTAATGTGCATATAAATAAAAACCTGGAAGTGTGGTTTATGGCAATAAGTAGTGCAGTCGAAGTTTATACCATTCTTCAAAGACACCTTGATACATTGCTGATAATTTTCATAATGTCTTTAAAGAGGCAGTGTGTCAACTTAGGGCCCAGCAATCCAGAGGGTGAGTGGAAAAGCTGATTCCTAAGCTTCCAATTGACCAAGAATCTGTCCTACCAGAAGGATGCCCATTCCAAGGTATGCAGGGATGACAGGGTGAGCATCTTTTCCCAAAGGCGCCATGTTGGAAAGAGAGAGGCTGGAAAAACTATTCAAGAGCTGGGCTAGGATTTCTATGTCCTTTTTTTTTTTTTTTTTTTTTTTTTTTTTTTTGTGATCTGTGTCCTGTGATCACTGCTGATGGCAACCCCAGCTCCAAGGAAGTCACAGGAGGTTTGAAGTAGAACAGTTACAGTCTTCATTTCTTTTTGTTCAAATAATGGTCTTTTACCATGCAATTATGGTTTAGATCTAAAGTGGTCCCTCAAAAGCTTGGTCCCCAGCTGGTAGATTTAATCATTGAGAGGCAATTGGATCTTGAGTGCTGGTCCTAATCAATGGATTAATCTATTGATGCACTCATTACTGGAAGATGGAGGCTTGGTCAGAGGAAGTAGGTCACTGAGGGCATGTCTCTCTGGGATGTTTCTTGTTCCTGGCCCTTTGTGTCTCATTGTGTTTCCCACCACCATGAGGCAAGGGGGCTCCTTTCTCCCATGTGTTCTTACCCCCGTGGTGTTCTGCTTTACGATAGGCCCGGAGAAAAGAAGCAAGCCCCACTATTTCAGGAACTTCTGAAGTGACGAGGCACAATCCGTCTTTCCTTCCTGCCATTGATTTTCTCATGTATTTGTCACAGTGACAGAAAGATAGATATCTGCTAGGCGTCTCACCCTGGATGGATGCAGCTCTTCCTAGAAACGATCGTCCACGCATCGAACTTCTCATATCTGCCTCTCTCTAATTTACCCTGTGCACAGCTGGAATCCACCTTTCTCTTGGAAAGGTAACCTGGATGTGGCTGTTTTGTGTAATCTCCCTTTGAAGGACACCTCATCCAGCAAGTCTTGTAAGCCATGCCCATCGCTTTAGTCTCGCTAAATTGTGGACTCTTTATATTGTCTGTTCTTAGCATCCTGACCTTTAATATTTTATTTATTTATTTATTTATTTATTTATTTATGTGCATGCCTGTGTGTATGTGCTACAGTATATGAGGAACCCAGAAGATAAGCCACAAAGGGAGAAGTCACTTTTTATTATGTGGCTCTGGGATCAAGATCATGCCATCAGGCTTGGTGACAAGCCCTCTTATCCACTGAACCATGTGGATAAAGTCATCTTGCTTCTCCATTCTTTCGCTTCTGTTATGAATGTTGCTTCCTGTGCCTGGCAAACAATTTATATAACATAATATTGATTCTCTGCTTGTTAGGTTATTATCTTTTAGAATATTTTTTATTTATATGTATGCGTATGTATTTGTAGAGTATATTTCCCCCCCCTCTCTCTGTGTGTGTGTGTGTGTGTGTGTGTGTGTGTGTGTGTGTCTGCACCTCTGTAGGACAGAAAAAGATGTATCACTAGGAGCTGGGTTTATAAGTGATTATGAGTTGCCTGATATGGATTCTGGGAACCAATTTTGTATCTTCTGGAAAAGCAGCCAGCTCTCTTAAACCCTGAGCCGTCTTGCCACGCCCCTAGGAAAGAGCATCTTCCCATGTTCTTTTTTTCTATCTAGAAAATTCCCCAGTACATTTTCCCCAGTTCTCCACTTTTCCTCACTCCAAGATGAAATTCTCGTCATTTCTGAGTCAGACCTGATCCTGAGGTAAAGTCTGGCCTCTTTGGTCAGACTCATTTACCTTCTGATTGGAAACCATCTTCCATCAGCATGCCTTTACTGGATGTGTTATTTGACTTAGTATCATATCAAGTTTCATAACTCCCTTCTTCCCAATTTAAGTGTGCCTTGGACTATTTCTTCTTTGATTCTCCAAACTCTTGCTGTGCACACTTACAATAGGTACTCCATGTTCATCTGTTACATGCGTGAACGAATGCACACCATGTGAAATGTGTGTGTATGTGGAAATTAATGATGGTTTAAACTTTGGCATGCTGAGGCAGGGCCTGTTATCAATTTCTTCTGATGTTCAGGAGAACATAGGTCTTTGGAAGACTTTTAATGTCATCTTAGGATCTTATCTGATGTTTAGTGCATTGTGACAATAAAGTATACAGGCATCCAGGAACGGTAGCTGGCTTGTGACCACCATTCTTTCACCATAGCAGACATTGCTAATTGATCTCAGGTCTTTGTTGCTTCCTGGACTTATACCAGATATCAGAATTGGGTCAAGCACAATTTTTTCCCCCAGGGAAAGTTGTGATCCGTAAGAAACCTTGTTTCGAGGCTGCTAATGTACAGAAGCGATGCCTTGGACCTCCCCAGCAGCAGGAGAGAGCCAGATGAGACTTGAAGAGCTTCTCCCATTTAGGATCCCAGTGGGATATTATCAAGAAGGCCTTTGCAAAGTTTTCTCCTGGGAGTCTGGGGGCTATGGCAACCACAGAGGAGATACTGCATCACATTCTGAGCAGTGCTTTGCACTTGGCAAAGCACTTTCATGCTTATGTTCCAACTTCATCTTCATAGCAGCCCTGCCTGGCAAAGCAGAGCAGGCATTAGAATCAGAAAGAAAAATAGCAATTTATTTTGGAAAAATCATAAGAACCCTAGAGACTCTGTCCAACCTTCTCGTTTTCTACACAAAGGCACCACCGAGTGCCTGTGAGGGAAACTTGTTCCAGGTAGGATGCTTGAAGTTTAGGAACTCATAGTCAATTTCTTGGTGTCAATGTGGCACATTTCTTGATAAAAGACTAATTGAAAATGAAGTTAAACACACAAATGCATGTATACATGAATGAATATTTCATTTGATTTCTTGGTATCATTCAATGTACCTAGCACATGCTTGATAAAGATTAGTTGAAAACAGAGTTAAATGTAGAATGCATATATGTATGCATGCATGCATGAATGAATGAATGTAATCTCTTATTAGCCCAACCAGGACCACTGCAGAGTTCTTTGTGTGTGTGTGTGTGTGTGTGTGTGTGTGTGAGAGAGAGAGAGAGAGAGAGAGAGAAAGAGAGAGAAAGAGTATAAAACATTCCTCCTTAATTTTCTTATAGCTCTTTGCTATATTTTATTAATATTTGTATTTTTTGAAAAAAGTATACATATATATATACTATATCTTGCTCATATTCATCCTATTCTATATCTCCATCTTTAAAACAAATACCCATTGAGTCCAGTTACTGCTGTCCAAATACTCACAGATATGAGGGGTTCATCCACTGGGTCATAGCAACCTACCAATGGTCACCAACTCCTGCCAAGTAAAAAATAACTTTCTCTCTTAGAAGCCACTAACTGTCTGTAGCTCCTCAGTGAGGGGCGGGTCCTCAGGAGTCCTCTCTTCCTTCATCCATGCTGGAATTTTTTTTTCACACACTTGACCTTGGGTGTTCTGAGTTCATATGTGCAACAGCTATCTCCTGTCCAGAAGGCAGCCTTTCAGCGCCCTCTCCCTGTCTGGTAGTTCTTATATTTCTTCTGCCTCTTTTTCTGAGATGTTCCCTGAACCTTGGGCACCACAGGTGTCCCACTGATGGCAGAACACTCACAGCCATATATGTGTAGATTTTGTGAATGGTCGTGAACCTTTCTGAATGAGCCACGACCCTCTGCAATATGAAGCGTGTCTCCGACCAAGGTTGAGGGTATTGGGGCTGGTTAAGAGCACTGACTGCTCTTCTGAAGGTCCTGAGTTCAAGTTCCAGCAACCCCATGGTGGTTCACAACCATCCATAATGAAATTTGATGCCCTATTCTGGAGTGTCTGAAGACAGCTACAGTATACTTTGACAAAACAATAAATAAATCTTTTTAAAAAAAGGTATGAGAGAGAGAGAGAGAGAGAGAGAGAGAGAGAGAGAGAGAGAGAGATACAGATACACATCTCTCTGCAGCAGAAGTAACAGAGACCAGGAAAGCCTTCTCTCTGATAATTCCCATGGCATCTACGTTCACCTAGGAGTCTGGGCAGGCTCCAAATATGAGTAATTGTCTGCGGTTGGGCTCTGATTGTAAGCTAAGACCTAAACTCCCATTTTAATGACAATTGCTGATGGGGAGCCTTAAAGCCTAGTGATATCTGAGTCTGCAGTGGAGAAGGAGTTGGTTAGTGGTGATCTTGAAAGGCTAGACTCTTGAAGGTTTAGCAGTCTTGGGAGGTTAGTTTGGCCTCATCCAAATTATTCCAGTACCTGGGCTCTTGTCTTTTAGGCACAAATTAGCCTACACCTCCAATCTTCAAATTTTATATTATTATTATTATTATTATTATTATTATTATTATTAAAACAGGGTCTTTCTTTTTTAAAATAATTATTTATTCATTTTACCTATCTGAGTACACCATAACTGTCTTCAGACACTCCAGAAGAGGGCATCATGTCCCATTATAGATGGTTGTGAGCCACCATGTAGTTGCCAGGAATTGAACTCAGGACCTCTGGAAGAGCAGTCAGTGTTTTTAACTGTTGAGCCATCTCTTCACTCAAGAGAAGATGCTCCTAACCCTCAAGAGACTGGAGGCTCCAGGGAGTGGGGAGGTCTGGTGGAGTGGAGTGGGGTAGGGTGGGGACATCCTCGTGGAGACGGGGTGTGTGTGTGTGGGGGGGGTATGGGATGTGGAACAGTCAGACGGTGGACCAGGAGGGGCATACAATCTGAAGTCTATAAAAAAAGATTAAATAAAATTAAATAGAATAAATAAACAAAAAAATGGTCTTTCTTTGTAGCCCATCTTGGACTCAACTTCTCAACCTGCTGCACAATCCAGGCGTAGCCTAGACATCAGATCATCACCGCACTTATCTCAGTTCCTGGCTCCTAAACACACCCAGCCTGGTGCTTTCCCACGTTCTTGTCAGGGGAAGTGGGTTTCATTAGGCTAGCATTGTGGGAAAGTCTATCTTGGGCCGGCTTTAAGCTATTGGAGTCTTAGCAAAGTAAGAAGATTGTTTCTTCTTGGTCTACGGTGTTTGGGGAGACAGTATGACTATGGTGCAGAGGCACTTTTTCCTTTTGTCTTTTGGAAGTGAATGTTTACTCTTTCTTAGGCACTCTAGGAAAATAGTGTATTTAAAGCCCATTGGAAAAACAACCGGGCACAAGACATTTACACATGAGATATTTAAAATGAGAATATGTGTGTGTGTGTGTGTGTGTGTGTATGTGTATAATATATATATACAACTACAGTTGGAGTTAAAATGGTCCTGCTTAAAGTATGCAAAGGCCAGAGAAGACATCACTATAAGCTGCACAATATACGGTCTGCAAAGGAATGTTACCTATATTATTTAATAGGTTCTACAATAACGGTGAATGTTAAAGTGCTCCTGAGAACTTTTAAATTCTGGCCACTTATTTCTCACAAGAAGCAGACGAAGAAGGAACTGTGCCCATCATCTCGGCACCTCATGTGGAGTACCAGGCTGATAAATGTGCCCGACATTGAATCATAAGTACCAGTTGCTCCTGAAGGTTTTGAGCAGGTGAACAGCGTAGCGGTGCTACTTTAGAGAGATGAATGTATCTTTCGAGCAAAATGAATTTGGGTGTGGCTGCATAACGGGGAGGCATGTAATGCTTGCAGCATATGATGGCTTGGTTGGGATAGGAACAGAGCAAACATGAGGTCCAAGCTGGGTTTTGCTTGTCCCCCTCCCCCTACTTTTTTTTTTTTTTTTTTTTTTTTTTTAACCACTAACACTTTGGAGATCGCCATGGCGCCTGACATATAGCAAGTGATCAGTGACATTGATTGTGTGGATGACAGTAGATGAGTTACTAATAATAACAATAAAAAGGCACGTGGCACCCTAGAAAACTTAGTTTCTACTTTTGCTAAGAAAAGAAGCCCCTCCAGAGATGGTAGTTATCACAAAGATTCCAGTTACCTAAGAACCTACTTTCTGTTTCTGTGATATTGATGGGGACCGACTTGTTTTCAAAGCCGGGTCTCCCTCAAAAGCTGACTTTAAAATTCCTTTTCTTTTTCAGATCATTCCTGTCACAAGTATTTATTGAGCATCTATAATGCGCTCAGCACCATGATGGGCCCTGGGGGGCGGGGGGGGGGCGCGCGCGGGAGAAGGCTGAGGGAGGGAAAGGGTCCTGTGGCGCTCGGGCACCTCCTCCTCAGCTTTTTATCTCTGGGTATCTCACAAGTTTACTTTTGAAATAAAGGGTTCATTTTCATAGTGGAATTCTTAAGTGGGGAGTGAGGAGATGAATCCAGGCTTTTAGGAGCTGATTTTAGAACTTGGAGATGACTTCGACATTCCTGCTCACCCTTGCTGATAGGCCCTATTAATATTCAAAAGCTGTCACTCCAGTTTTGTCTTTGTTCTTCCCTAGACTAGACTGCTGGCTGAGGGAACCCTGCTTGTCTGGGGTTAGTCTCCGCACATTGTGTGTGTGGGGGTGGGGAGGACAAAAGGAGCTGAGGCTCCCGGGTGTTAGGATTTTCTTCCTTTAAATGTTGGGACGATTTTTTTTTCTTTAATCTTTTTCTTTGTATCCAACTTTAACCTTTGTCATTGTTATTGTCAATAAAATTTGTAGTCGATGGGAGAAACCTCAGACCTGGGCAAGGCCTGCTGTTAGTGGGCAGTTGCAGAGGACCCAGTGTGGATTTGAGGAAGGCTAAGGAAAAGCCTTAATGATGGCAGGTGCTTAATGAAAATCAGCTCCTTTTAGATTGACAGGCGTGTTGTCTCAGGAAGGACACTGGTATGTACGTACTAAAGCTGTTTGATTATTGATGAGTATCTGCGAGCCAGAGTCTGGGAACCCATACAGTGACAGAATATGTACTATAGTAACTGTTGAAAGGGTGGACCTCAGATTAAGCATTCTGGGTAGGGACTAGATATAGGTAAATAAAGGTTTCAGCTCTTCATCTCTGTTTGGTTCTCTCTCTCTCTCTCTCTCTCTCTCACACACACACACACACACACACACACACACACACACCCCTTCTTCCCTCCTTCAATGGTTTCTTCTCATGCTCCTTTATTTCTTATTTTCCTTCTCACTACCCCTCTATCCCACCCTCTTGCCCTGGGAAGGGTATTGGGTATCTGCTCTCCATGCCCACCCCGACAGTTCTTTCTCTCTTCTGCTGACCTTGGGCACCTCAAGACTTGTCTCAAAGGAGATGGCAATTGGTGGCAACTGGTTCAGTTGTTGCCTCTGAGTCCTCTGGCCTTGGACTGACGAAAGAGGGCTATAAGATTTTCAAGGCCACGGTCAAGTAAGTGTCCACTCACAGGACTCCAGGCAAGAAGGACAGTCAAACCCAGGACTCTCCATGCTCATCCCTGACTCCCCAGAGTACTCACTCTGGTTCTCGACATCAGAATAAGAATAACAAAGATTTTAATGAAAGAAAATCCAAAAAAGTGTTCACACAGTAGATTCGAAAGGGTTGAGCCGTGTTCCATTTGAATTTCTCTTCCGTGGGCGCCAAGGCGGCACACGCAAAGCTGCCTGCCCTGGCAGAGGCAGACACAATCCATTATCATAATGCCAGCTCCGCTCTACCCTCCCCCCTTTCGGTACCCACATTCTACTCTTCAGTATTTCCTTTTCTTTTATTCAACCTCTAAAGTTACTATCTTGGTACTGGGTAGGGAATGAGACAGCCTTTTTTTTTTTTTTCCCCATTCCTGTGGATATTCAACTGTCTGCCTAGAGTAATCTTTCTTCGTTTCTTCTTTTCGTTCTTTTCTTTTTTTTTCTTTTGTAATTTACCACCATTTGGACTGGTGGGTGTAGGGTGTGCCTGTGTGTGTGCCTGTGTGTGTGTGCCTGTTCTAACCTCGAAGCACATTGACTGTCTCAGCTTGTGCATTAGACAGGAGACTGATAGGATAATGATGATGGAATGTTAAATGCGATCTATGTAAATCAGTTCCATCAATGGGTACAAGATTCAGCTACTTTAGGTCTATTTTTTTTTTTTTTGACATACATTTTCATTTTTTAAGGGGAATGATCTTGGATTGTTACTAACCTACTTTAGGAGAAGCTACATTAGCAGACACATTACTATTTTGCATAAAGTCATATTAAATTTTGGTATGATGTACAACATCATTTTCTTCCTAATGCTGCTTTTAACCTCCCCATAGTCTCTTTTCTATCCTCCTTTTGTGAGGGACCAGCTTCTGATAGGAAGAAATGAAGATGTTTCCAGTGGCCTCATTTGACAAAGGAACTGATATTTTCACTGATTATTTGAGCTATGGTGTCATGTGAGTAGAGTCTAAGAGTGCAAATGTTTTCAGGCAAATCATCTTTAGGTTCCACCTAATGCAGCAGCCGAGAGAGTCGCATTCGTAATAGGATGTGTTCTCACCAAGAACTGGTCCGTGTGCAAGGGCCAAAAGATAAGAATGGAAGAGATGGATCGGTGAGAGATTAAACATGAGAAGACCAGAAAAGAAATAACGAGAGAGGTTATAGAGAAAAGATGAGAGAAATCCACATTATTGATAATCACTGTGCTATGGGTGTTACTGTCTAGCTAACTCACCTCTGATTATCAGCTATAGCATACACAGACTGGAGGGGGTATAAAGTATCACCCAGATCCTTGACCTAAAAGGGCATCAACCTCTGTTCCCTCTCCTCATTTTCCCATATCTCCCTCCCTCTTTTCATCTCTTTGTATCTTTCCTCTTTTCTTTCTTTACTACCTCTCCCTTACTTTATCCTCCTTCTCTTAATTTCTGTCTCCCTACCTTCTCCTTTTATATACCTCCCCTAATCTTTCTTCTTCTTTCCTCATTTTTGCCTAATTATTATAAACTCTTCTGTCCAGCTTCCTTCCTTCCCTTCTCTTTCTCTCATACTCTTTCATCTCTGTTTTTCTCTCCCTCCTGCATCCCATTTCTTCATAACCGCTCTTCTAATTTCTTTCTCGCGACCCCTTCTCCAACTTGGCTTCCCTCTGTGCCATCTTGAGGCTCCATCCCCTGTATCTTTTACCACCTTTGACCTTTACACATAGATCTGTGCCTTAGCTTCCTCTAGATAGTGTGAGATAGGACACAGGAAATTCCAGCATTACATGTCACTATACTGGTAAGGGAACTCCTGATGGCTTCTTGTTCAGTCCACATTTTAGAGAAGTGTTTTCATCAATGTAGTTGTTACTTATCTATTCCTTGAGTTTGATTCATGGTGCCTGCAAGGTTAGAGCTTGTTTCAGACACTGGGGTCCAGTGTCCAGGCTCATTGCTATTATCCAGTTATAACAGGACTCAGGACAAAGTGTTGTGGGTAGGCAGCCCACCTCACCACAGTCATGGAGAACAGGAACTGTTTTGTTAGGTGCTATCAACAAAAGAAGCAGGTAATAATTTCTGGGGTTTCAGGGGCAGTAGGTGTCCAGTACCATCTCCAAGACAGAGCAATGAGACCTGTTTCCATGTCACTACCTTGCTCTGGCCATGTGATTGATGTACATTGTCATGTGACTGTGAAAGGAGCATTTTTAGCTGGCCAATTTTCACCCTTTTGGTCTTAAAGATTTTTCTAGTTGGTTACAAAAGACCCACTTAAATTCTTTTTATTCAATCTCTTTATACAATATATTTTGATCATATTCTTTCTCCTGGATCACTACCCAAACAACTTTATATTCTTTTTCTCTCTCTTTAAAAAGAAAAAAAATCCCACAAATAATGAAAATCAAACTGAAGCCAAACAAACAAACAAACAAACAAACAAAACCAAACTCCAAACAAAACCAAAAACCTAACAAGACAAAAATAAAACAAAACAAAACAGACAAACAAACCCTCAACCAAATCAAACCAAAAACATCCAAAAACCATGGAGTCCATTTTGTATTGGTCAACCACTTGTAGGGTTGGGGGCTGCCCTTTGTGGTTGATATACCAAGCATTAGTACATCACTTCATTAGAGAAAACTGATAGTTTTCCTTTCTCAAGCAGGTATTAGTTACAAATTGATTCTTGGACAGAGGCGGAGTTTGTGCCTACTTCCTCTTTTCTGTTCTGGGATTTTTAGAAAGAACGACCTTTTAACATCTCACATGTTCCATCCTGGTTGCCTTGTTATGAAGTCCGTGTTCACAGTGAATGCACACATCCCACACAAGCTGCATATCTGTCGAACTCTGTCTTCCTCCATAGGCTTCTTCTCA
Source organism: Apodemus agrarius (assembly GCA_964023405.1). NCBI lineage: Eukaryota > Metazoa > Chordata > Mammalia > Rodentia > Muridae > Apodemus > Apodemus agrarius. The sequence continues at coordinate 29,711,479 of OZ030015.1, read as the reverse complement.
TTCTAACTGCACTAACTCTATCCTGGAGTCTCAGGTTCTATAGACGATGTGGGCCAAGTCCTGCTTATCCATTGTTCAACATGACATGGATAGATATATTTCAAAAGATGGAGAAAGTCAATAAACTGAAAACTGATCACAGGAAGGCATGAAAAGGGCTGAGGATGTAGCTCCATTGGAAGGGGGTTGTCTAAAGTACACGAAGAGCTGCGATTCCATCTCCAGCACTGTATAAATCAGCCACACGTTTGAGATCCCAGTGCCTGAGAAATAGGAGGTTCAAGGTTGTCCTCAGATACATAATGAATTTGAAGATAACCTAGGCTACAGGATGGTTTGTTTCAAAAGAAAGAAAGAAAGAAAAAGAAAGAAAGAAAGAAAGAAAGAAAGAAAGAAAGAAAGAAAAAGGAAGAAAGGGAAAGAGAAAGAAAGAAAAAGAAAGAGAAAGAAAGAAAAAGAAAGAAAGGAAGGAAGGAAGGAAGGGAAAGAGAAAGAAAGAGAAAGAAAAAGAGAAAGAAAGAAAAGAAAGAGAAAGAAAGAGAAAGAAAGAAAGGAAGGAAGGAAGAGAAAGAAAGAAAGAAAGAAAGAAAGAGAAAGAAAGAAAGAAAGAAAGGAAGAAAGAAAGAAAGAAAGAAAGAAAGAAGGAAAGAAAGAGAAAGGAAGAAAGGGAGAAAGGGAGATAAGGGAGAAAGGGAGAAAGGAAGGAAGGAAGGAAGGAAGAAAAAAGGAAGGAAGAAAAAGATGAGAGGAAAGGAGAGAGGAAGGAAGAAAGGAAGTAGAGACTCAGGGTTGTAGAGAATTGCAGTGGGAAGCTCAGGGAGTTGGACATAGGGACATTTATTTTCGTGGTGCATGGGTGATTTGGGGTGATCATCAGATTAGAAATGGCTTCTCCCCGAAAGTGGGAAAGGGCAGAAGAGTGAAGCCAAGAGAGTATATTGCAGCATTTTGCTTTCTTTACACTAGTTTGGAGATCATTGTCCCTTGCTCTTTGTTGGCATGCTGAGATTTGATGTTTGAAACGGTTTGAAACGGCTTGAAACGGTTTAAGAGAACCAGGCTTAACGTGGAGGTGAGGCTAGCTCAGTTGCCCTTTCCAGCCAGAGCAAGGATTGCTGGTGACATGCACTTGTGGAGAAAGATCAGCCCAGGGTTTCTTCTCTGCAGCTTGTGGAGGGACAGCATGGGGCTAGAGGGGAAACAGGGGCGGGGGCACCCCTGCAGGTGGTGCCTAGGACTTTGTCTCCTCCACCAGGCTCTTACAGCAATTTTTGGCCGAGCCTGTGGCTTGAGCTGCCCATTTTGGATTTGGCTGGTGACTCCTCTGGGCAGGCTTTTGTGTCTCTGCCTGTTTGTGTTCGAATGCGACACATGGGCTCAGCAGTCAGCTAGGTGCCAACCGTGTAATCCGATGCCATATGTTCCCACGTCAGGAGAGGAGAGAGCAGATTGTGTGTGTGTGTGTGTGTGTGTGTGTGTGTGTGTGTGTGTGTCTCACTTTGGAAGTAGGTCAATTACATTCATCTACATTTTTCTATCCTAGGGGTCACAGGTGTAGAATGATTTGTGACCTATTTAAAGGGTCACTTCTGGTCAAAATGACTAAGTGTGATCACCTATCTATGTGATGGCACACAGAACATATTCCTAGAATATTCTTTTTATCCACAGCTCAAAAAAAAAAAAAAGTGTTCCAGAAAGAATGCTCCTCACTGGCAATACTTTAAAAATGAATTTAAAGTGTTCTGAGAAGAAATGGGTGCCACTCATTTTATCATTGTCTTTCTCTGTCCAGATGTTGGTTTGTCTGTGCAATTTAACACATAGGATGGATGGAGCCAGCTGTGCCATTTCAGGGCTGCTTTTTGCCCTTCTAGTTCAGAAACAAAATTCAAGCTTTTGCCTACAAAATAGAATCTATTTGACTCCAGGCATTTAGGGAATGTGAGCGGATGGCAGTCCTTCAGATGGTTGATGGCCTGAGAGTTTGCTCAGAGTCAAGACATCTTGAGATATTTATAATATATATCTTTTTAATCACAGTTTTTTGTTAGATATTTTCTTTATTTACATTTCAAATGTTATCCCCATCCCTGGTTTCCCCTCTGAAAACACCCTATCCAATCCCCCACTCTTCCTCCCCCTGCTCACCAACCCACTCACTCCTGCTTCTCTTTCCTGGCATTCCCCTATACTGGGGCATCGAGCCTTCTCAGGACCAAGGGCCTCTCCTCCCGTTGATGTCTGACAAGGCCATCCTCTGCTACAAATGTGGCTGGAGCCATGGGTCCCTCCATGTGTATTCTTTGGTTGGTGGTTTAGTCCCTGGGTGCTCTGGGGTTACTGGTTGGTTCATATTGTTGTTCCTCCTATGGGGCTGCAAGCTCCTTCAGCTCCTTGAGTCCTTTCTCTAGCTCCTCCACTGGGGACGTTGTGCTCAGTCCAATGGTTGGCTGAGAGCACCCACCTCTGTATTTGTCAGGTATTGGCAGGGCCCCTCAGGAGAGAGCTATATCAGACTCCTGTCAGCCTGATATAATATATATCTTAATGCCCTAGCGACTCTGCTATCTGAACTCTTACTATCTGTTGCACAGTTAGGCTGTCTGGTGAGCTCTGGACCTTGTCACGTGCCTTTAGTTCTTCCTCTTTAGCTCATTGTTGCCACTGGAAGCTGACCAGCATGGGTTCTAGCCCACCCCACAGCTCCCTATGCTCTGGTATTCTCTTGAGTTTGGCTAGTAAGGATCCTACCTAGAGAGATGGGGAGGATAACAGAAGGGACGTGAACTTGAACTAGGTTAGACAGTCTGGGGCCTAAATCCATCCCCTGAAGTCATCATTTTTTTTTTTTTTTTTTTTTTTTTTTTTTTTGTGAAAATTGAAAGCGGCTAGGCAGCTCTGATTCTCGAAACCTTCATTGGCACAGTAGAGATGGTTCCGTCTGCTTCTTGGGCAACAGCGAGGAGAGTCAGACAATACACACAAATCGCTTGTCAGTACGATGCCGTGTAGAGGCACAGCTTTCTTCGTCCTCTGTGTCTTGTCATCACTCTGATGTGGGCTACGTTGCCTCTGTAATCTGGTCTCTGGTGGGGTAGGTATCTGGATACCTCCATCACCTTAGCTTATTGGAGGCTACCAAACTGTAATGAGTTCTGTATCATGGCTGCTTTTGTCATTTTCTTTTGGAAGAGTATGTTTTTTTCCTTCAAGAAGAACAGGGACAGGGGGCGGGGGAGCGGGGAGGGCACACCCACGTTTCTAATATTTTCTCACAGGAACAACCATGGAGACAAAGTGTGGAGCAGAGACTGAAGAAAAGGCCACCCAGAGACTGTCCTACCTGGGGATTCATCCTATAAATAGTCATCAAACCCCGAAACTACTATGGATGACAAGAAGTGCGTACCGAAAGGAGCCTGTTATGTCTTTTGGAGGGGCCCTGCCAGAGCCTTACAGATCCAGAGGCAGATACTAGCAGTCAACTATTGAACCATTGGAGGAGTTGGAGGGCAGACTGGAAGAGCTTGGGGGGTGTTGCAGCCCCATGGGAAGAATGATGATGTCGGCCAACCAGATGCTTCAGGGCTGCCAAGGACTAAGCCATCAACCAAGGGGTACACATGGTTCCAGCCAAAAGAATGGTAGAGAAATGCCTCGTTGGGCATCAGTGGGAGGAGAGGTCCTTTGTCCTGTGAAGGCTCAATAGATGCCCCAGCATGGGGAAATCCAGGGCGGGGGTCATGGGAGTGGGTTGGGTGGGAGGACAGATTGGGGGTTTTCAGGAAGGGGTATAACATTTGAAATGTAAATGAAGAATATATTCAATAAAAAAGTTTTCTCTAACTTAAAAACATTATTTCTTTCAGTTTTCACAAAAAATGGCTTTTTGTCAAATGCCTCCTATCTATATCTATCTATCTATCTATCTATCTATCAATCAAATGTGATTTCATTCTTTAGTGTATTGCATGCATAGATGCATGGGAAATTACATGCATAGATTTCCTGGTTTTGACTTGACCGCGTGTCTATAGAGTGTTGTGTTTGCTAGCTGTGTGGTTTCTTCATAGGTATTCACTGTTGCGTGTGTTTATAGATGAGATTAATGTCCAGATTATAATGTAGTCTTTACCAGATGCAGACACTGAGCTGTGGGTCTTCGAAAAGGAGCTAGGGAAACTCTCACTTCTTAATCTCTGTGACAATTGAACCAGATATTAGATAACTTTGTATTGCTTGTGGATTACCTTTTTCTTTCTTTCTCTTTCTTTCTTTCTCTTTCTTTCTTTCTTTCTTTCTTTCTTTCTTTCTTTCTTTCTTTCTTTCTTTCTTTTTGCTGGCTTCAATACCTTTTTCTCTCTCTTCTAGGAAACTGGTTTGTCTTGATGTTTTCTTACTGGAGCCAGTTTGAAAATTCTTATACCAGATTACCACGTTGGCGTTTTCTAACGAATCTGTTGGTGTTCAGTTTTACTGGTACGGTTACATTTGTCATTTTTTGTCTTTATGCACTTGTATTTTTTCCTGTTTTTCTCCTTGATTAGGTAAGCTAATTGGTTTGTCTGTCTTGTTGAATTTTTGAAAAGCCATCTTTTTTTTTTTTTTGACTTGTTTATTAGTCCTGTAGTTAGCTTGTGAGGATAATACAGACTTTCATCAACTTTTGTGTAACTGGCTACTTTAAATACTTCTATTGATTTAAAAGTATGTAATTATAACATATACAAACAATAGCAGTTGTGTATTTACTATTCTTAGTAGCTGTATGTATTATTGATTTTTACAGGCTAGCTGGAATTTTTATAAAAGATTGAAGAAAAACCACCCAATAGCTACATCTTATTTTTGACTTTAAAGATGATGCTTGAGTGTTTAAATAGTTCACAGGATTCTTAATTTGGGAGTTAGACATGTTCTCTTCCAAAAAGTTTCTTTCCTTTAAGTTAGAGGTGGCTTTAAATTTTGTGAGATGCTTTTTTGACAGTTTTCTTGGTATTCACATTTTCTCCTTGGACCTACTACTATAGTGAATGTTATTAACAGATTTTTATAATATTGAATTATTTGTTAATTCTTAGAATGACTCAATTTATTTAATGTGCTGCTGTGTTCTCCTTGTTAACATTTTGTTGAGATTTTTTTATATTAATATATTAAAACAGATTTGTCTATAATTTTTACTTTCATACTATTTCCATATCAAAATTTTAATTCTTAATAGATTTCTGTTCAATTTATCAGAGGTCTATGCCACAAATTAAAGTTCCAAATGGTTTCTTTATATAGATATCTAACACATCTTTTGTTCCTATTTTTATCACCTTTTTATTATTTTTTAAACAATGGTATTATCTTTGCTAAAATACCCTGTTTCTTAAGTCTCAGACCATTTAACATTTACTGATAGAAATTCTGGGACACCTGGAATATAGGAAATCCTATTAAATTTCTGCCCAGTGCCTTTTAATGCCTGGAGCTTACATTTTGTGTTTGTTTGAATGATGTTTGCCATGTCTACGGTACACTGTAATCCTATAAAGCCGGGGCTCATGTCCGATATTGCTCACCACTAAATCAAGGATTTGTAGAATACTAACAAGTGTTTCTCCACCTTCTACCTCATTGATAGAGAGAACAGCCTCATTACATAGAAAAGATTTTTGCTCTTGTTGAATGCTCGAGTATGGTGAGATGACAAAGACCTTTTCTCGTGATCTTCAATGAAACACTTCTCTTAGACTACATTCAATGAAACAGCTATGTGTGGTTTTTGTGTGTACCTTTATTTGGGATGGGCTTGTACACATACATTTTATTCAGGGTAAAGCAGGGGTATATAAGGGCCTTGGGGAGTGGGAAGGAATGTTCGGGATAAACTGAACATCTTTGGGTAAATGTTTAAAGGTTAAAGTTCTGTGAATGACTAATTTGTATGCAGAGGCATTCCAGGAATCCCAAGTACTTGCTGATGGGTTCCTTCTTATCAGGGAGAAGAGGATGTCTGTGGTCTGCCAAGGACTATCAACCTTCCCCAGGTAGAGGGTGTGGGGAGTCAGAATCCCTGGATAAGGTCAGAGAATGGGTAGCCCTACCAGTAAAGGGAGTCTTTCATTTTGCACTGATGTCAAAGGAGCTCTCCTGGTCATCGTAGACTGTAACCTTAATTAGCAGGGTTTCTCCACAGTTCCTTGTATGCCTCGGAAGTGACTTTATCCTCACATTCAGTATTATTTTCAGTAGAATGTAGAAAAGAACATGACTTTTCTCTAAGTTTACTGTGAGCATCACGTGTCTATGCATGCAGGCACACCCATCCTGTGCACCTGCATGGTCCAGGGAGCACAGATTCTGCATCTGGAGACTCAACCAACATCAAATTCGAAAATAATTTTTTTTTTGCCACTATTTCCTATTACAACAGTTTACACAGTGCTTATATTGTATACATTATATCAAGTAATCTGCAGGTGATTTCAAGTCTATAAGAGGCCTGGCATGGGATCTATGCAAATATTATTTATTTTATATAAGGAACTTGTAGATCCGTGGCTTTTGGTGTCCAAAATAGGGATCTTAGAACTACCTCTTGGATATTAAGGAATATGGCATGTGTATGTACGTACATACACGTGTGTGTGTGTGTGTGTGTGTGTGTGTGTGTGTGTTACTATAATTTAGTATAAATTTAAAAAAAATAAATGAAGATATTGAAAAGAAATGGGGCAAATGATGGGCCTCAGAGGGATAATCACGAGACTGATCCGTTCCATGTGTCGTAGATGCCTATGAAGAAGCCCTCTAATGATCCTTATACATTTATGTACATTAGCCAAGCAAAGAGGAGGCAGAAGGCTTTGTTAGAACCCATGATCTCTCTTAAGTCATTTTCCTTTCTCAAATATCAGGGACAGGAGCCTGCTCTTGTCTTTCCCACGCTGTAGTCTGAGCATGATCTGAGCTTCTGTAGCTCAGTCCTGCTCATCAGGAGAATAAAGTGCACACCCTCACTCTATTATCGTTCATATTCGCCTTGTAGTGGGGACCTGGCCCAGTAAGAATGCAGGAAAAAGGTTTTCCATTCCTTCAGTGGAGTGCCTCCTCTTCTACCTCCTTGCTGGGAGGAGCAAAGGAGAGACACTCATTTCGTGTTTTAAAGGTGATGGGATGCTGCGGTGTGAGGCCCTAGATCAGAAAGAAAAATGGCTATTTTGATTTCTACCCCGTTCCTTCCGTGCTGCAGCCTTCTCAGTCCCTTTTGAATTTCCCTAGCTCTCCTGTGGCATAAAATGAGTCAGAATGGCAAATGAAACATGCAGAAGACATAAATTCTGGGCATAAAAGATATATCAAATCTACATCTATCAATTGGCTTTATGCTATCTGAGCTGCCCCCAGGGTGTCAGTGGATCAGGTGAATGGATTTCTGCCACTGTGGGTAATTCCATAAGGTAATAGGGCAGACCCTAATGCAGTGGAGAGGCAATATTCTCCCAGTTATATATCACGGTTTAAAAGGGGGGATTTGTATATTTTGATTTTGTGAGTCAATGAAGTTGAGTCCCCAAGGCATGCTTGGAGCTCAGCTGCTCTGAGACCATGCAGACATGCTGGCTCAGGCCAGAAGTATGGTCTGAAGGAAAAAAAATAAAGGAAAAAAAAAAACCCGAATCTACCTAGACTCCAGAGACCAGGCCCAGTGAGGATCAGTCCTGTGGCCCCAGAGAAAGCTCAGGATAGAGCAAATTACCATATAAATATTATACGTTCCTTTCCATTTAATTGGCCAAGTTAACTATTATACCGAAGGGCAAATTTGGCTAGCCAAATTGGGGGTGGAGGGGAGATCAAGCTGTTTGATTGACTGATAATACCCGAGCAGAATAGCTCAGTCAATTATTTCTGCTGACTAGGATGATGTAGATTTGAGATGATGGAGTCGGGGGAAGAAAGTGAGGGAGAAAAGAGCCAGGGGGAATAGCTAAAACCCATTGAGCCGACATTTTATTTCCCAAGTACTTATCTTAGCATTTTTCTCAGCCCCTCTTCTCCTTTTCATCCCCCATCAACTAGAAACCACAGTCACTCCCATTTTTATGGTCGAAGAAGTCATGTCATGGAAAGGTTAAACAATGTTCCCAAGATCCACTGAATTATTGGTTAAGGAAGGGATCTGAAGCCCTTCTCAACCACGCCAACAGGAGAAAAAGCCCTTCCCAATTTGGAGTGTCACTTTCTAGGCCCCATGGAGTCTGATCATGTAAATTCAGGAACGTTTGGTGGAAAACAGGAGAGGTTTGTGTCAAAAGGAAGATAGTTGTCTTAGGTATACAGTTTGGTGAAATTTGTACACGGTAGAGAGAAAAGTGTTTCAACCTTCCTTTAGATAAAATTTTTTGTTAGCAAAATCCATGTTTGGATGGGAGCCCAAGGGCAGTTGTTAGATGTCTGATGGGCTGGTTTAAGATTTAAGAGATTTCGAGAGTCCAAAAATAGGGCCCAAGGTAGGACACTGACTTCGATTTGATTGAGGTAGAGCTGTGCTATGCAGGCCTTATCTCCGTGAACCCAGGGCCCAGCACACATTATGCATGTGATGATAAGAAGGATTCAGTAAATGGGTGCCTAATATCCAGCTCACTCTTCCAACCAGAAGTCGCTTTTATTCTGTCACCACTGTTACATGCAGACACTTATTTTAGGGTCAACAAATTTTAATCCCAAGTCCCTGGTCCAGGTCTGATTGGGCAAAAGGTGTTTTAATGCCACTAGCCTGTGATTGGATCATCAATGGCCATGTGACCAGAGAGTGGCCAATGGGAAACAGAGGCAGGAAGGACAAAGGTTAGCCCATCTATGGAAATCCTTTTTTTTTTTTTTTTTGTATATATATTTATATTTGTGAAATAAATCCCAGAAAGAGAACATCCTTCTCTTCCTTTTGGAACTTGTTCCTGTGTGACATTATATATCACAGTGCTTTGAGCTGTAAATTTCTCAAAGCACCAATTAACATCAGCTTTACAGGAGAAGGGTTAATTGATCACAACAAAAAGTTCAGAGGAAGGTCAGTTCCAGGGTTGGTTAATTTCTTTCATGCAAGCATTCTATGCATTCCTTTGTTTCTTCGTGGGCACCAGATGCTTATAGCAGCCCCATAACACATCTTACTTTGCTAATGGCTGAGACAGAAGACTGGGCAATATCCTGCCTTGGGCTCCTTTATATGAGTAGGGAAAATAGGGTAGGGACTGACTTCTTACATTGCCAAGATTTTTGTGGCATGCACATTCTTTAACCAGCTGTGGGCAGACCGATGGATTCAACCATACTTGGCCAGGTTATTAATCATGTATGATTGCAAGGAGAGAGGGGAGTACGCTGAGCTCTGATTCATGAACAGAGCAGATCCTTGTGTTAAGATGCAAGAAGGAAGACAGTGTGACAGTTGGTCCAGCCTTTGTTGTCAGCAGCGTGAGCAGGGAATGAAGTCAGTTCTAAAGATGACAGAATGAGCCCGAGAGCCACTCCAGTGTTCTCCTTGCTTGATTCTGGAATGGTGACATCGTAAAAAGTTGCAGATAAATCATCTTTGATACATTGAGTCATAGTTTCAATGCAGGATTCCCATGTGTTAAGGAACATTACAGGATGATCTCTTTAACTCTCCAAGCTCTTCTTTTCACTCTTTCAAGGACAGCCCAGCTTAGCCACAGAAAGCCACACTTGTTGGCCATTGAATTTTTCCACTAATTTCTAGAAGCCCACTTATCATAGACTTTTAGGATTGCAAGGGACCCTAATGCCCTGGAATCTGATCTCTCTTTGAACCCTGATGACCTACATTGGAAGTTGTAGCAAGGGATGCTTTGTGAAATTTGGATTAGGTTCTGGAGTGTATATGAGGGTATGTATAAGTCTTCTACCAAACAAAGAAAGAACCAGGTTCACAATTAAGCAATTTATTTAAATTTCCACACACATGCATGAAAGAGCACTGGTCTTATAACCTCATTGGTTTCCAACAGAAAATACCTTGATGAAATTTTATGAAATGCATCCCAGAGACTAGAGGGAAACTTCCCAGCACCTAGAAGCTCCTTTATGCTCTCGCCAGATGTTAACTTTCAAAGCAACCCACATCTTTAATTCTTATATTTTATTTACTCTGTTTCTGTCTCTCCCCTCCGTGTGTGTGTGTGTGTGTGTGTGTGTGTGTGTGTGTGTGTAATCATGCACTCTAACCTGTGTTTGTTACAGTATGCATATGGTCACAGGACAGTTTGCATGTGCTGCTTTTATCTTTCCACCATGTGGGTCCTGAGGATGGAACATGAAGATGGGTCACCAGGCCTGGCAGGAAGTGCCGTTCTCTGTCACATCATCTTTCTGGCCTCATTATTCCCACTGTCGATGCTATCTATGATTCTGCCCCTTTTCGAACTTCGTTCACCTAAGCAGAGCCACACTTTGTGTCTGGCTTTATTCTGTGTATGTAATGCTGGTAAGATTTAGCAGCATTATCGTATGGGGCTCTGGCTGGTTCATAGTCATTGCTGCACAGTCTTACAGTGTTTGGACATCCCATACTTCCTTTTGGTGATGAACAATCTCTTGGCTTTCACTTAGGGATAGGGCCGTTCATCACAATGCTCCTACAAACAGTCCTGAGCAAATGTTTGATGTCTATTTCTTTGCTCACCTTTGTGGGGGGAATCTTGAGGCAGCACTAGAATTATTGTGATCAGAACTGGATGTCTTACCATCAGTCTCTACTGCTAAGTAATTTCCCAAACCTAGTATCTGATCTCGGAAGGCTCTGCTTTCCCCGTTAAAAGACAATAATAGCCTGTGGGAATGCTTTGAAGGTTTTTTTTTTTTTTTTTTTTTTTTTTTTTGTGAGCGCTGTTGTCTCAGGGTTTCTGGAGTCAGAGCCAGCTTGCTAATGAATACATACATTCAGCATATCCGAACAGAGCGCGTACCATGTATCCGGATGCCACAAGTGCTAAGTCTTCCTGGACAAAATGGAATAATGAGGAGGAAAACTTTTAATCTACAATCATGTCAGTAATCCTATATTTATAAAGTGATAAATGCCACAGTGGAATGGCACAGGGTGCCTTGAACAACAGACTCTCAGCCTCCTGAGGAGAAACATTGAAAAAAAAAAAAAAAAAAAAAGAAAAGAACCTATCTCTGACTGAAATAGACTTAACTGTGCCCTGTCAGGTTGGGGCCTAATTAATCACTGAGTATGGTGTGGTATTGATGAATTGCCTGGGTGCTCTTTTACTGGTATAAATCTTTGATTTAGTGATTGCTGCGCTCTGATTCATACCTTACCCTACCCCCATGATCAATATGCATGATAGATGGCTGGTTTTCATGAGCCGCCCACGTGGAAAGGCAGCTTCACATACACAGCACGCCTGTGTATGAGTTAGTGCCCAAGACGGATCCCTGACAACAAGGCGGAGGGTGAGGTAATACTGTGTCCGAGGGAGGAGGGAGAGATGGGGGGGGGTGAGTAGCAAGGACATCCCGAGAAAATAAAGCACTAAAACCGGAGGACCCTTCCTGCACATTGACTCTTCGTCTACTCCCTCTCTTGAGTTTTTCAGCTCAAGGATCTGACGTTGCTTGGGGGAGGCTATGTCTTCCAGCGACAGGAGAAATTCTTCGCAGTGTTAATGCTATATGTAATTTACTAGTTATGAGTGTCTTTGCTTTCCGACAGAGCTCCTATTGCTGAGTTGAGAGTCGGGGGGGGGGGGTTAGCGGTGGTTTTCAGAAGCAGGGAATCTGTCTGCTGGGTGTTGACTGCTCCGGTCGCTAAATCCAGGCCTGTTTACTCAGTGCCGACCATATCCCAAACCCTGAGCTAGGCACTGAAAATATACTGGTGAGGAAGAATTTTCTTTGACCCACAAGGAATATTTACTCTACAAGGAGATGGTGGTGGGGTTTGCTGGTCTTCCTTTGGCTTCCTAATGTGTAGGAAATACTGAGTGTCCCTTTGGCCTTGGCGATACTCCTTGGTTCTAGTGTGCCTGACCTTCCTTCCCTCCACCCCCCCTCAGTCTCCCGCCTCATCTCATGTATAGATACATTTTGCCATTCAGTTTATTCTAAATTTGCCAACCTTTGACCTCTCAGACTGATGAGGCAAATACCATTGTATGCCCTGGACTAAAAGAAACAGACCAATTCCAGCGACAGAGGCCACATTCTTCGTTGTTGGCCTCTGAATGTGATTCTGGAATGATATCATGAGCTGCTATATGAATGTGGGGTACTTTAAATTTCCAACAGCTTCTGTCCAGAATACATAATCAAAGATAGGTTAAAAACGCTTCTTGTTGTATTTTTGTTTTTTCTTAGCAAGAAGAAGGGAAAGCCCTTCTGAGGTGTTTTGATCGGAATTACAGTAAAAGAAATTATTGAGAATGATCAAAAGTTTCTCTTTAGAATTATGGCAAAAAAATGATTCTATCTTGTATCACTGTGAAGATAAACTTACATCATATTATTGAATGAAATAAAAGGTCAAAGAATAGTGTGCTGACTTAAGATTTCTGGTATACGATAGGCATCCAGTGAACATTTGTTCAAAACTTAGAGATGAGTTTTTATAGGTCCCTATCAGCATAAGCAAGCATGCAAGCATCGCTCCTTAAAATACAAGGCTGAAGAGATGCTCAGCAGATAGAAATTCTCACTACGTAAGTATGGGACATGCATCTAATCATTGGGACCCATGTGGAGGTAGAAACAGAGAAATAACCCTACAGAATTGTCCCCTGACTTTCAGACATGTGCCATGACTCCTGGGCATCTCCTCAGGTCCAACCCCTCTCCCTCTCCCTCTCCCTCTCCCTCTCCCTCCCTCCCCACTCCCCCCCCCCACTGTAATAATTAAAGTTTTTTAAAAAAGCTAAAATGCTAAAGTAGGTATAGGCTAGTTGTGATGGCATATGCCTGTAATCCTAGTACTTAAAAGTTGAGGTTGGAGAGTTTGAGGCTATCCTGGGCTACATGACTAGTTCCAAGCCAGCCTGAGCTACACCATGAGAATCTGTCTCTGAAACATGAAAAAAAAAAAAAAGACACAAAGGAACGAATTAATTAATGAAAGAAAGGAAGGACAAAGAAGTGTTTAACACTGGAAATGTAGCTCAGTAGTAAAGCGCTTGCCTAGCCCTGTGAGTAAATGCTAAAGATAAAATATATTATGAAATGTCATGTTTTCTATATAATTTGATATTTTTATTTGAAAACCATATTTATTTGTACATTCCTGGCTAATACAAGCAGTTTCCATTTTATTTTATTTATTCTTAACAATAATTTTTAGGGTTTTTTTTGTTGTTGTTGTTTGATTGTTTTTTGTTTGCAGCCCAGGCTGCCTTTAACCCTTGACCCCCTGTCTCAGTGTCCCACATATTGGGCTCCCAGACTTGTGCTACCACTACTTCCTGTCTTAAGCGACATTATTCTGAATAAGAACCGCTCTCATCTGTTCTGAGGGAGGCTGCAAAGTTCTCTTTCCTGGGACTTGTTCGTCCTTCGGAGGTGGGAGAATTGAGAGTTGCAAAGGCTGGGCAGCTGCTGAGGCTTCTGCTGTGCCCGGAAGGCTGATGCAGGGAAGACTCCCCTGGAGAAATCTGAGCGATTCTGCTTTCTCCCCCAGGGAAGGGGTTTGGTTTCCCTCCTTTGAAAGGAAGGGAAGCTTGTTGTTATTACCCCTGTGGCTTCCCCTGCCTTCTCTGTCCTGTCCCATCTCACCCAGGCAGAGTTCTTGTTTTATCTGGCACCCAGCGGAGCTCTGTTGAGGAGAGGGCCCCTCTCTTCACTGCTCTCATCCATTTAATTGATAAAAAATTAATAATCTAATTTTAGGGATGGGAATTCTCACACCATTCTCCGAGGCTCCCCTTCACTGAGTGTCTTGGAGTTAGCCCCTGCACATAAGCAGCTGAAGAGAAAGGCAGAGCATTTCTTCCACTGTGCGAGCATCTTGGATTGGAGGACAGGGCAACATGGGTCCCCCTAGAAACTAGGAGGCTGAGAGAAGACTCGTAGGTTAAAAAAAAAATCACATCCATTCCCTCTGTGTATGAGGCCATGCTTGCAAGTTTGTCAACCTACTTACTTATTTTAACTCTGGATTACATACATGGGACAAGATGCCATTGATTTTGGATTCATTTCATAGCCTGAGCTATGAAATGCGTTATGAATCCAGCCAGCCAGCCTTCACTGGCTTTGGAGCCTTTGGCTTCCACATTTTCCCCCTGGGGAACTGAATTAATCAGGCAGCCTACCTTCTAGGCTTACTGTGACCCTCGGTATGCTTGCCCTGTCGTGTCAAGGTCTCACATCCTGCTCAGAAAGCATCAGGTGCAATGCTGGTGACTTGTTTGGGACCACGCATTAGGGCTCAGTTCAGGAGAGACTGAGCAAAAGCTCAGTGCAGCGGCAGTGGTCGGGTTGGGTTTCTCCATGAGGTGTTTAAGAAGGAAGCTCATTGTTGCTCATTAAAGGCAACAATGTGACAGCAGGATGTAAGCCCGTTTCTCAGATAGTCTGTGCACATACAGACACTCTGCATTATCAGGCTGCCGGATCTCAGTCACAATTGGAGGGACAAATTTTGATATTTAAGTTGTCAAAGTCAGATTTTTTTTTTTTAAACTTAGATCAAAGTGGCCTTTCCCATATAGCACTTATGGCTTGGTTCTTAGCCTAGAGAAGATACCTAACACATGTCGAATGAATGATGAGAGGAAAGGTTTATGTGTGCACTCCTGAGTGTATGGGTACGCATGTGCATGTGTGTGTGTGTTCGCGTGGTGGGGGAGTTAAGAGGAACGATGCTATCATTAAGCACTAGTATTTCATGTGAGCTCACTTTGTCTTCCACAAAGATGATAAAAATCAGTGTGTTTGATCTGCGTTTCATTTGTAGGGTAGATTCAAGTGTTCTCTGAACTGGACCAGACTAAGTAGAGGGCTAAAGACTGCCGTTGATTATCACCTGGGAAAAAAATAAGCAGGTATCAGCTCCTTCATTACCTTCTGTGAGCTTCCCAGATTTTTGTGCATACGAATAGAAGTTGATTGCCTATAGAAAGTGAGCCAGGACAGGAAGAGTGTCTCATGCTCCCTGCTTCTTGCCAAGCATTCTTGTGTTTTTTTAGTTAAGAAGGTCACTTCTCAGTGGACCGTTTGGATTTTGTTGCTGTCACATCCCTTCTGCCCCCAGGCTCTGCTTCCTCAGCTACCGGGAAGGAGCCCAGAGTGCAATTATCCTGGTGACAATATTTACCAAGCATGTGGTCAAACAGTGATGGAAGCAGGCTTAAAGCAAACAAGTGCATCCCTCCTAAGCCTCAGTTCTCCTGACAGGCATCCCAAATGAAGCTGCAAGCTCAGGCTCATTTGGAGTCTCAAGCTACAGATCCCAACATTTCCTATCTTCATCCTCCCCAAACCACTGGCTTGTCTGAGGCTCAAAGCTTCGATGCCAGAAAGAGTGGGTCTGGGCAGCTGGGGGAGGGGCTGGCAGGTGGAAGGATGGGAGTGTGTGTGTGTGTGTGTGTAGAGACGAGAGTCTGTGAAGAAAGTGGATCCTCAACAGCTTCACGGAGAAAGGTCTTCTGTCCTCCCATTTCCTAAGAGGACCCACAGAGAGAGGCTGCTTCATTGAAGAAAAAGGATCCAAGAGTAGCCGAGTAGTGAATGAGAAGCAATTCCAGATGTTTTCTCTTCCCCACTCCAAGAGATAGTGTGAAGTGGTCTGATTCTGGGTGACGAAGCCTCTAAAATGGATAGAGAATGCTGAGTGTACCCAGACACAGTCGGGGACAGAGTTTCCCAGCCAATGTAGCTGTCTTGACAGCTGCAGAAGCAATGGCTACATAAACTTTCTCAAGGAGGGAGAGAAATAGAATGTGAGAGACGCTCTTGCAGTAAGAAAAACATAATAAATCCAACGGCTACACACAGCCTGGGGTTTTTATGGCCATAGCCTGGCATGAAGGAATGGCTGGACTTAACTAAAGCTGTTAATTACCTGGGTGAGATCAAAAGCCCAAGGAAGGGAATATATTTATGATGCACCTTACATGATGTACTTCAACTCCTTACTTTTTTTTTATTAATTGGTTTGATTAAATAGATTTAAAGAGCCCAGGCAAAGCCTTTTAAATCATATTCCATATTGATCTAATGAAATAGTCAATAAATTTACCAACATAGTCCTTTTCCTTAACATGGTCTGCAGAAAAAAATGCTTTGGTGAATGGTTATAACTCAACTCTGAACCTTGCTGCTATCCCACGGTGACTCATAGAAAGCCCGGGGATGCTGGGAAAATCTTTTAGGCCATTTGTGGGAGGGAGTGCTTGAATAAGTGGTTTAACGTCTCTTTCCAGGCTACTCACCGCCTTCCAGCCACCCCACCTCCAGCCCTTCATTGCTTCATAGCACACTTCCCCAAGCCGGCCGAGGCTGGGTGTCTCACCGGGCCTCTTCGCTTATCCACCGCCCAGTCCTAGCTGTGACCATGGCCACTCTGAGCTGCTTCACTCCTGTCTTATTCAGAGCCCCCTGGCTTTTATGCATCTGCCCATTTTGTTATGTAAATATTGACAAAATGAGGCTCATAAACACACTCAGATGTGCGCAGGTAAGGAACAATTCTGCAATGGGGCTCTTTCAGTCTCTCCATAAATCTGGACTCAATCATGGCCAAGTTTCCTAAAATAGCTTTTATTGTGTCCCTTGTTTGACCTCCTAGAGCAAGCAGTAAAGAAAGCCGAAATCAGAGGTGCACATGGAGGAGAAGGGGTATTTTATGGGAGTTTCTGAGACCCTGACATTTCCTTCTATTCTTCCCCCGAGTGTTGAACAAGCAGGGGGTACCACTGCGGGCAGGCCTTAGCATTTACTTAAGCTGTCTCTGTCTCCTGAGTTCTAACGCCGTGAACTGTAACAGATATCAGGACTTAAACTTAGACCTAAGTTAGAAGTATGTCCCTTGTAATCAATACCTGGGTATTAGCCCTGGGTAAGCTACCTGCTCATCTGAGCATGTGCAAAGTGAGGCACCTACCCGCCCACTCGATCGTCCCAGCTATTTTGTTCTGCACTTCGGTTCTCTGTCCATAAGTACATGTTGCCTATCTTTAGATAAGAGTTCTTGGACCCTCTTCTGTTTTAAGGACTGCCGAATCATGGGTTATTAGTACTTCGTTAAACAAGTTTGTTCAACTTCATCTATCTAAGGATTTCACTATTGTATTATGGTTATTAATCCCAAAGGCAGGCTAAAAAGTGTTCTGGGGACAGGGCCTCTTTGCCCTTTGATATCAAATAAGGGCAGATGTAACATGATTAACCTGCAAAACCCGTAATGCATTCATGGAAGGTTGTGTTACTAACTCCTCCGTTGACTGTAGGTCACTCTTGCTCACGTAGTCTGTTTTCTGTTGTTCATAACAAAATACCTCAGACCAGCAGGTACCTTATAAACTCTAGCAAAGTGTTTTGCTTAGAGCTCTGGAACTTGAAAAGTCCAGTAGCATGGTTCTGTCATCTCACGAGGTCCTTTCTGCTTCACTACAACATGGCAGACGGTGTCATGTGACTGACACAGAACAAATGTCCCTGTTTGCATCTCTCTCATCTGAAGAAGCCATCACAGAGTGCCTATGCTCACAGCTAGCATCTCATCAGAACTACCTGTAAATACCACAAACAT
Organism: Apodemus agrarius; assembly: GCA_964023405.1. Classification (NCBI taxonomy): domain Eukaryota; kingdom Metazoa; phylum Chordata; class Mammalia; order Rodentia; family Muridae; genus Apodemus; species Apodemus agrarius. The sequence goes on along the minus strand of OZ030015.1, from coordinate 29,693,709 downwards.
AGGAACTTGGGAATTAAGTTTCCCAAACAGAAGGCTTTAGTGGATATATGCAAGCCCTATCTGACCCTGAAAAAAAAAAAAAAAAAAAGGAAGGAGAGCCAAGAAGGAACTATATTGTCACAAAGAACTTCAATTGATTATTCTTGAGAATTCTATCCAGATCTCAGCCATGACCACAGGTCAGTCTGGGCTTGAAGAATATCCTGGCTGCCTTTGGCTTTAGTCCATTCTATCTTACTCTTAGGCCTCTAGTGTCTTACTTAACGTGGTTTCATAGATTTACTTGTAAATGTGAGATGTGGAGCAAGACTCACATCTTGGGGAGAAGGGGCTGGTGAAATGGGGCCAGGCCTGGCTTCTACAGGAAAGGGGACTTGGCATTCCATTGCCGAGCTAGAGAAAGCTGCCGAATTTGCCTTCCCTACCAGGGCAGCCTGCAGAGCCACAGTGATGCCACAGATGAAATGCCCTTGTGAATTGGAGTGTTGAACTCGCTCAGGGTGTCAGAGAAACCCCTGTAATTGAGGCTTTTCCCTCTCCTCCCTGATCTCCAGCCTCATTCCATCTTCAATTATCTGGGTAATTTGGTCCTGAGGGCATACATTCCTTTATAACACAAATCCATTATGCAGAGAAGAGTCATCAGGAAACACTCAGATTGCACCCGTACTCAGAGCCTAAGGTTTTGGAGCAGATCTGGCCTCGCTGTAAGCCAGCCCAGCTCTCCAGTTTCAGTGCAGGCCTGGAGGCTGGACATGTGCAGCTCTCCCCACCATCATCCTTTGTTTAGCAAGAACTGTCTGTAGGGAAGCCTCATGCTGGGGCTGGCTGGCTGTGGCTTCTGCCCAAGGCCACCGTCACTGCCAGCTTTGCTTGGCCCGTGTCAATGCTTTCACTTCAGCCAGGGAGAGCTGCTGCCAGGCAGGCAGGCATATGCTTTCGCCTTGTCTAGCCATCTCCAGGAGCCAGGGACCCAGGCCTTTTAATTCATCGACACCTCAGGCCTTCTGGTAGAGAGCTGGTGTTCATGACTGTGCCCTGACTGGATCTGTGTCTGTATTGTGGAAGGTCCAGGAGCTGCCTGCCTGGGGGCCCACAGGGCACTCAAGCCAAATGCAAATATTTCCAATTTAGACTTTGGAACAGGACATTTTTAGTGTTCTGAGCAAACACTTTTATCTGGCTTTATTCTTTCTGGTTTACTGGAGCTACTTAGCTTTAGTTTGTTGCCGATGGCACCTCTCTACATTTCTTTCCCTTTGGTGGTGATTGTCCAAAAAGAAAAGGGTGTCTGGAGTGGGGATGAGGGGTGCGCAACCTAGCACGAGACCTGGAGTTTTAGACTCTGGGAGACATGTCTACTGGTTATCATTGTCTCCCTGCCCAATTACGTGTCTGTACCCAGACCACAGAGATTCCCAGTGTCTGGTTCCTGTCATCTCCCTGTTGCCCAGGAGAGTGTCACAATGTAGTGCTCAGTAAGTACCCAGAACATGTGCACACAGGCTCACACGCTGCTCCAGACTTAGCAGCTTTGTGGCTTTATGTGCTTTTTTTTAACCATCGCTTTTCTGAGTTTGTTCCATTCAATTTGGTTGCAAAATGTGTGCGACCATGCAGAAGAGTGGTTGGCACAGCCCTGCGCTTTATAAACGTTGTCAACAGAAAGGTGAATTATTCAAGGGTAAGGATTCTTTTTCTATTTATTCAGCAACTATTTGCTGGATATCAGATTAGTGCCAGCTACTGTTCTATTTTGTACAGGGGGGATACAAACGGTCTGTAATATGATGGTTCTTATACTCTAGTGGTCAGTGCACTATAGGGATCCACTTCTTTCCACCTCCTAAGTTCTGGGACTATAAGAATGTGCCACTATGCCTGACATTTTTTTTCCCAGCATGGATTTTGGGGATCAAACTCAAAGCTTCCTGTCTGCAGAATAAACATTTTACTGACAGAGCTGTCTCTCCAGCCTCAGAGTTTTAAACTTTATGTGTTATTGGTTTTTTTTGGTTTTTTTTTTCATAATTGTTCACATCATGACATTTTGACTATTCTGTGATTTATACACTTGTTACTCTCACATCCATTCAGCAGGCCAGAGAGCTAAGGCCCAACAAGGCAATTTGCTAAATCCAGAGGGTTTGTGAGTCATGTACAATTTTGGAAAACCGTTTTCAACTCTTGACACTTTTCTGCCTAGATTGTGTAGTGTCCCTAATAGTTTGAGCAGAAAAGGGGACCCAGTCACTTTGTCAGTACTGCATATCCACACAAAATCTCCTGAGCTTTGACTTCTCCCTCCCTCCCCCACTTCCCTTCCCTTCCTCTCCCTCCTGTCCTACCCTGAGTTCCTCCTCCCCTCCATTTGCTTCCCCCCTACCCCTTTCTTCTTTCCCCTCCTCTTCCTTCCACTCTCCCCCTCCACTTCCCACTTCCCTTTCTGCTCCTCCCCCATCTCTGTTGTGATCATAAAAGAAAGAGGCAGAGATAATATGTTCTACAGTGGTGTGGGGGAAGGGTATGGGGTTCCTCAGTGGGCCCATGCCCAGCATCCCTTCCCCTTGAGGGACCAGACAAGGATTGGTATAGTATAGAATAGAGTTTATTCAGGGCATGGGGAGGGGAGTTAAGGGGGTAGTAGAGGCAGAGAAAGACAGAGAGGAGAGAGTTGAGAAGCAGAGGCCAGCCATGACCATGTGGAGAGAAGGGGGTAGGGGAGGACAGCCCAAGAGGACAAGAGAGATGCTTAGAGTGAGGGAATAAGAGAGGAGGGGCTGAGCAGCCCCCTTCATAGTGGGCCAGGCCTACCTGGCTGTTGCCAGGCAACTGTGGGGAGGGGCATACCTGGCTGTTGCCAGGTAATTGTGGGGTGGAGCTTAGACAGAAACCTAACATTCCCAAGTTTTGGTTTAATTAAAAAGGGGGGAAATAAAAAGCGGTGGTGGTGAAGGAGGAATAGAGTTGTGATATCTGGCTGCTTCACGCTGACATTGGGGGGCAGCATGTCTCTGGGGAACCTCGAGAAATGTGTATGGGGGACGTTTGTCCAGCCTTAGGAGAGCTGGCTGCTTTCTTGTCGTTCAGGGTCTGTGGAGCCATCTGAGGATAGGTCAAAAGAACAGGTCCAGTAGAAGCTGTCTGTGTCTAGAGAAGCTGAGGAGATTGGAGCACCTGAAGGTTGCTTCTCTGGAGCTGCCTTGGATGTGGCAAGGGCCTAGACTTGACAAGATGTTGAAACACATTATAGGTAGGGAATGAGATTAAGTACATTTGGGAGAAAAAAAAATTCTTAAGATGTACAATTGAAACCCAGAGGAATCCCACCTTTTGGAATAGGTAATAAGTGGGAACTTTGGGCAAATATACTTATCTGCATGGAGCCTATTTGGTCCATGAGAGGTAGATCTGGGTAGGTTTTCTGTAGCTAACAAGTTTACTAAAGAGATAACAACATGAGTTAACCACATGAACAGTCTTTAAGATGAGCCTTTTGTGGAGCAGAAGGAACAAGATTAAAAAGTTGGATCATATAGTGGAATATTTTATTATTAGAGTTAGGCAAACTTACAGGAACTCAGATAATGTTAGGACAGTGGCGGAGCAAGAAGAGGAAATATGAAGCATCGAATGGAAACAGAGTCTAGGTAGGGGGGTAACTGTTTAGCTGTGTCAGTATAGTCAGAAGTCTGAGGAATAAACAATAACTTAGCAGTTATATACGAAAAAGTGACAGATTCCAGTAGCCAACAGTTCTCTGTGGTCTCTACGGTCTCCACAGCAGCTTGGGCTATCAGTCTGTCTTTCAAGCGCAGGAGACACAGGGCTTTTTCTCTGTGGAATGGATGGATGCCCATAATAGGACAGATGGCTGACCTTTGTTTAGCTAAATGATTTGACTCGGGTATCCTGTCTTGTCCACTGCATTCTCCAGTGATTATCATATCACACACAATCTAGGCAGCATTGTGCAGCAGTGTCCGAATCTTCTGAGACCTCGTGGGGGAAACTCTTAGAGGCTTATGGGAATTCTGTCTGTCATAAATTTAATAATTAACAAACTTCTGACAAGATTAAGGGCTGTGGTTATAACCGAATAGAATTTAATAACAGTAGTAAAAATCATATTAGGACTGGATAGGAAAGATAATCTTAGGTAACTTTGACAGGTTGTGTAGGTAAAGCACATTGTTGGATTAGGGAGAGACATGGGGGGGGTGGGGGGACTTTTTTCCAGACCAGGGCTAGCGAGCATGGTTGTGGCTGAGATGGCATTTAAACGCGCAGAGTTTCTGGATCCGGGTTACCGGACCAGTGTTGCGATCATAAAAAGAGAAAGAGGTGAGAGAATATGTTCTATGGCAGTGTGGGGGAAGGGGTGCCTCAGTGGGTCCATGCCGAGGCATCCCTTCCCCCTGAGGGACCAGACAAGGACTGGTATAGTATAGAATAGAGTTTATTCAGGGCATGGGGAGGGGAGTTAAGGGGGTAGTAGAGTTAGAGAAAGGCAGAGAGAGGGAGAAAGTAGAGAAGTAGAGGCTGACGGCCATGACCATGTGGTGGGGGGAAGGGAGGGGAGCCCAAGAGGGGGCAAGAGAGAAGCTGAGAGTGAGAGAATGAGAGAGAGGAGGGGTCAAGCATCCCCATTTATAGTGGGCCAGGCTTACCTGGCTGTTGCCAGGTAACTGTGGGGCGGGGCATATCTGGCTGTTGCCAGGTACTGTGGGGTGGAGCTTAGACAGAATCCTAACACTCCCCACTTCCCATCCCTTCTTCTCCCTCCTCTTCTATCCTGTTCCTCCTCCCTTCCCCTCCAATTGCTTTCCCCCTTCCCCTTCCTCCTCCTTCCCTCCCCTCCCTTTCCTTCCCTTCTCCCTCTTTCCTCTCCTCTCCTTCCTCTGCCTTTCCTTCCTTTGTTTCACTCTCTGTCTTTTAACTTTCCTTGTATGAATTGAAGTCTGTGGCTCCTGTCCCAATTACGTTCTGCCCTCAAGTCAGGTTTTATTCTTTTTGACAAACCATCCGTTTCTTCCCTTGCGCGTCAATTAATCAAGCTTAAGTAGTCTTGAAGTTCCCTTTGTGCCGCTGGACTTTGGAAGGTGTTGAAGTATGAGTCTTCCAGCTTTCAGTACTGTCTTCTCCAGATATAAACCAGCTCGGCGAGAAAGTCTACTCTGTTTGCCATGGGAGGGTGTCCGTTTCCGTGCTTGAGAGGGATGTGGTCCTTCACTGCGTCTGTGTTTGGGATGAAGGAAAAGAGAAGATGATCTTCAGAATAAACTTCTCTGAAGACAGTGTTATGTTAGCGATTTGGAGCTTAGAAGTAACAAGCAAGCTGCACTTAGATCGAATATGGGGTTGGATTTTGACACTGGCAGTCACTCTCCTGTCCAAAGTCACAAAGACCAATACATTACCTGCCACATCTCTTAGAGCTGCTGATGCTTCTGCAAACACTTAGGGAAAAGGTTGAGGATTTTTGACCGGCTGAGCAGACAGTCACTGGCTTGGAGATTCCATTACTTTTCCTTTCTTTGTTTTTTTAAAGGCAACATTGATGATTCTTCTCTGATGTTGTGGAAGGCATGGAAAAATGAGCTCAGAAGAGTTCCCCACACTGTGAAGTTTGAGCTCGGGGTCAGCCTTGGTTAGGAGGAGAAATGTATGATTTGGGTTTGTGTGGTTTGTTCATTTTTTCTCTGGGATGAGAATCTTCCATCTTGGGTGGGCTTTATGATATAAATGTAGTCCCTGCCAGGGGCCTGTATGTCCTTTCTGGCTTGGAGCCAACCACGGCCTCCTCCTGTACCATAGACTCTGCTTACCCACTCTGTTCACAGTACCCTGCTTCCTTCGTAAGCACCTAGTCCCAACCCCACTACATGATTTGTCCATGCTGGTCGCAATGGTTCTTACCTAGGGATGGCTTAGTTTTTTCTCCTTGGGACATTTGGCAGTATTTAGAGATGTTTTTCATGGGCCTGATTGGAAATGATTCTGTCACGGGCAGTGAATGGATAGAGGTTGGATATGCTTCAGAATAACCTACCGCAACCGGGGTAATTTCTACCAGAATATCATTCGGTAAATGTTATTGATGTTAGGAAGCCCTGTTTGAGTTAGCACAGAATCCCACACTCCCTTGAAACTCATCTCCCCACCTTCCTCCCAAGCAGCCCTGCTTCCTTCTCAGTCCTTTTCTTTCCTATTTAGTTTTAAGGAGAGCCTGACATTTTGGTTTTTGTCCTTTCAAACTCATTTGCTATTTGCCTTACTTCTCTAGACTATCTGATATACGTAGTGAGCGAACCCGTCTGGTTTCTTTTGAATTTCTCATTCTTCTGCAAACCAAGACCCATGCTTGGCACTTAGCACGTACTTACACAGGTCTCTCCATAGACAGGGAAAAAAGCAAGGTAGGGAGAAGAAAGGAAAGAGGGAGGGAAGGAAGGCGGGAAAGGAGATTAATGTCTGGCTAAGATAATGAAAAGACTGAGAAAGCTTATAGACCAAAACAAGCAAACAAACAAACAAATAAAATTAAATTAAAAAGGCCCCAGTGCTCCAAAGATTCATACCAGAGATTCTGACTATGAACGCTGTTTTACCACCACATGCAGTTGACCATAAAAACCCTTTTTTTGAGGGGAGGAGGGTTTGGTAATAATTCCTGAAGACTCATGGATGCAGGCACTGCTCACGGATGTCAGGATGGTACCGAGTCTGGGGTAGAATGCAGCAGGACTGGCTATCAGAGCTCGCTCAGTCTGAGTGTTGGTGATCATCATTGAGTCTCTGAGCTTCTTTGCATTCTGAGATCCGCAGGGCCATCCTTCAGGTATTTCTTCAGTTCTGGTGGTTCTCCATGTTTGCCGTTTGTTTTTATACTGCCTGTGTTAACTGCTTTTTGAAGATTACACATTTATGAGTAGTTCAACCATATCTTAAGAGAGGATTCCAGTGAAAATGTTAAAATGTTGCTCAGACTATCAGTTGCCAAATGATATGACTTCAGTGCAGGCTGGGTAGGGTGACCCATTCTTCTAATCCCAGAGCTTAGGAGGCAGAGGCAGGAGGCCATCTGTGAGTTCTAGCTGAGTCCTGTCTACAGTATGAATTCCAGGCCAGTCAGGGCTATGTAGTGAGACTCTGTTTTTAAAAAAATATATTATTGAGATATGGTTATTGTAGACACTGGAATGAAGATAGTCGAATCCAGATTTGTTCATAGATAAGGGGGCAGCAATGACCTTTCAGTCATGACCTATTTGCATTATTTTTGCCTCACAGTTGGGTTTGAGTGGCCCCACAAGACTTCTCTCACACAGAAAGCACATGTTTCAGAAAAGACTTGACTTTATCAGTTTTGCCTCTAGTTTTCAACTGAGCCTTTAAACTCTGGAACTTTTATCCTCCTCCCATCCCCCACCCCTAGTCGCTTGTCTTTATCCCCTAATTACATGAGCTTAACTTCCCCTGACCTACAGAGTGTCAAGAAAAATTGGCATATAAAGCCCTGTTGTATTTTGGTCTGACCTATGGGTCCTTTAAATGAAGCCTGAATACAGTGCGGGGGTTTGAGCTGCCAATGTTTGGATGCCCATAAGGCACATAAATCTCTCCAAAACCGAAGGGGCCAAGAGTGTGGTGATTTCCAACCCTCTTGGATTTGTGACACCTCAAGGTTTGATTTGCTAACACCTCCTTCCTCTCTTTTCAAGTAACAGCTGTGTTATATGTTTATCCACACATTAAAGTCAGTCATTATTTATACCCTTTCCTTAGCATTATTTTGAGGGTAAAAACAGAGTGAGGTACTTTCTTTGTAGAATTTTTAATATCTGTAGGCTGTGTTCTTTGGGGTTAACTAAGTTTCATTTCTCCCTGTATATCTCTGGTTGTATTTTAACTACAGCAAGTCTAGCTAATTCACCATTGCCGTCTTTGGACTCTTGTCTTAAATCTTGTGTGATACTTCACTGTATCCTGTTCCGTGTTGCTCTTTTTTTTCCCTAGAATATTCTATATTGTGAGGTATATCACTTTCAGATTTCACCCAGGCTTGACCAAGAATAGATAATGCAAAATTATTTCAGATATCCTATGCTAGGGTAGGCACAATCTGGGTTTAGAATACAGTATTTAGTGGGCGAATTTATAAAGAGGAGAAGCCCATTGTCCCTAGAGGGAAGTAAGGTCTCGGAGAATGAAACTGGAGAGCAACGGGCAGTACCCTTTAGAATACTGTGATGTACCCAGAAACCCTCTGCTTGAGCTATGGCTGGGACATGGCACATGTCTCTACTCTTTGACAATGGTGGGAGGATGAGTGTGGCCACCCTGGCAGCCTTAGTCTTTCTTTGGATACCACCAGTGTGATAGTTTGTATATGATTGGCCCAGGAAGTGAACCTATTAGGAGGTGTGGCTTTGTTGGAGTAGGTGTGTCACTGTGGGTGTGGGCTTAAGACCCTCCCCCTGGCTGCCTGGAAGTCAGTCTTCCACTAGCAGCCTTCAGATCAGGATCATAGGTGAGCCTTCCAATTCTAGATTGTAGTTCATTCCAGATATAGTCAAGTTGACAACCAGGAATAGCCACTACAACCAGTACCCGTGGATCTCCATCCCTCCTCTCCAGTGCTCCCCTCACAAGGAGAGTAGGAGAGGACTTACTCTGTACCAACATCTCATCCCTTAGAGCCTCCAAACAATGGAACATTTTAGTTCTTGGTTCATGCCCCTGAGTGTGACAATTTTGTATCCAGATAATTTAAGTCTCATTTCAAGGGCCTTGGAGCAAATCTTTTAGTGAGTTCGAACTGAGGTATGTCTAAGAAATACCCGATTATGTAACATGCTCAGGCTCTCTGAATCTGTAGTTGAGCAGTAGTCGGGAATTTAGCCGCTGTATCCCTAACGCTTCATTCAGGGTGAAGTTGGGTGAGCCCTCCACTATTGGGAAGGATGATCTTCCACTTATTCTCTTTGAACCCTAATTCCATGGTTCCGGATAACGCCTCTTACTAGAAAGCTCAGCTGATAACTTCCTACCCAGAATCCTCCCTAAGGGACACTCCCTTATTCCTTGTGTCACCTGCCTGCTTTGGTTGGTCATGCTTAGTCTGATTAGCAACGGGCCATATGTGCAAGCTCTCCCGTGCCAAGCTGGGAAAGTCTGAGTGTGTCCTTGCCAAGTGTGAACTGAAAAGTCGGTGAGCCCCAGGCAGCTGCAGGCAGTGTCAGAAGCATGCTCCGGAGGTGGCGCCATGGCCGTCCAGAGCTACATGCAGAGGGAATTTAGGATGAAGTGAACGCCCTTAGGAGAAGCATTGTTGATGGACAGAGGAGGTGTTGTAGACCTACAGGAAAAAAAAAAAACAAAAAACCACCACCACCAACAAAAAAAACCAAGCAGGTGAAAGAGACCACAAACCTTGCCTGTGTGAAATCTGTACTTGGTCTCTAGTCTGTCTCCTATTTCTGTCCCGTACTGAGATGGCACACATACAATAAATTCCCATTTTTATGAACCCTTAACCAAGACTGAAAACTTGATCCTGTCACTCACCTAATGCCCACTAGCCATATATGATCACCACCTCCTGCCACAGGAACTCCTTGGTTTCTTAGTAGGATATAACTCCTAATGGCTGATCTCATGTCTTCCCCCAAAGAGGGGCCTGCCAGGCAGGTTTGAAAGCATAAGGCATCATAATTTTGCTTGAATAACTAATGTTAGTTCTTGCTCATGGACAAGATCATTGTTTCCTATGAAACGGCTCCAGCCTTTGCCGCAATTCTTATGTCTTTGGAGCACTTCTCCCTTAGCATTGGCCTAGCCTCTGTGACTGTGTTGGAGGATTGTGGCCAGAAGTGTTTGAGAACGGAACCCAAAGGGTATCTCGGGCTTCTATGTGCTCTCTCAAAGGTTTGCCTTTCCTGGGAGAAGAATGTGCTTCAGGGAGCTTGATGGTCCCACAGGGATAAGAGCTGAGTTAGAGCAGCCCCATCTGTGCATAGACCTGCAGCCCTCAGTCGCCACTGTAAGAGAACTGTAGATCTGTGAGCCCTAGCAAATGCTTACTGTGGCATGTGAATGAGATTTTGTTGTCATAGAACCATAGCTGGCTAGCATCTGTGCCCTGCAACTTTGGCCTTGTTTGGTATTTTCTCATGGTCTCACTGGACTCTGTGGCTCTTTCTCTGATTTGATACTAGTTCTGACTCATTGGCTCTCTCAGGTTTTTATTTTTAATGTGTGCTTTACTCATCCGTGTCTTACACATAGGTACAGATGCCCATTGGTCATTGTCTTGTTAGGGTTTCCATCGCTGTGAAGAGACACCATGACCAAGACAACTCTTATAAAGGATGACATTTATTTGGGGCCGACTTACAGATTCAGAGGTTCAGTCCATTATCATTAAGGCAGAAAGCATGGCAGTGTGCAGGCAGGCGTGGTGCTGGAGAAGGAGCTGGGAGTTCTATATCTTGTTCTGAAGGGAGGAGAGTCTCAAAGCCCACCCCCAAAGTGCCACACTTCCTCCAACAAGGCCACACCTACTCCCATTATGCCATACCTCCTAATAGTGCTGCTCGCTGGACCAAACCACCACAGTCATCTCCTCAATGTCTTTGAAGGCTCCTTCAGAGCCATGTGTTCATACGGCATTACCTATTGCTTTCTTGTAGCCTTAACATTCTGCTTTTCCTTATCCTTGCTCAGGGGACTAGCACTATCATTTGCTTAGCTGTACAAGCTAGAAACCAGACTTTACCTTGACTGTGTTCTAATCCCTTGACTTTACTATGTACTTGGTAACCCCCTGCATGGATTTCTGCTTCTAAATGGTTTTCTGAAGTAACCACAATTCTTTGCCTCCAGTTTTGATGACTATGGGCTAAGCTATTGTCCTCTTCCATCTCTGGCAATCACTTTTTAGAAGTTCTAGAGTAGAGTTGTGGGCCTCTTAGCATCTCTCCTCTTGTCTCCTGATGAGGTTTCCAGAACATTCTTTCTGATATGTGAACATGTCAAACATCTCCAGGAGGCTCTTTCCATTTCCTTCAGGACAGAGTCCAAACTTTCTTCCTAGGCATATGAATCTCTTTATGATCTCACCTCTTGGGCTTTTTGCCATAATGACCCAAATAGAGTGGTGCCCTTAACCCTGAAGGGAGTAACACATATTTAGGTGCTGAGTTCTTGTACGAATCCAGGCATTTGACTTAACAGGGGCTAGTAAGGGAATAATAAAAAGACAGACACATAGACTCATGCATAGAAAATCTGGGATTGAGTAGACTGGGCTCTCTGATAGAAAACCACAGAAGGAGAAGTTCAGCCTGTTTATTATATACAGTTGAACAGAAAGGCAGGGCTATTGCACACAGCTGAATCTGGAGGCAGATTTAGCAACTCTGAAGGAGCAGTCTCTGTAGGGAAGAAGTCTTCAGGCTATAATCATAAGGGTGCAGAGATCGCATGGAGGAGACAGAAAATAGCACACCTCACACTTGGACCAGGAGAGAAGGTTTTTGCCATTAACCTGAGCCTAGCACAGGAAGTCTTTGTGCTTTCCATGTGTCTAAGGCTTTGGAGTCTTTGACATGATAGTGCCCATGTCACACTTGGATTAGACACACTAAAAAAGAGGTGCTCTATTCATACAAGTGCCACCCAATGAGAGAGTTTGTTTCCTGATTCCCAACCCCAGTCAAGGCTAGAAGGCTGCACCAAGGCATAATGAGGTCTGAAGAGGGAAGCAGTGGCCAGACAGGACTGACACTCTTTGTGCTTGAGGAATAAAAAATCAGCTTGGTAGATCACGAACAATGTAGGTTCCAGGGCTGGAGAGATGGCTCAGTGGTTCTAAGAGCACTGGGTGCTTTTGCAGAAAACCTGAATCCGGTTCTTAGCTACCACCTGCCAGCTCACAATTCTCCTTAATTCCAGTCTCAGGAGCTCTGTTGTTCTTTTCTGATCTCAGCATGGGCCAGAATGTTTGTAGTGTATAGACATATATGTAAGCAGAACACTCATACACATTATAAATTTTAAAAAGAATGGAGGTCCTCATGGAGACAAATAGGCCTTATGGACCACATGACAAAGCCTGGTCTCTATCAGAGCAGAAATTGACGATCAAGATGAAAATGTTGATCAAGCCGTGAAACTATAATTACCTCGAATAATTTCTACTTGGGGGTTTCTTAAGACTTTCCGCACCTTAGATTTATAGTTTTAAAAATTATTGCAGTAAATGACTCTGAAGTGAATTTTATTGACTCTGAGTACACAGGTCAAGGGACCATTCGGGGGTCACTTAGACTGGACCCCTGCCTTCAGGAAGAATCTTCAGTAAATCTCTCCTGAACAATGGGTGTTTGTTGCCAAAGGTATTCACTGTAGAGAAGTAATCGCTGCTTTTGTTGACAGATTTAGAGATGTTTTGCCAAACACTATCTTAAAATACTATGATTAGATGTAATTTTGCAAAAATGAGTCTATAATGGCGGTGATTCACTTGCTGTTATCAGCTGAGGAGTATCTTGTATTTACAGTTTATTTAATTTACATTTGATTAATTTGCACTGAGTGCAAGCAGTTACTCTGTAATTATCTCTTTGTCTACAGCAGGATACATGCAAAATAATGTTTGGAAGATTGTGAAGTCAGAAGATGTTAGCATAGAAAGTGCCCCTGAAATAATCTCTTACATCTCCGCCTTGCTCTGAAAGCACATCCGTTACTACTCCAGTTCTGCGGAGGTCCACAGTTCTGTATCCCCCCTCCCCGCCCCCACTTAAACACAAAACATCACTTATCTCTCATTGCACAATTTAGGTTGCTGTAAACAGCAAGTTTTGTTTGTTTAGTTCTGCTAAATCCATCATCATTAGGCAAAGCTGTTCTTTTAAACATACTTTTCAGAAAATCATACACAGAGATATTCCATGAACTCCTCCTAGATAACTGTGCTCTAGGGCTGGATGTATCTCTGTTGATAGAGTGCTTTCTGAGCATGCATGAAATCCTAAGTTCGATTCCCTGGTGTCTCATAATCCGAGAGTGATGGACTGAGCTTGTAATCCCAGCTCTGAGGAAGTAGAAACATGGTTATGAGGGGCTCAAGGTCATTCTTGGATATACAGCACATTTGTGGATAACTTGAGGTACATGAGATCCTGTCTTGTAGGGGTAAGTGGAGGGGAGAAATACTCCTGGATTCTCTTTACTCATATATCCCTTTAATTTTTCAGAATGTATTGCTTGCTTATGAAGTTGTGTTTGTGGTACTTCAATAAACATTGGCCACAGATATTGTTAACCAGGGGTCAAAAAACAGTAGCCTTTGGGCTAAGTCAAGTTACTTGCCTATATTCATATAGTCTCTTGAGTTAAGGACGGCTTAAACCAATTTTAAGTGTGGGAAAGCACTCGGAGGAAGAACAGTTGATAACATGTGAATACTGTATCAACTTCACATTTTGGAATCCATGATCAGTTTTACCAGGACACAACTACATCATTCATTTACATACAGTCTTTGAGTGCTTTACCCCTACATGGACAGAGTGGGCTGTGCAGTGGCGACAGTCTGGTCTGCCTGTGCCTTAGATACTTATTATCTGGGCCCCTTCCAGAGAATGTTTGCTGATCCCTAGCCTGACGTAATTGTGGTAATCTCATTTCCCTTGTGAATGATTGGTTTGAGAATGAGCATAAAACTGTAATCCTGGGAAATGGAGAACCAGAAGTCTGATGGGGCTTCTGGGAAAGGTTTCTCGGCTTCTGAAGAAAGCATGGAGAGACAGACATTTCTTCACTCTTTGTTATTGCTGCTGCTGGTTGAGAGAGTCGGTGCTGTGGCGGCCAGCTTGTGGCTATAGTCGCTAGCTTGAAGATGAGACCAGCTAAGGATGACTGTGGGGAGGTGATGGGAGCTGGTCTCTTCTTCACACGGATGCTGAACCCTCAAATGAGCCCCAAGCCCCACCCTGCCTTTTGTGCATCAAGTTGTATTTGGCCATGTATTAATATTTAGGTAATTATCTTTTTAGGGTGAAGCTTCTGTTCTTTGCTGTTAAAGCCTCCTAAATGGGACCCTGTGATGCATAAGCCATTATGCCTGGTGTTGAGAGTACAGTAAAGGCAAAATAAGCTAAAATAGCATCCCCATTTTCTCCTTGGTCTATTAGGAAGGGCCGTCTATAAAACCGATACAAGGAATGTTTGTGGCTATCTTGGAGCGTCAGAGTGGACTTTGGAGAGGTGCTCATTTTCAATCTGCAATACTGGAGAGCAGTCTGGATTCGATGAGACCCGCTTCACAGGGGGGTCAATCAAAATTTTGAGGCAAAGACTGTATAAACGGGCAAAGGACAGCTGCTGTAGGATGGTGTTTGCTGGTGTGGTTGCTGAAGAGAGGAGGTGACTGTTACAGATACTGCGGAAGAGGGCGGGCTACCTGGACTCCTCCTCAGAAGGACTTTTGTAACAACTGTGATTAGTATCTATAGAGAAACTGTCTAAAAACCAGTGGTAGGGATGGAGAGGTTGGCCGAAGATTAAGAACACTCACTGCTCTTGCAGATGACACAGGTCCAGTGTCCCTCACATGAAGGAGCTTAGAACCACCTATAACTCAAGTTCCTGGGGACACAACGCCCCTTTTTAGCCTCTGTAGGCACTTTCACAGATGTGGTATAGAAATTCTCTAACACTAAATAAATAAACAAACAAACAAGCAAACAAATAAGTACATCTTTATAAAAGAATGCCAACACTAAGGAATTGTGTTAGTAGCCAGTGTCACTCATCGAGTTCTTGCTAGGTTAAGTTTGTATGTGTAAAATCTCACTCACTGTCATCATTGTTTAGTGAGAAGCCCATAACATGAGATCTTAGTTTTTACCAAGGCTATATTTAGCCAAGGAAGAAGTTGGGTTTAAAGGCCCATCCAGTTTCACATCGTAAGTATAGAAGGGGGAGTACATCTTTGGACATTTACATTCCACACCAGTCTGCTCGGAGGATAGACAAAACCCTCTGAGCCCTTTGGCATAGAAGGTGCTGGATCTCATATCCTGGGTGTCCAGCAGAGTCTGTGACTCTTGCTCATCAAATACAATGGCTTTCAGGAGCTACAACACGGTGCATTTCAGAGGATCTTGTTTTCTCAAAGAAGCTACACATATTAAAAGTGAATAGGAAGTTTCATGCATTAACTTAGAGTTGTTGCTTGAACTGAGCCATAACAATTGGACACTTTCGCTAACACAGTTCGTACAAGAAGCCAAGCACTTACAACTTATGTAATTATTTATAATTTAAAATATATGCTATCGTAGATTTTACCATAGATTGAGGGGTGGGGTCTTATGAGGTTCTCTCTCCACATGAGGAAATGTTGGTGGGTCTAGTTGAAGATTGTCTTTAAAGGCCATGTCTATGTTCTGTTAGGGTATAATACACATTAACTATAAACTACCACACATACACATGTGCTAAGATACACGGGCGGATGCAGAAATGAGCAAAGGAGAAAATATTCAGGGAAATTCCAGTTTCTCCCCCCTGTTTATACAATGAAAAATTTAAAGATCAAGGAGAAAAAGGAGCACTTGCGACTTGCAATTCAGAGGCGGGGACAAGGAACTGGATCCTATGAGAAGCAGAGCGAGGGCAGACTTGTCAAATGTCAGCTTGTCAAAGGCAATTAAGAGTAGTTTCAAACAAGTGAGGCTGATAGGAAAGTGGGTAGGCGGAGGGAGACTCTCTGGGGCCATAGGGGAAGAAAGTAATGGAGGAGGGGTAGGGGTTCGCTGGGAGGCGGTGCCAAACCTAGAAAAATCTCCATGGCCGGTTCTAAACAGCATGGCCAGAGTTCTCGGGTGGAGCAGGAACCAAGTGGGAGGAAGGGCCTGATACTGTGACCACTCACGTAGAGCCTCGATGGAACGCCCCGATAGTCTCAGCCACCGGACCGCACAGGGCAGTGAGCTGGCTCTTGCCTTTGCCTTGTCTGTTACACAGATCTCAGCAGAGCTCCCGATCCTTGCAGGGCTGCAGGAAGGATGGAGTGAAGTCATGCAAACCAAATGTTTCACCTTGTTCTACACACACACACACACACACACACACACACACACACACACACGGCAAAGTGTTCAGTAAATATCAGTGATGTCCACATCGTCACTGTCTGGTCTTGCCCACCAGGCGGACTACACTGCTTGCTTAGGATGGGCCCTCGAAACTACCTGTGAAATGAACGATTAGCTCTTTTTTCCTAGAATTATCCTTATCATCATCATTCTCGTTTGGTTCAACCACTTTTGCAGTCGATTCTGCAAGGGAGTATACAGTGGTGAGAATTTTAATGCATGAGTGGTTTGGACAACAGCCCCAAATGTCTTATTTTTACTACATATTATTATAGCACTACATTCATGGTTAGGGGTCAGCTGCCATTTCCTGAGCTTTATAACTTGCCTGTTTTAATTAACATCAAGCTAAATTTTGGCAAACAGGTGGTCAGCCCAGATGTGAATGTTATTTTTAAAAGTGCCTTATGGCTGTTAAATCTCTCTTTTTTTCTTTCTTTTCTTTTTTTTTTTTTAAAAAGCAAAACCTATATGAGTGTGGGCATGTGGTGGGGGAAGGGGACAGCAGCGCAGTAAAATCTGAAATACTGATTATCTCAGGTTTTCCTTAGGCAAGCAAGCTTCAATGACGACAAGAGGCTTTCAAAAATTATTAAAGTATGTGTACATAGGCCTTGGTCTAATAAATGAGAGCCAGAATTACAATAAAAATGAGGTGGCCACACACTGGACAGATAAAAGA
Organism: Apodemus agrarius; assembly: GCA_964023405.1. Classification (NCBI taxonomy): domain Eukaryota; kingdom Metazoa; phylum Chordata; class Mammalia; order Rodentia; family Muridae; genus Apodemus; species Apodemus agrarius. Next base: position 29,676,855 of record OZ030015.1, on the reverse strand, counting down.
AAGTATATAGAGGGTTACACATGCTCTGTATTGCTTAGAAAAATAAGTGGCAGAGTATGAGTATCGGGCAACAGGGATGTGCCTCAAGCAGGTTTCTACTCTTAGAGATACTACGGTATGCTTGTACGTGTGTGAACAGTGGTCACACAAAACCCTTCACCCCTGTTTCTTACAGGAACACATATTTATAAGCCCAATCATTGTAATATAGGATTATTCATGTTCTCTCTTGGGGTCCTATTTTTTTCTAATTCAAGTGTGTGTGCATGTGCTTTTGTGTGTGTGTGTGTGTGAGTGTGTGTGTGTGATGCTGGCTACGAAGCCTGGGTGGCAGCCTGAGGACAACACTGGGGAGTTGATTCTCCCCTCTCCAACCTTGGTTTTGAGGTATTGTTTCTCTTGTTATTTTTGCCACTGCACGCTCTAGGCTGGCTGGCCTGTGAGCGTCCAGGCGATTCTCCTCTCTCAGCCTCCAGGCGTCTCCCGTATCCATTTTGGGATGACAGGCGTGTACTGCCACATGCAGCTCTTTTACATAGATTCCACTGAGGACTTCCGTTTGTCAGCCTTGCCCGTGTGCCCACCGGGTCGTCTCCCTGGAGCCACTCTCACATTTTTAAACTAGACCATGTGACCCATGGCATCTCTGTTGACACCTCTTTATCCTGGTGTGAGTTTCATGCCGGGGCTGTGATGTTGACCTTCTCCTGCGTGGTTTCGCAAATCCTCATTTCTCTTTGCTATCCCTTCATCTGTGCTACAGCTCTCTCAGTCTGGGCCACAGCAGTGGAAACAGTCCAGTCCAGCTGCATCCACTGATGCTGGCCTCTAGATCTGTTATCGATATATCACACACAGCATTATTTATTTAAAATGAAAGTTAAGCATATTCTTTCTCTGGTTTAAATATCTTATGGCATTTAGTCATCCCACTGGGTTAAGTTAAAACTCTTAATCATGGTCTTCAAGGCCTGGGAAACCTTGGCCATGCCTCCTGCTCCTTCTAAAACCTCTTGGATTTCTGTGCTGGAAATGCCCTGGTTTCCTTCTGCCTCCTGAATTTCCTATTTCTCCACTGACAGAGACACTTGACATATCCTGTGTCCACTTTTATTTCCTCATTATGTAATCAACTGGACCTTGGATTCCTTAGCCCGGGTACAGTTCTTCGGTGAAAAGGCATGTTTGAATGCAGATGTCACTGGGAAAAGGAGCACAACCATCACACAAAGGTCTGAATGGCATGCTCCGTGGAGAATATCTTTTAGTACAGAGAACGATATGATTAGGATCAATTCACTAGCTGTTAATTTCTAGCCAGAAACATGGAATCCAAAAAATAAAATATTTCTATGTGTCTCACTTCTCCAAATCCAATCAGCTTTATATAGAAATATCGGAATAAATATTATCATTCCCATTCTACACATGACTAGTGGAGACAAGGAAACACTGACACATGCCTCTTCAGGGATGTCCAGATATTATTCTCTTTCCCTCACTATAGCTCTATTCCTGAGACACTCAAGTTTCAAAGAAAAACATTCATTTTGGGTTAGGGTTATGGAAGTTTTAGTCCAAGATTCAGAAGTCTCAGTTGTGGGCCTCAATACTTAAATATGAGTAAGGGAGCAAAAAAGCCCAGCTAGATGGGATGGGGGTTCTTAAATCCCTTTGGGGGAACTTGTAAAACCTAAGAACTGTCTACTTGACCTTAACCTTGAAGATACACAACTTTCCCAATGGTCCTACGCTGGAAGCCAAAGCTTTGGTTTGTGAGAATTACAGAGACACTCATCTAAACCACAGAATCTTGTTACTCATTGTTCTAGATCCAAATGGAAGCTCCATTTGGTCCTAAAATTATATACATATTAAATTATCAATGTTTTATGTACAATTTATTTTGATAATATTTCTCATCTTTCAACTCCTTCTCGAATTTTACTGCTTCTACCTACCCAAATTCATTCTCTTAAAATAAAAATAAATCACAAAATAAAAGCAAATCAGACAAAAAAAAATCCCCAAACAATACAAAAAGTACACAATGATCATGGAGTCCAGTTTTGTGTCGGCACTCTATTTCTGAACATGGATCCTGCCCTGGAGTGTGGTTGGTATGTCCAGCCATACTCCATTGACAATACAGGTTTTGCTTATCCCAACAGATACCAATTGCTAATAGTTTCTTGGTAAGAAATGAGACTTTGTGTTCATGTTTTTCTGACTGCTTGACTCTTGTCTCTGTGGAAGAAGAATAAGAATACAAGAGTAGAGGCTTAGATGCAAATTCCAATAACTAGCAAGGTTCATTCACATGCCCAGAGAGTAGCCTGGTCAATCGTTGACTTGGTATTAGAAGGTGGTCCTCACACAAAACTGGACTTAGCATCAGCTTCTCAGTCTCTAGTCTTCTGTAGAGCAGGAAATAACCTCCTCCTGGTAGAATTTCCCAAGGGAAGCTTCCAGCTCATTGGATGACACCTTCAAAAGAGCCAAGTGGGCACATACCACCCACAGTGACAGTAACTTCTCCTGCCATGTTTGTAGCAAGCAGTCAGAAAGCCTTCTGGAATTAAATGGCAAAATTCATCACAACTAATTTCTATTTGTCATCTATTAAGCTACATTGTTTTGTCCTCAACGTCAGCTTAAATAATGGACCTCTTTGCCATGGAGTAAATTAACCTCCACTTTATGTTCTTGTCATTGTCAAGTGGAGGCATCACTTGCACAAATGAGTAAGATTCATTAGTAACACAAATGCGCAAGCTCTGCTCCAGGAAAGGATGAGAGCCACCGAGACCCTGTCATAATGCACGTCATGGACACTTAGCCCGTCATTATTTATGAAGCCTCTTGTAATTTCTGGGATTGTTTTCAGCCATAGCGATTAGCTCAGAATGCCTCGGGGGGGGGCAGTGATAGGGTGAAATATGCCTCTGACAGGTGTGAGGACCTGCCTCAAGGGGCTGGGACATTTGAGACCATGTGACGCCATCTGCAAACAGCCTGAGGTCCGTGACATCAGCAGAGGCTTCAAGCGGTCGCTGCCATGGGAAGCTGCTCCCAAATACTCGGTATCCGGACGGGAGGGGCCCTTCTCATTCCCACTGCTGAGGCATTCTGGAAGGTCATGCGTGGCCTTTGCTTATGGGTAGCTTAGGTTGTGATCAGTTATTACATCTGAATTCATTCATACTTGTCAGCCAAAACGTGTCTCAGCTGCTAAGATCCTAGTGTCTAAGTGGCCATTTATCTTGGTCCCTTGTATTTCTCTTTTCTACTTCATCTTCCCCATGGATCATTTTATTGCACGCTCATCTTTTCATTAGAGAACAGATTTTTAAAAAACGGTGACGCTCTCCGCCTTCATTCTCAGAGTGAACACAAAGTTCCCTGCCCCCCAAATCAGATTAGCAAAGAGAGCCAGAAGTTTTAAAACAGCGTATTTTACGGCACTGGTGTTTATCTCCTAAGTAGCTGTTGCAGAATGAGGAATAGATGCTACACATCTGGTGCTAGAGGTGGTTTTGCTATCAGCATGAGCTGTGTCTTTGTCTGCCTTTGGACAGCCGAGGTAAAGGGTCTCAGGAAGAGACGATGGGAGTGGCCTCCCAGCTGACATCAGTGCCACAGTTAGATCTCTGCTGACCCCTTGCTCTGTGGCAATATCCTCGGCTTCTCTTGGCTTTAGGAGGGACCCTCCTTACCGAGGCCCGGGCCATCATTTATCTTCTCTCTGAATATAGCAATTGGTCTAGGTGTGGACATATATCCTACTGTCGCGCACGCTATTATCTCGCCAGCAAGAACCACGCGGGCAACCGGATTCTTCTGCAGCAAGCTTTATTGCATTAGCTTCAGTATCAAGAGGAAGACCCCTGAGCATGGAAAGAGGCGCTGCTTATATACACCCTAGTGTGGCGTGTTTCTATCTGATTGGTTGCCTGCTCCTCATCTCATTACCACACCCCGGGCTGGGCTGTGACTTGACGCGAACCTGCTCTTGCACATGCGCACACCACTTGTTTACCGATCTGGCACGCCGGAAACAATCGCCATCTTGTAATGGCAATTACCCTCGGCTCTCCACATCCTACATCAGTTACATTTCTCTCTCGGTGTCTCTCTGTCTGTCTCTGTCTCTGTATCTCCCTCTCTCACTTTAAAATAAAGCATGGAGAAGGCATAATTGTTCTTTGTACACTTGTAAGGCCATGAGGTGCTGGCCTCTTGCTCATCTTTCTGGTGGAGAAGGCAGCTGGGAGCTGCTAAATTAACATTTCAGAAGAGCGTCTGAGTCTGAATCTCAGTTGTGGCATTGACAAGGTCCATGCTCACACACGCAGTTCCTAATTCCCTGTGCCATGGCAATGGGAAGTGTTGACATCTCCCTCTTTCCGGAGACAGGCAGGCCTTGATGCCTCCACGTGGAGCAGACAAGCTCCACACAATGAGTCTGTTCTCAGGAACAGGCGAATCAATGTTGTGTGGAATGAAAGGTATCAGGTACTTGGAGATTCTGGACCAAAAAGCATCTTGAGCTACAAGGCCCAGTTAGCAGTCTCTTCTTTTGTTTGGGCATAAAGTTGTGAAAAGTTACTTTAAATCCTTAGATTAAGTTGATTTTCAGGATCATGGGTGCTGGAAGATTGACAGCTCTGGGGAGAGCACCATCTCTCAAGTGTGTATTTTGCTAAGGGTGCTGAGGTGAAGTGCTGATCTTGCCCCTGCTACGTTATAGGGAGGCAAGTCCATGACACACACAGCTCTCGCTCTGCTTCTGTTCATTGTAACTTACTGTGATTTGACCGAATGCCTTTCACCGTGTGAACAGAAGAGCTTACACCTTGGGCTTCTGGGTCTCTGCTAGCTAAGGCGAACGGGGGAGTAGGTGCAGGTTACCTTTGACCTCTGGTGACTGACCCAGGCATAAATTGATTGCTTTTGCAGAATAAGGGTGAAAGTGTTTTACCAGAAAATACTAATATAAGTTGGCTATTAAGAAACAGAGGAAATGCGGCCTTCTCTGTTTCTCCAGGGTCACAGAATCTCATGATTGATTTGATTCTAGGCCAGCTCTTGAGGTGTACAGGGTCTGAATGACTACTTCCATCTCCCTCAGCTGCGATTCTGTTCAGTTTCTCCATACCCCTTCCAAACTGAAGAATGTCCACAACAGTATTATGGACATACAGAGGCGTATGAGGCAGAAAAGCCCCGTGGATCTATACATTGTTTCATGTAGGCCAGGAATGACTCTGAACCTACCTCTGTGTTTGAGAGAGGACCACAACTGTGTGGGAACCTAAGGAGAGTGCAAGAGCGAAGCCTGTTGGTGAGTAGCCGGGGACGGCCATCAGTGGGGATGGTGGTGCCTTCCTTTAATCCCAACACTCAGAAGGCAGAGGCAGGTGAATCTCTGTAGGTTCCAGGACAGTTAAGAGAAACCCTGCTTCAAAAAACAACAGTAACAACAACTGCAAAAACCCAGCCAACAACAACAACTACAAAAGTCTATCCTTTAAGGCAGGTGGGATGCCTGGGTGGGTAAAACGCTTGGAGTGCAAGCCTTAATACTTGAGTTTAAAGTCTCAGAATCCATGTGAAGATGGGAAAAACAGGATCCACAAAGTTGTCATATGATCATCTTCACAGGTACATTATGACATATGTGTGTGTATTCACATACACATACACACACAGAATCATATACCAAATATATGTATGTATGTGTATATATATACACATATATACATATATACATATATATGTGTGTATATATACACACACATATATATATGTACATATATATGCATATATATGTATGTATGTGTGTATATATGTGTATATATACACATATATATATACATATATATATATATATATCCTAGTTAGAGATGGTTACAGAGGTTCTTGTGTGAGGTTTTGAGGTTGAAAGTGAAACAGTCGTCATCTTGCAGCTCATTCACATTGTCAACTGTTGGTGGAACAGCCTCTTGACGTGCGACAGGGGTTAAGTATGAATGTTCATTGGTCTGCGTTAGTTTTGTGCACCTGTGACAGAACCTAAGGGAGGAAAGATCTATTTTGCTGGCAGTTTGGGGGAATTTCAGTCCGTCTGCAGGAGGAAGGCGTGCTGGGGTGACTCTGTCCGTGGCAGAAGGAATGTGGAATGGTGGTACTTTATGTCATGACAGAACGATGCAGAGAGCAGGTTGAAACCAAGGCTGGGTATTTATCACCCTCAAAGCCCCGCCCCTCACTCCACCCCTATGACCTATGCTGGCCAACTAGGCACTACTTCCGAAAGGCCCTGGAGTCTACATTGAAATCCCTTCCAGTGCTCTTCTCTTTGGCTAATAAAAGAGAGGAAGAAAGAAATACATCTCTCAGAATTCCACAGTCACTGACAGGCCCTGTGACCTTTGAGCAAGTCTGAGGACTTCTTAGGACATTGGCTTTCTAATCCCTAACAAACACACTGCCCTTCTCAAAGGTTCGGTGTCAAACTCCCTGAAATAAAAGTGTTGGTAGGAAGGCGGCATCGTGGAAATGGTGAAAATAAAGGCTAAGAGGATCTGTGGGGGAGGGGTGGTGGTAGGTTTGCTCTCGGCCGAGGCAGGGCTGCTTTAGGAAATGGAGAAGCCTTCAAATCTCTTCGCCCTGGCGTCCCTCCCTAGTGTTGATCTATGACTTCAAATTAGTGTGTGAATGAAAAGACACCACAGAGAAGCATTAGGTGTTTCGGTTTTTCAAACAGACTTGAGGTACCTGGAGCGGGAGAGGGGGCAGACCTGGAGATCAGTGGTGGTCTGGAGAGAGCCCGCTGCTTGCCAACCTCCCCTTGGGGAGCTCAGCGCAGGCTGAGAAGATGCATGACTCCGGGCAAGTCTGATCAATAAAGGGCATCCTTACCATAGCAACGCAGCATGGCGGCAGGGCTGCCCACAGATCACACGCCCCTTCCTCTCCATACCGTGGAGTGAGGCGCAGGCAATTAGAACTTGCAGGCAGCTTCTTCTAGAGGTCAGAGGGATGACAGAGGAGCAGACAGCTTTCCTGCTCCTCCATCCCAGAATGGGCATCCCAAGCCTTGGAATGAATGAACACACACACACACACACACACACACACACACACACACACACACACATCTATCTCACAGCAAAAGCTTAGGAATAAAAGCATGGAGAAGTCACCAAAAGGAGCAGTTCTCCTAATAATAACAATGACAATAATGGCAACTATTATTGTTTGTGTGACTGTTTGATTGATGGATGTCTCACTCTCTAGTCTCTTGTCTCCATTAGAGCAGAGAGGATAAGTGCTTCATCCACTCCTACCCTGGGTGTCTGTGCCACATGTATTTGATGAATCAATGAGTCCTTTGTTTATAGTGAGATAGACCCATATTGAAGACTTAGCATAGAGCCTCTTGTTCAGGGCTGGCAAGCATTCTGTAAGGTAATACTAGTGTTGCCTGCATTGATTTTTTTTTTTTTTGACAAAAAGAAGCTGTAAGAGTCTTATAGGCATTAAAGCAGGGTCTTGTTATGGAGGGCCGCTCCATGCGGTGTAGGAGAGTCAGTGGTACCTCTTGCCTCTTCACATTCGTTTAAGCTGCCTCTGCATTACTGCGGCTCAAATATCTGGCAGGAGCCCTGGCATTTAGAGGGATATTTTGGCTCCAAGTTTGAATAAGATCTTAGGTCCCTTGGGACAGGGAAGGTAGACAGAGGTGACTCGGTGTGGTGATGGTGGTCCATGCTGCTGACAGTTTACCACATGGCACACAGGAAGCAGAGGATGCAGGCCAGCTTCAGGGAGCTGCTGCCCTGATGTCCTATTCCCTCCATATATACTCCACCTCCTACAGGCTTCACAGCCTGGGTGCCCAGCATTCAACTCACGAGCCTTTGGGGGAAGGGCATGTTTTAGATCCAAGCAGTAGCAATAGTTTGAAGTGTGTGTCGTACACTCCTTTCTCCATCTGTGACCCTCAGAATTCTCTACTGACATCACTAAATGTCTTTTTAGGTAAAACAAACAAACAAAACAAAAACCAAAAACAAAAACAAAAACAAAAAAAAAACCCATGCTGATCAAGAGCGCCTGTGCTAAAAGCAGACATGGCTTGTGATGAACTGTAGAAGATGGTGTATTCTTGTCCTTCATGTGTGTATAAACGGAAGGGGGATATATTGACACTTTTGTTGATGACGTGTGGCTATGGATGTTTCAGAAGGCTTGTTGTTTATGTTCATATGCACATTCACAGAGTGTGTACAGACCAGAAAGTTGTATCAAGTTTGGGCTCTGAGCTCATGATGCATTATTATAAACTGGGTAGGTCCCTCAGGCAGAAACCTGGTGGCAGGGACAAGACTCCAAGGAGTCTGGGACATTGCTGCTGTGAATTAGATTAGCTCAGACCAAAAAAAAATTGCATCAACCCTAAAATGATCATTGCAGGTAGCTTAATACATGACTAGAACAAAGGACCAGGAGACCGTTAGACTCCGATATGAAATACTGCTGGGTAAGGTGCTTCATTCCTGTGAACCTGTGTGACATCTCTAATATATATCAGTCATTCTTGGATTCTTGGTAGACCTGCAAGGATGATGATCAGTTCAAGGCATTCAGGAGACAATGGCTACTTAGGGTATATATGAAAACAAAGGAGCGGGACAAACCAAAGAGCCCCTGGCAGTGAACTCTCATCTCCATTACCATCTTTGTAATTTCTCGCAGGCATCAAGCATCTGTGTGGCAGGCACTCTCCCATGAGTGTAAAAGTATTAGTCCATGCAGCCCCTTAATCCTTGGTAAACATGGCCATGAGCACAGAGCTAAATCTTAGCTCTTAGACATCGTTTGCATTGTCAGGTAGAGATGCTTATATTAGCAAGGAAATCCTAACAAAGCCCACAAATGTGCCTGTGTCTACACTTATCTATCCAGTTAATTTATTGACTTTCTGGGCCCATGTTGTTTTCTGTTTTATAAAACATAAGATATAGAGGACTTTCAGATTTGTTCTCGTTTTAAGATTGTGTGTGTGTGTGTGTGTGTGTGTGTGTGTGTATCCCACATGTATGTATACCCGTGGAGGATGGAAAAGGGCAGTAGATCCTTGGAACTGGAGTCATGAGAAGTTGCTAGCCTCCCAGCCTAGGTGCTGGGAATCCAATTCCGGTCCTTTGCCACAGCAACGCCTGCTTTGAAAGTGCTGAGACATTTCCCCAGGCCCCAGAATTAGCCTTAAAGTAGATTGGGACCTCCGTGGCTCTCCCACAATATAATACACATTGCCTAATTTTCTTACTTAGAAGATAGATGCTTTCCATATGCACTCATCCATAAACCTAATTACGGAACATTCACTAGAGTATAATTTAGATGATTCTACTTTAAAAATGCATTCCTTCCATATTTATACTTCAGAAAACTTTATAATTTAAAATGTAACTATTATGCTTAATTCCTCAAAGGAAGACAATTGCCTTTTGGAAATTCTTTGATTTTTTTTTTCTGAAGTCAATACTCTGTTTGTTTTGCTTTGTGCTTAGTTCCTGTTCTTTGGGTCTATAGGTCCTTTAGTCTGGGCTTTGGTCTTGCAATTGTCAGCTTAAGCTAGTGGTGTTCATAGATGTTTATTCTAATGTACTTTGTCTACTATCTTATTTAGAATTGTTACCACATCTTAAAATAGCACATCACTCTCATACACTCAGTATACACAATTGTTTCCCAATTGCACACATGTTAGATAGTAATATTAACAAAGTGATGCTTGTTTATTCAACATAATATATAATGTTTCTATTGCCACATGAATGATTTCCACATGTCCCAGTTGAATGTGCCCCTCGTCAAGTAATGTGGTCTATTTCCTAATGTAACATATGGGGAATATGTCCATTCTTTTGTCATCATACAGAGGTGTTCTTAATAACTTATTGTATCTCTGGGTTGAGAGACTTCATGAATTTGCTCATGTAGAGGCTTTGCCTAAGCTCAAAGCCATGCTATGCTGAATCTTTCATTCTTCTTTGAATAGAAAATTTAAAGTCACAATTGACTATTCAGCCAACCCTTTCTTTGATGGAAGGTGAAACTGAGGCCTCAAAACATTTGTGAATATTATTATTATCATTAGTTGGAGGAACTAACTATAGCGGTGGAGGAAGTTTAATTATTAGATGTACAGAAATAGAGTGAATGAGTGAATGAATTGTGGTTTTTTAAAAGAAGTATAAGATCTGTATTTTTTTCAACGCAGAAGGCATGCTTTATTTTTTTTCCATTTTTTCCATTTTTCCGTTTTTTATTGGATATATTCTATATTTACATTTCATTTCCCTTTTTCTGGTTCCCCGCCCCCCAAAGGTCCCATATGCCCTTTTCCCTCCCCCTGCTCTCTCATCCACTCCTTCCCACTTCCCTGTTCTGGTATTCCCCTACACTGATGCTTTGATCCTTTCCAGCACCAGTGTCCACTCCTTTCTTCTTGTCAGACATCATTTGGTATGTGAATTGTGTCTTTGGTGTCCCAAGATTCTAGGCTAATATCCACTTATCAGTAAGTTCTTACCATGGGTATTCTTTTGAGACTGGGTTACCTCACTTAGTATGATGTTCTCCAGCTCCATCCATTTCTCTAAGAATTTCATGAACTACATCTGACAGAGGGCTAATATCCAATGTATACAAAGAACTCAAGAAGTTAGACACCAGAAAACCAAATAACCCCATTCAAAAATGGGGTACAGAGGTAAACAAAGAAATTAGGATGGCTGAGAAACACCTTAAAAAATGTTCAACATCATTAGTCATTAGATAAATGCAAATCAAAACAACCCTGAGATTTTACCTCACACCAGTCAGAATGGTTAAGATTAAAAACTCAGGAGACATCAGGTATTGGCGAGGATGTGGAGAAATCGGAACACTCCTACACTGCTAGTGGGACTGCAAGCTGGTACAACCACTCTGGAAATCAGTATGGCGGTTCCTCAGAAAACTGGACATGATACTTCCAGAGGACCCAGTCATACTACTCCTGGGCATATACCCACAAGATTCCCCAGCATGCAATAAGGATACATGCTCCACTATGTTCATAGCAGCCTTATTTATAATAGCCAGAAGCTGGAAAGAACCCAGATGTCCCTCAACGGAAGAATGGATACAAAAAAATGTGGTATATATACACAATGGAATACTATTCAGCCATTAGAAACAATGAATTCATGAATTGTGTTTTAAGGGAAGGTAAACGAGGGGTGATGGAGTTAGAAAATGTAAACCGAGGAAAGAAGTTTCATTTGGGCACAAATCTTAGCACTCAGTTTATAAGTGGGACACAGGGAAATTGTATCTACATAGTTCTGATCTGCTTATTTTATTACGAGTCAAGATCACTGTGTCCTGGGCTTTAACTTGTCAATCCTCCTGCCTCAGCATTTCATTTTTGATATGATGGGTGCCAATTTGTTGCAGTGAATCTCCAACCCAAATAAGCCTGTGCAAGGAAAACACAACTCAATTAATATGAATACAAGTTGTGTACCTAGACTGGGCAAGCCCACCCCTGCACTACTATATTCCACAGCTATGACATCCCTTATAACTTGTGGTTTCTCTAGGCCACATGGTTCTGCTCCATTTTCCTTCCTTCACCTCCTCTTCAGTCTGCCTTACTCGCCTCATTCGCCCCCTCACTCCCTCTTCTTCTCTCCCCCAAACCTTTTAGCTCCACCTTCCCTTCTACTGGCCCTATCACCAGCTCTAGCCTTCATTTACAAGTTAAAGTGCTGAAAAGGCTTTTGGAAGTCACTGAGTAGGTGATTCACCCCTCATTGCAGGCAGCCCCTCTGGGGAAGTGAAATTAACATCAACACACAAACAACACCAGGACAATCCACAAGTATGGATTATACCTAGTTGCTTGGCTTATCCTAGCTAATAAAATGTGACATGGTAAGATATAACAAGGACAGGATATGTACGTTAGTGATTCTTTGCTTAGCATGCAAGAGGCCCTAGAGTCACACAGAGACAAAGACCCCACCATTGTTTCATACCCCACCATTGTTTCATACCCTAACTTTAACTCAATGGGAAATTTTCCTTGTAATTATTTATGTCAGAAGTGGTATTGTCTTGTTGGCTGTGATTAATATGAAATATTCTACGTGCAGCATTTTACATCCTAATTCATCAGTTCTGAGACAATCATTTAAGCCATAGTCTATAAAGCAATGGTATAACACCAACGTATTTAATAGTATGTCACATGTAAGTTACATTGACATACTATTAGAGCAACATTGTCTGAGTACTGAGTATGACATGGAAACACAAGCAATGATACCCAAGGAAGTGAATAGTTGATAATTCTTGGGTGTAGCTCTGTCCATCCATTCTGGGCTCTCAATTGAAGTGATGGGGCAAGTCGCTGAGCATTGAGGCTGATTCAAAGGCTATTTTATATTGTTGACTAAAAGAAGATCATACATTTAGGAAAAGGGATATAGATACATTGGAATACATTTTGTTGTGAAAATTAAAGGTTTTAAGGTTTTTCAATATGAATGACTTTCCATCATTCCCCCATCTCTACTCTTTCACCTGCACCACACATTCATATGGTGGTGAGAGTCCTCCAGGTAAGACAGTGCTCTTAACACCATGTGTCACATTACTTACACAAGTACTGGAACCAAATTCAAGCTACCAGTGTACTCTGAAGAATAATATACAACCATGTTCAAATCACAATCATTTAGCTATAGCAAATGCTAACTGCTAATCATGCCTTCACCCAGATTTCAGAGAACAAACAAACACACACACACATAAACACACACAGAGAGGGGGGGCGATATTTTTAAAAACATAATGTTCTTCTAAAAATATCACTGACACATATGGATATAAGTCCATAGAAAAATACAGTAAAAAAGACCCCAAGACTTCAGATTTGGGAATTGTTCGACACATGAAGTAATATAACAGTTTTAAATGTTAAAACTAGCAAAGGCACAAGTTACCATGGAAGGACTAAGAGTCTATAAATTGTTGGGGAAAATAACACTTTTTTTTTTATTTTTGTTTTAAACAGAATCTTGCTATATAGCTCAGTTGACCTATTGATTTCCATGTCTTAGCTTCATTGGTGCCTGGATTAAAGTAATATGCCACCATGTTCAACTTCAAGTGCATTTCTAAACAAACAAACAAGAAAAAACACACAAAAACTCAACAACAACAACAACAACACAATTATTGAAGCACAGACTTATTAAGTGGGTGGACTTCCAGTTTAGACACAGTTAAAAAGAGAATTCCTATGCTGGAAGATAATGTTGGAGAAATTACTTGGTATGCAACTCAGAAGAAGTAACTATCTTTAAACTAGTCTAAATGAAGAACATGAGGGAGGGAGGTGTATTTAAGGAGATAATTCAATAGAAGACATGAACTTTGAAATTAAGTAAAATTATGATGAATAGGATAAAAATAAATTATGATCAATCACCCAGTAGCAAACTTTTATAAGAGTAAAGGAGAAATTTTAAAACAAGTAGCAAAAGTCCCCAAATCATCTGAAATGGGCTCTGACTGACTGATGTTCAGCTTACAATATCAACGTGGCCAGAATGGTGTTTTCAAAGATTAAATGTATTAACCTTGAACTATATATCCAAATGAAGCTCTTTCTAGAAGAATGATGTAAATAAGCCCATTGACAAACAAAACATATGTGAGTGTACATGCGTATGGGTATGTGCATTTGCATGCTATGACCATGGGGGCCAGGTAAGAGTGTTGAATTCCTCAGAGATGGAGTCAACCAGTGGAGAAAAACTGCCTGATAAGGGTTATTGGAACTGATCTTAAGTCTTTCTGCTAGAGCAATATGTGCTTTTTAACTACCAGGCCATCTCTTTAGTCCCCATTAGTAACCAAAAATCTTTTAGTTTATCTTAACAGATATTCCAACTATCTGGAGTAACCCAAAGTAATTTATAAAGGGGAGATTCTGAAGGAAAGAAAAGAGTGATGGCATATAGCATTTTTGCAATCTAGCAACCTTAAGTAGCTTAGTAATAGAACGACTGAAGTCAGATCTATTTGTCAATATATCTAGGAAACACATAAGGAAAAGAGGACTTTGATTTAATCTGGCTCACAGTTGTGAGGGTCCAGTCTGCGTTCAGTCATCCTTGTAGGCAGAACTTCTTGGCGGCCGGAGTGATCGGCAGAGCAGAGGTGCATATCTCATGGGTGGCCAGGAAGCAGAGCAACAAGGAGGGGCCTGCACCCAAGGATGTTCTCTCCTTTCATTCAGTGCCAGAGCTAGTTCCTCCAGCTAGGCGCCACCTTACCCAATCCTGCTTCTTCCAGGTAGTCCATTCAAATTACTCATCTGTGGATTAAGCCTCTGAGGAAAGCAGAGAGCCCTGTGACCTAATCTAGTTTGGAAAAGTCCTCACAGACATGCTCAGTGCTTTATTCTACTAATTTCCCACATATCTCAGGCTAGGCAAAATGACAATCAAAATGAACCCCTGGAGAAGAGGTCTCATTCATTACAAAGGCACATGTAATGCTTATGAAAACTGATATTTTGCTAGGCCTAAAATACGTTCCAAGTAATTTTAAGTATTGCCGCATTAGGCATTAATTCAAATTGGAAATTTTAGGAAATTTTAGAAAATTAGAAAAACATAGGTATTGATTCATGTAGAACAATAGCCACACACCATAGAGTAAGAAAATGAGCCTTTCCTCCCAATATCTCATATAGAGAAATAAACTGAAGTATAATTCTAAATAATTCTTTGGTTAAAAAAGTATATTATGATAGAAATCACAAGATTCTTGAACATGAATATAACTAAAGATATATCAAACTCTGTGTTGTTTTTATTTTTAAAACCATGCTTTATTTCATGGCTAGCAATACAATTTGCGTATTAAATCATATCGTAATAGAATGATCTGAAATATCTTAAGCAGAGTTTTTATTAAAAAATCATTTTTAAGTGGGCCAATATGTCAAATGTAGTAAACAATTGTGGTGTATGTGAAATTTGATGCTAGAGGAAAATTTAAAGATCAATTTGCTTAGCGTAGCCCCACACAAAGGTTAGCATTTCAATTAAGGAAACAATGACCCAATAAAGAATAGGAGCTAGTAACTAGTAACAATAAAGGCATCAGGAAGAAAACTCTGAACTTCCCTGAGTACCAGATATGACTGTTGTTGCCAGGGCTGGTTACTCACTGTTTCTGCTTCTCTGCAAATGCTGAGTTGGTATTTCTCAGCCCTTGGAGAAATGTGTGACCATGGGGTTTTCCATGGCTCATGAAATGGGAATAGGGGGCTGTGCTTTCTTTCTGGAGGAAGAATTGACTGGATTTTTCTTTCCTCTTCCTTGCTGACTACCATTAATTCAGAAGTGTTTGTTTACTCCACTAGCTCTCTGGAGTGAAGCCTGTAAGCCCCTGTCATAGACAAGCAAGGTGGGCAAGAAGTACTTGATGCAGTTTGTGACCTGGTGCCTGTCTGTTGCAGCAACAGCTGCATCTAGTCCAGGTATAACTGATTTACTCACAAGGAGACGTGGTGGAATTACTGGAGACAGTTTTGATTGTCTCAACTGTTTGGCAAAGTGCTGCTGACAAGTGGGTGAGGGCCAGGATTAATACTAAATATTCTACAATGGGTTTTGTCCTAGTTACTGTCCTATTTCTATGAAGAGACACTATGACCAAAGCAACTCTTATAAAGGAAAGCATTTAGTTGGGGACTTGTTTATTGTTTTAGAGGTTAGTTTATTATCATGGTGATAGGCATGATACTAGAGAAGTAGCTGGAAACTTTACATACCCTGACCCACAGGCAAGCAGAAAGATGGTGAGCCTGACATAGGCTTTTGAAACCTCAGAGCCCACCCATAGTGACATACCTCCTCTAACAAGACCACACCTCCTCCAACAAGACCACACCTCCTCCAAAAGGCCACACCTCCTAATCCTTCCCAAACAAGCCCACTAATTAGAGACCAAGCATTCAAAAATGAACCTACAAGAACATTCTCATTCAAATCACCAGGGTGAGATAAATATACATGAGGATTATTTCACACAAACTGTGGCTAGTGTCAGGTTGATAAAACTTGACTTAATATGTACAATGATAAAAGTCTGCACCAAAGGAATAGAAAAATGGTCTTCACTTGAAGAAACTGACATAGAAATAAACTCATTAAAAAACAAACAAACAAACCAGACGTTGAGTCACATAGATTCTTAAAATTTTCAGTTCCAATGGATTCCCCACTAAGTTCTCTGAAAATATCCAGTCTTCCTACATGTCTTCTCTTCATTGAGATGAGGGAAAGGCCAAGTTAGGCCCCATTCTCAGACTTCAATGCTAAAGAAAAGTTGTCATTCCATTCATTCAAGATTCAAGTGTCAGTGGGGACTCTCTAAATCTAAATATTTCTAGGTAATTCTCTCTATTAGAGTCTGGTGGCTCTTAAATGGTCAGTGATTAAAACTACTTCTCTCTCTTTTTTCTCTTTCCTTATCCACCTTCCTATGCAGCAGCCAAGGACATACAGCAGGAACCACCTGCACTCTCCTGCTTTTTCTCTTCCCATGGGACAGTTAGGTTCTAGGTGACCCTATGGCTATTGTTCTCAACCTTCCTAAATGTGTCCCTTTAATACAGTTCTTCATATTGTGATGACCCTCCAACCATAATATTTTTTTGCTGCTACTTCATAACAAATTTTTCTACTGTTATGTATCATAATGTAAATTTCAATGTTTTCTTGTGGTCTTAGGTAACCCCTGTGAATGAGCTGTTTGACCCCCACCCAAAGGGTCACAACCTACAGGTTGAGAACAACTGCCTTAGGGACTACATCCAAGATCACCTTGATGTCAGACATAGCAAAAGAGGCATGGCCCCCTTTCCCACCAGGTTTTGGTTGTATGAATTTAATCTACATTGGCCAGGTAGGATAGGTCATAGCCATGTCTTGTGCACTGAGGTTTGATGCCTACCTATTTCTGTACTAATAATGATGTTTGATTTCTGTCTGTCATTATTCTTTCAGTGATTCATCCTGTACTCACTGGGTGGGTATCTATAGTTTGGAGCAAGGTAGTTTAAGACTCCTTGCTGATTGTATAGATGCAGGTAAAATAAACTTAATTTCTAATGGGTTTTTGCTGCATGATCCTTCATTTTAGCTAATAGAAGCTCATGTTTGATATCAGTGGTATTTATTCCCTTCCCTGATTCATTCGAGATGGGTCAGTCATTTTGAGCACTTACTCCTTCTTAGTATGAGTATATGCATTTTATTTGAATTATGTCATGTATTTCTCAGAAATGCAATTTTATAGCCAGTATTATTATTCTTATTGAGTACACATGGACCATGGAGAGCAGAGGGTTTAAGAAACTTGTTGGTACACATGAAAGCTGTAAACTAGACCATATCACTCGCCTCTGAAGGACTGTTCTTTTAACACTTAAGCAATCTTGCTGTCCCCGGTCTTAGATTGTAATCATCTCATTTTTTTTTCTTTCATGGTAATGGATGAGAGACACAGGAAAGATAAAGATGCTTTCTAAGAGGGACTTAGGGAGGCCCTACATTCCTGTGCTGAACTGTTTGTTACAAGTAGATTCAGAGAGAAGGGAACTCATTGTTTTCAGTTGTGGGCTCACCAAAGACGCCGGCTTGCTTCGGTGGACTCTTTCAATCCAGTGGCTACAAAGACAGTCCTGGTTAAACTATATGAGTCACAAAACAAACCTCTCCAAAAACATGAACCTGTGGAAGGGGCTGATAGGAATGCAGGGAAGTGTGTGTGTGTGTGTGTGTGTGTGTGTGTGTGTGCGCGTGTGTTTGCATGTGTGTGTATGTGTGATCAGCATACTTATATACATGTATAAAACTGTCAAACAAAACTTGATTAGAATATATTATATGAAATACCTGTTTTCAATGAAAGAAAGAAAAAGAACCAATGAACAAAAGAGGAAGGAAGGAAGGAAGGAAGGAAGGAAGGAAGGAAGAAGAAAGGAAGAAGAAAGGAAGAAGAAAGGAAGAAGAAAGGAAGAAGAAAGGAAGAAGAAAGGAAGAAGAAAGGAAAGAAAGGAAAGAAAGGAAAGAAAGGAAAGAAAGGAAGAAAGAAAGAAAGAAAGAAAGAAAGAAAGAAAGAAAGAAAGAAAGAAAACAAAGAGATGCCTTTTAGGTAAAACCCAATGGTGCCATTCACTCTGGCCTGTGCTTCCTGGGTCTTAGGAGGAGCAATTTGAGAGACTGGGTGTCAGGATGTATCTTCCACCTTCAGAAGTCCAAGTGGGAAATTGACCTAGTGTCGCTTGCAATGCCTGTTTCTCTGGTGGTGAATACAAAGCCTTTGGTAGACTCCCAGGGGAATTCACATAGACGAGCAAGTGTATCGGCTGATTTGGGAAATTGGTGCTGTAAGCTCCCCAGAATCACAACCCTAAGGTTTCCTTAATTAGAGAGGTGGCCCTCCAATCAATATTCCTGCAGTGCCTTCCTCTGCCATCTCCCCTGCTTTCCAGCCAGCCACTCGGGAGTTTGAGCTGATGACTGTGCAATTCTCCTGGGGCCTGTGCAAGGTACAGAGAGAGAAAGAGCATAATTTGTTGGCCTGTTCTATGGGGCTACAAAGGCACGGGCCCACATTCATCAAAGCCAGCTTCACTCTCCCAATTGTAGATGCAGGATGTGTATCCCATGGTTCACTTAGGAGTAATGCAGGAAGCCGTGGAAACCTAGGAACATTGTTAGAAATTTACATTTGTTCTCTTTGATGACGAGAGAATATCTTCAAGTAACTAACTTTCCTGTCACGAGACCTGAACTCTGCTCTTGAGAAATATGCAAGAGTTTGAGGGAAAAGGAAGAAATTTTCCTATTAACGTGAGGATCTGAAATGAATTGGACTCTTTTGCATCTCTATCCCTCCCCCAAGAAACAGGGTGAAGAAAATTTTAACAACAGAAATGTTTTCCTATCATTTTGAGAATATAGTGTTGAGGATGTGTAGGGTCCATGCACTTCCTGTGTTAGCCACAAGATACAGCTAGAGTATTCATAATTTACGGAGGAAAATTGAGGATTCAAGTGGCAAAGCCAATGCTCCACTGTCTTGGAGGCTTTGGAGGCTTTGAACTCTCTCCTCATGCGCTGTGGAGTCTCTTCTCTGAAGCATTGATTTGAATTACATTCATAAAATTTGCAATTGCCCCTTTAGATTTAATTAATCAGGATTCACTCATAGTCCTCAACTCCACTGTTATAGAATAGAACTGATTTGTCTCAAGGCAGGGTTGAAAGGGTTCATCTAGACTGTGTTGACAAGGATAATGTAATTATAGCAATTGGGGGGAGTATTCAGACCTCCCCAAAGTAAATATTAGTGAGGAAAGATAAGTTTGGAGACCCAATTAGCTGCATTGCATTGGTTTCACTTGCTGACTGTGTAACTCTCCAGTTCCCTAGCCTTACACAAACACAGCTGGTTTGTACGCACATGTGCCCCAGTACCCCAGAATCTTGAGTAAGAAGGAAGTTCTTAAGAAGAGGTCTGGAAGCCATGTTTATCATCTTGTCTCTTGTCCACTTCATCTTAGGACCACATATTTATTTAGCATAAAATTGTAAAAGAAAATATGAGTTCAATTCAATGGCTCCTTTATAATCTAAAGAAGAGACCCCGAGGGAACTGCAAAAATAAAGGGGAAAAAAAAGAACTTTAAAAATATTTTTTCTTCTGAGCTATTTGCTGTTGGTGGTAGAAAATGAGGTGGCCTTGCAGTGTCAATATTCTGGAAGTAGTCAGCCCTCTGGATAAAAGGATCTGGTCCAAGACTGAGGAGTAATATTGTTCCTCAGATTCCATCTTTATCTGAAAGTTTGTTGATGACCACTGAGTGTCAGGAGTCACCAGAAGGAGAAAGGCAAATGGACTATTAGGGTGGAATAGAGGCAGGTTCATTCACTCCAGGCTTAAGGCTTGACCCTGAAATCCAATCACTGTCCACTGAAGACTTGCTTGGTGCAAGAGAAAAAGACCTTGATGTAAGTCCCCCATGCAACCCTGCTCTCAGAATTGACACTCAGTGATTTTATAACCTGAGGTGAAAGGAAGCTTTTAGTTGACACATAGCATGGTGTGTCTTTAAGCAACCACCACCACCACCACCACCACCACCACCACCACCACCACCACCACCACCACCACCACCACAGATATCTGCACAACTGATAATTGAAATTCTCCTAATGCTAATGATAACACAGGGAAAGCAGGCATTGAGTTAAATTAGGAATGATAAGTAGATTTCCAATCTCATGACAATACTCACTGATTGTTAGGGTTGGCCTGGAAAAGATTGAGCTCAGTCTGGACTTGATTAGTGATGCTTGTCATAGGCACTGAAGGGGAAGAATAGTGGTAAGAATTGGGTGTATTTGATATTGCTGATGTAAATTCTGTTGTCTGAAGCATAACAAAGGCTGCGTCTCCTCCAGACAGCTTCTTTGGGATCAGAAACTAGAATTTGGTTTTTCTTTACTGCTTGGCCTATATTATTTAAAAATAACAATAAAAGCAAACATGCACAAAGTTCCCTGTACATGCAGTAAGTTTGTATAGTATTTTATTTATTTATTACTAGTTACACATGAAGAGAGTGAGGTTTCTCCTCCAGAAATTGATTCAAGGTGCTTTGGTTTCTAGGCTAACCCTTGTGTTCCTAGGACATACTATTCGTGTGTGTGTGTGTGTGTGTGTGTGTGTGTGTGTGTGTGTGTTTTAGTGAGACCAGTTATGCCCTTTACAAGTCTGTGAGAACATAACTCCTGAGAAACCAAAGAAATACTGAAGGACCCAGGTAGAGCCGGAGTCTGGAGAATTTGAAACATAGACCCAGAGCCAACTTGACTGTGCTCTATGCTGCCACCAGTTCCTGTTTCTCCCAAAGCCCCTTTTAGTGAAGATCATCACTAAAGATCCATTCATAAAGGGGGTTATGTTTTACTTTTACTAAAAAAAAAAAATAGCCCAGAACTAGCAAGATTTGCTCAGCAGGTAAAGGTGCTTGCCACCTGTTTGGAGTTTGGGTTTTATTCTAGGAAGAGGCACCATGACCAAGACAACTCTTTTGAAGGAAAACATTTAATTAGAGCTGGCTTACAGTTTCAGAGGTTCAGTCCATTATCATCAGAGTGGGAATCATGGGCGTTTCCAGGGAGGTATGGTACTTTAGGAATTATGGGGGTTTGGAATAACCAGTGCTAACATGTTGTAACTTTGTCTTGATTTGGGTCTTATGTTTCAAATTTTGAATTTCTAGGACTTGATTGTTGCTTGGTGTGTGTTAGGTTCATGCTTTTTTCTTCTCTGTAATATACCTTGATGATTCTTAGCACCATCTATGTTCCAGGTTATAGGCTCTGAGTCTTCAAGTTCAGCCAAACTCCCAGTCAAAAATATTAAAAAGAAAAACCTTGCATCTGTACTCAATATGCACAGGGTTTTCCTAGGGGTTAAGCAATCCACTGTAATTATAGTTTACAAGGCATTTAGAAATAATATAAAATAAATCAAAGTATACAGGAAGATATATGTGTGTGTATGTGTGTGTGTGTGTGTGTGTGTGTGTGTGTGTGTGATAAATGCAAGTATAGGAGGTTGTTTGCAGGTTGTATGTGGGTACAGGAGACTATTATAGGTTATATGTAAGTACTGGGACCAAAGGAAGTGGAACATCCCTGTATTTTGTCATCTGTGAAGGGTTGTAGAAACAGTCCTTCACTGGTACCAAAGGGTAACTGCCTTTTATTATTTTGGGTCACAGCAGTCCATTCACCCTACTTTTAGAATATAAATATCCTGTATAATATATGAGAGGAAAATAGAATGTGATAATTCTACCCTCGAATCTTGCCCAGGGTTCTAAGAGTCTGAGAGGCATAAAGGAGGCAGAACCAGAGGGAAAGATCTACTCAGGATACCCAAAATCCAGCCACTATGCTCTCTGTCTTTTGAATAGAATGAAGGGTAAGATTATACATCTATTTGAATAGCAATTTTTTTCATATCATTATTCCTTTCATTCATACTCAATTAAAAGGTAGTAATTCTATTTAATATAAGTTTTTTTTAACAACCCATGTGATTTCATTTATCTATAGTCAATCAGGTCTAAAAATATGAAGTTGATACTTCCTAGAATAATCAATTCATACATTTTGAACTGTGTATCATTGTGCATAGTGTACTGTATATATATAGATGTATAATCTTGGCCCACTGGAAGTGACATTGTTAGGAGGTGTGTCCTTGTTGGAATAGGCTTTGTTGGAGAAAGTGTGTTACTATGTAGGTGGGCTTTGAGGACTTCTAGTGCCCAAGGTCCACCCAGCGTAGAAAAGAGCCTCCTGCTAGTTGACTTAAAAGAATAGTCTTCTCCTGGGTGCCTTCTGATCAAGATATAGAACTCTTGTCTTCTCCAACACCGTGTCTGACTGCATGCTGCCATGCTTCCTGCCCTGATGATAATGGACCAAACTTTTGAAACTATAAACCAGCCCTAATTAAATGTTTTGTTTTATAAGGGTTACCTTGGGTATGGTGTCTCTTTACAGCAATGAAACCCAAACTAAGACAGTAGTTGGTACTGGGGACTGAGGGGACTGTTGTGATAAGCTTCACCATGCTTTTGTTTAGAGGATTGTAGATTTGGGGACTTTGGGTTTGGAACACAGTGGAATGCTTTAAGTGGGTCTTCATGGGTGATCCTAGTAGGAATTTGGAAGACATTGGTGCTGAGGGTGATTTGAATTGTTGTGGGGGTTTGGCTCAAGAGATTTCAGAAGAGAGAGATTTGGGTCTGTTGCCTGTAGATCATTCTTAGGATGTTTTGGTGGAGAATGTGGCTGCATTTTGCCCTTTTCTGAGGAGTCTGCCTGAGGCTAAGGTGAAGAGATTCAGATTGGTTGCATTGAGGAAGAAGGTCTCAAAGAAAAGCCCAGCATAGACTTTGTCCTCTAGTTTGCTCCCATGAAGAGTATTTTGATTAAGTGCTGCAAGCTTAGAAAGGAAAAGTACAAAATATATGGTTCAAAGAGCAAAGGAGCACCAGGAAGTTAAATAAGGCTAAATCCTGTATTCAAAGGAGATAAACAGATTAAGGGAGTGGTGACCTCAGGGAAAGATCCCATCCAACTGAGCTTACTGTTTAATGTGTTTGCAGTTGAACAAGGGATAGTTATATCTAGGCATTATTATGACCTTGTTATCGTTTTCATTTGGACATAAGGAGATATGATTATATGCCACATTGACAAGGGATGGATTGTGATTGGTTGATATTTTTGCTTGTCAACTTGACTATGTATGGTATAAACTAAAATCCAGAAATAGAAGGCACACCTGTGATTCAGATCTTGAGGCATAGTGGTCATGAAAAGATTAGGCCCAGGCAAGGTAGTACATAGTTAATCCCAGGAGATGGCGGCCAGTATATCTCTAAGTTCAAGGCCTGTCTGGGACAGAACAAATTCCAAGTAAAGAAAAGCTTAGGTCCAGGCATGGTGGTACACATCTTTAATCTGGGCCATATCTTCTGCTGGAAGCCTACATAAGGACAATGGAGGGATGCAGGGTTCATTCTTCTCTGCCTTCTTGCACTTACTGGCCAACACATCCGTTGGAACCTACTTCTTCAAGACTTCAGCTCATACAAACGACCAGCTGAAACACCCAACCTTATGGGACTGAGCAACTACTAGATTCGTGGACTTCCCATTCATAGCTGGGCATTGTTGGGTTAGTTGGACTGCTGCCTGCAAGTCATTCCAATAAATTCCCTTAATATATAGAGATAGTCTGTAAGTTCTGTGACTCTAGAGTACTAACACAGCTACTTTTACATGAATGTAAAGAGAAGTAGGACAAAGCAAGCTAAAACACAAGGCCCATCATTCTAATCCAACTCCTTCTATTGAAAAGATGGATGTCTTCAAGCCTCAAGATCAGGGTCACGGGTATGCCCTCCATTTCTGGATTATAGTTTATTATAGATATAGTCAAGTTGACAACCAGGAGCAGCCATCACAGGTATGCCTACACTGTCATATGTTGAGGTTAACAGTATTTTTGTTACCTTTACTCAGTAATTGTCTTCAAGGGGAGAGTAGGGAGGGATGCTGGAGTCTTTGTTATAGAATGTTGTTTAGATTATTCAGTTCTATCATTAGTTATCATTATCAAGATTGCATTGAACCTAATGGATAACTAAGCTTTTATCATAGCTATGTACAGCAAAAGTCAGTATTGGTAAGATTTAATGCTATTTATAGTTTCAAACATCCACTGGAGTCTTGGAACATATGCTCTGTGGCTAAGAGGGAAAGAATGATCATAGGTGAATTTACATAATTTGAAGGTGTAAATGACATTCTTTCTCTATAAAGAATCCTGGAAGTACAAAACCATTTAACCTCTAAATAACATTGAGAATGGGCTTTTCAAGTTAATGGGTTGTTGACTAACTGTCAGGATATTGAGCCTCACCTTTAGATGTTTGTATGTGATGATGTATGTGTGTGTGTGTGTCTGTGTGTGTGTGTGTTGCTTCTATATGAAATCAGAGCAATTGGATCTGTAGCAGGTAACGGATTGGGAATTGTTGAGGATCCATTTTCTTCATGGTGTTTCAGTAATGAGCAAAAGGAATGGAGGAACACTGGCTGTCCCGGGAGACGGAGCCTGTCCTTGGCTCCGGCCTGTGCTCCTCTGTAGGTTCTGAGTGCCAGTGGTACAAATTGTGCCAATCTGTTAGCACAGACCCAGAGTCCCAGTGGTTTTGTGACTGTCGCCTGCCTCTGCATCTCTCATAATGAACTGATTCTTGGACAGCTGGGGTATCAGCAAAGAGCTGTGTAGGAAGTGCCCTGCCCAATTAATCAGATGTCATTCGGACCAGATTTCTTCAGCGTGTTGCTCCGTGGCAAACCGAAGAGTATTAATAAACTATAATTTTTTTTTTTTAAAAAAAGAGAGACAAAGGAGAAAGACATCATTTTTATGTATATTTGTCCTGAGGCATATTTTTCCATTTCTGAAACTTGAAAAATAACCATCTGGAAAGAATCATATTTAGACAAGGCATGTCATGACATTTAAAGCAAATATTTCTGCTGTGAGGGATCAGCGTTTGCTCATTGCCCCATCAACTGGCATATCCTGAGATACCCATAAAGTATTCAATAAATTGGGCATTCCTGCAATAAATCAATAGCACAAGAATAATGTGTTTTAAGTATCCATAGTTTCCTTTGTTTATCCCTCCTTTTTAAATACATAATTTTTTTTTTTTTGCACAGAAAAACCTCTTTTAACGCTTGTCTTTGTTTTCTTTTCCTTTCAGCTACCCAGTCTTGGGCAAATGACATTACACTGCACCATTGCAAAAGGATCTGTGGCATCAATAAATGTATCGGGAGGTCAAGAGGTCAAGAGCATAAACGAGGCAAAGATTTCAAAGAAATCACCGACCAAATGATTTATAAATCATGGAAAACACTGCTCCGGCCATAAAAGAGAAATTAAATTTATACATCATGAGCTTCAGGACGCCTTGGGTTCTGGTGGGTAACTGGGTTAGAAAGAGAAGCGCTTATGTCATCCTGCCGCTGGTCTGGAGCCTTTGCTATAGTGGCATTTACCCTAGGACCTTAAATCAGGAGGACTGAAATGAAAGTCACCCCCCCTTCTCTTCTCTGTCTCTAGAAACATTTGCTTTACCTTTGACCTAGAATCCCCTCTACGGCAAGCTGAACTCTGGAGAGGTGCGGGGAATGGGTTCATGGCTGGCCGTAGTGATAACGCTTGAGAGTAGGAAGGCATCACCATCTCTCCTTGTCTGTTGCCAGAAAGCTTCAGGAGTTCTTCCTTTGCATGTACAAAAGCGATATTGACTCATAGCATTTGCCCTGGCCAGCCAAGGAAGCTGGGAAACTGTGAGGCTCTGGACGGTACCAGCCAATCCATCCATAGGAGAGAATAAAAATGAGCCAGTCTCTATAAAGAGAGCAATAATATTTTATGCTATAATGATCTATAAAGGGAATCTGCCCAGAAATTTAACAGTTTAAAAATAATCTTTTCTGGCTTATTTTTTTTTCCCTTTTTAAAAAACAATATCCATCTATTTCCCTCTTCCGAGCGCTTGCCGTTTCTTGACCTTCTAGTTTGGGGGAAATATCAGATTGGAAACGGCAAAGCCCCGAAGAGCGCCTGCTTACTTTAGACCTGCCTGACACTGACGTGACGGCCTGTGCATACAACTGAAGTGATTTCACGGGGCCTCTCGCAGAAAACACCCTTGACTGGGACCGTCACTCACGAGCTAAGGCGATGGGAAGTGGCGAATGAGTCTACAAATGGCCCACAGACTTTGAAATGCATTTCCGTTCTCTAGGACATAACCGACAGAGACTTGAAATTGGGGCTGGTTTTAAAAGTTGTCCTAGGAACAGATTTGTGCTAATCTACTAAATGGAAACAATATGCTGGTTTCTAGCTCCACAGGCAGAACGGAGGACCCTTTGCTCTCCTGATCCAAAGTAAAAGTGCAGCGAGGTGTGGCCTGTCTCTCCCTCCCAGTTTCCTTTCCTCCCCCTCATTTCTTTTCTTTACGCCCCCCTGCCCCACCCCGTTCTGTATTCTATTTTAAAATCCTCCTTTTGGCTTTTAAGTATTTGAGACAACAAGACCTTTGGGTCAATACATTTTTAGTTATGTATTTTGATTTTTTTTTAAAAAAATGGTGTAAGATACAGTTCACTAAAGCACTTGGGAGACAGGGAGTGAGTGAATTGTATTCCCCCCCCCCCTTAATGGTTTTTCTTTGCTCGTCTTCACCCTAGGCATATATTAAAGAAAACTCTGTGAATAGGCTGCTCAAGCAGACTGCTTACACCCTCAGAACCGGATGTCAAGTCACCTTGCTTATGGGCCTTCCTCTCCAACATCCCCTCCCCTTTTCTCTACAACCAGGGATTTGGGTGATTATGGGTGGGGCTGGAGTCCAGTACTTAAGTTGGCTGAAAAATTTCTCACATTAAAAGGATGCTTCACGTCTTCCCGCTTTGTACCCATCCTGAATCCCTTAGAGGCCCATCCATTCTTGGAACTGTTTCTTTTTGCCCCAAAGAAATCGAGTGCACGAAGTTGTACAAGCTAAAACAAGCGCCAACCCGCTTTTTATTTTTATTTTATTGCCTATTTTCTTTGTCTTTGCACTTTAAAGAAAAACAAATGTAGAACAAAAAAACAAAAAAAAAAAAAAAACAAAGAGAGAGATTTTTTTTTTCTTCAAAGATTAGATATAACCCTGCAAATATTTTTGGTGTTTTTAGTAGATGTTCTCAATGGCAATTGAATTAAACCGAGTCCACATTGCTATGCAATCAAGGGCAGAATAGCATATTTGTTGACTTCTTAGTCAACATATAGGAAGTATGTGTTCGAGGAGTTGGACACAGAGCCAGGCTGCTCATTCATTTGCATATGTGGGGAGTCATTAGGAATTCTGAGTGGTTTCTCTTTAGCCTACTTGGTAGTAGTTGTAATTGCTTCCCTAGTGCACCATGGTTCCAGTGATTTCAAATACACACGGGTCTCCTAGAGTCGGGCTTAAGCATTGGGCCTAGGAGGAGAATGTATCTCTCGGCTCCTACTAAAACACTTGGCCGAATTTGTTACATCTTAAAATTTTATTTGTTTTCCTGGCAGGGAGCAATCTGATTTTTACCATTCTTGCCTCTTCTGGTCTGTTGGCTTTTGATCATATCGCACGGTGTTTTCTAACCCCAAGAAGTATCAATAAAACAAACTTGTAATCTGGATCCTGCAAACGGAGAGGGGGCTGAGGTAACAAGTGAAAGGTCGTAGGGTGTGGACCAGGCCTTATTCCACAGCTGTAAGGAACTCACCTGTGACAGGGTAGTTGTGGCCTTAGGCTGGGAGTTAAAGCTGAAGGTGATCTAATAACACTGGACTGACCAGAGAAAGCAACCTGATCTCTCTAATTTTCTCTGATTGGTTTTTGTCCTTAATGCTAAAGATTGAACCCAGGGTCTCACACATGACCAATAAGCTCTCTACCACTCAGCTAGAAACCAATCCTTTTAAATTTTTCTGGTATGTAAGTTCTTTTTATATTTTCTGACTTAAGACATAGCAGATCCAATTTGCCAGGGCCTATTTTAAACAGCAGTGAAGAATCTCATAGAGTTAGTGTATCTGGTCCTGAAGACCAAGATTTAAGGGTTCTATTTTTAATTTTTGTATTTCCCTATGCAAATCAAAACGACCCTGAGATTTCACCTCACACCACTCGGAATGGTTAAGATTTAAAAACTCAAGAGACAACAAGTGCTGGTGAGGATGTGGAGAAAGAGGAACACTCCTCCACTGCTGGTGGGAGTGCAAGATGGTACAACCACTCTGGAAATCAGTCTGGTGATTCCTCGGAAAACTGGGCATGACACTTCCAGAGGACCCTGCCATACCACTCCTGGGCATATACCCAGAAGAATCCCCAGTAATAAGGATGCATGCTCCACTATGTTCATAGCAGCCTTATTTATAATAGCCAGAAACTGGAAAGAACCCAGATGTCCCTCAATGGAGGAATGGATACAGAAAATGTGGTATATTTACACAATGGAATACTACTCAGCAATTAAAAACAATGAATTCATGAAATTCTTAGGCAAATAGTTGGAACTGGAAAATATCATCTTGAGTGAGGTAACCCAATCACAAAAGAATACACATGGAATGCAGTCACTGATAAGGGGGTATTAGCCCAGAAGCTCTGAATACCTAAGACACAATTCACATATCAAATGATTCCCAAGAAGAAGGAAGGAGAGGGCCCTGGTCCTGGAAAGGCTTGATGCAGCATTGTAGGGGATTGTCAGGACAGAGAAGTGGGAGGGGTTTGATTGGGGAATGGGAGGAGGGAAGAGGGCTTTGGGACTTATGGGGAGGGGGAACTGGGAAAGGGGAAATCATTTGGAATGTTAACAAGAATATAGAAAATAAAAAAAAAAAGAAAACAATTTTTTTGTTACAGCGTTCTTACTATGTAGTCCTGGCTATTATGGAATTCACTATGTAGACCAGTAAACCAGGCTAGCTTTGAACACACAGAGAGATCTACCTATGTCTTCCTCCCAAGTGCTAGGATTAAAGATGTATGCCCCCAGGCCCAGGACTTAAAGAGTTTTTGATATCCTGTTTTCTGTGTTTGCCTTAAATGCTGTCTCCATTTCCTTTTGCCATGTTGACAGTTCTATGTAATGTGTAGCAGCAGCACTGACAACCATAGTCTCTGAGGTTCAGAGTTCAAATCCTGCCTCAGCCATCTAGTAGCTGTGTGATCTCCACAATGGTAAAAGCAAGCTCACCTACCCTGTGCTATGGCTGTGAGGTCTAAGGAAGGGGCGAATTCTAGGCACAGTCCTGGGACTTCGGCGATTCCACTCCTGTGGTATTGTTACTGAGCTTTAGCGTCTTGTTTAGGCCATGCTTTTTACATCTGGCAGATGGGGCCTTCTCACGCTAACATGATTAGCATTAGTTAAGCATAAATTTAAAAAGCCTCCTGCTTTGTGCTCTTAGGTTCTCCCAAAGTGAATTAGTAAGCTGGGTGTCACAGACTGGGGGTGGGGGCCATTGGTATGAGCACAGTGATTTTATGATTCAGGAAAAAAAAAAAAAAGGAGATGCAGACTGAAATTTTGACACGAGGGAAGAGCACTGGATTCTGAGTTGGATGATATTCGAACCCAAAAAAGTATGACCTTGGGCACATCCATGTGTCCTCCCAGAATCATCACATCAGCCAAATGAGAAGAGGAGTGATGAGCCCCGCTCTGCACGTTTCCCAGGGTTGATGAGATCCAATTAGAGGAAGCTTGGGCATACGAAAGCAAGCTCTCTGGAAAGATGAATGTGCCATCCGGGCCCGCGGGCATACAACTGAGTGACAGAGCGGGCTTCTGCTCATCAATCCTGCCCTTCAGATGGTTAGTGATACAGCCGGGGTCACAGGAGGACGGCTGGATCGCACGTTCCAGGGCACACACATGGATTGCGCTGGAACACACGTGGATTTCCTGCCATGCGGAAAAAAAGCTGGGGCGTATTTTGTCGTGTGTCAATTCCAGATGGGGAGAGACAGCTTTACTTTATGCACAAAAAGACTTTCTTGGGTGAGATGGCTTGAAGGGACAGGTCCTCAGTACTCCAAAACCAGACCTTGAAGCACCTTGTCCTCTGTCACCTGAGTGACGCTATAGATTTTGTAAGAATGCATCCCTCGGAGTTGCAGGGTTCAGCAGCCGCCCTTCCCCCAACCCCGGCCCCCCGCCCCCAGCCCCTGGCAAAGGCAGGTTCCAAAAATGCCAGAATAGAGAGGAGCTAATGTACAGTGTGGAGGAGAACGTCCCAGGGCATCCAATCGAAGCCAGGAGACATTTGCAGTAACGTGAGTGAGAATGTGCAAACGGGATCAGAAAAAACTGGTCTGCCACCAATCCAGATGCAGACATAAGAGGAGGTGGCCCAGTTGGGGTCCTCGTCCATCACTCTTTAGAGCCTATGTAGACTGCTGCAGGGCAGGGAAGATAAGAGACTGGCACCAGCGGCTCAGGGCCACCTCCCCCTGCCTTAGGCAGCCAAGGGGCCGAGGGCTGAACTGTGTAGCGTTAGACCCCGGCTCCTCAACAGATGGCAGTGTACATCTGAAATATTCCACAGGGGGGTGGGGTGGGGAATGACGTGGGAATGAGCCAACAAGATTTGGAGCCTGGCATGGGGGTGGGGTAGATGGAGGCTCAGCATCCTCCCGGAGCCATTCTTTCTTTCTATACTCTTAAATTACACACGTATGATGTCATCCTCCACCGGAGCTCTGGGGAGTTGAATCGGTCATGGACAGTACTCAGAAGAGGGTGACTGAGAACTACATCCCGGCTACTCCTGTAGGTGACTCTGCCCTGTCCTTGACATTCTCTGTACTACACCGTTGTCCTATTTCCAGTACGTATCAATAGCATACTATGCGCAAGTCTTTGCTGGTCTCTCAACTGGGTAGCCACACCCCTGTTTATCATGCACGCTTTGTGTGATGGCCTCGGTGGGGCACTAAGTCTACTCGGGTAGATATGATAAAGTCTTGCCACCAAAAAGTTTAAGCATAGGGTTATGCCTAGATATTAAATAGACTTTTGGGACCAAAGGTAGTAGGTACAAGCTTTTCTTGGGGGGTGGGGGGGAAAGCTATATATTCAGGTAATATCCCAATTGTACTTATCGTAGCATTGATGACTTCATCAGGCTGTATGTGAAGATTTTGCACTAGAGTGGCAAAGTATTCCAGATCTCTAGTTTGGAACTTACATATATAGGTTTTTGTAATATATATACGACGAACTCTGCTCTTCCCTCCCACACTTCTCTCCTGCCTCCTGCCTCCCCCCTCTGAGCACCAGTGGATGCCCTGTGTCTGGATTCCTCCAGGCACACCATCGGATGTGATGCCAGTGAGCACCAGGCCCTGCTTCTCCCGTGGTACCTCACTGCATATTTCCAGACATCTGCATCAGAAATGTGTCTGCAGCAGGGCAGTGTGGTGTGGGGGTTGAGTGCAGAACCGCTAGAGTCAACAGTTGAAGTTGCCCAATAGCAGTGGTGGGACTTTGGGTGAATTCCTTAAGCTTTCAGTTAACCACTCGTTTGCTCTGTAAACACTTAGATTGTTATGGTAGCTACCCAACAGGATGGTGAAGAGACTTAGATAAGAAAGTCCAGGTAAAACGTGTAGAGCCATACTCTATGGCTATTTCTATTTATTCACAGTGGTCTGGCCCATTTTCTCCCATGGTTATGCTCTCTCTCATGAGTATAGCATTCACCACACTAGGTCATCATCTGTTTCCCCAGTTATTATCCGCTTTCCTCACAAAGGCAAGAACTGTGTCTTTTTTTCATTCATCTAAGTAGTCCCGGCATCTGATGTAGTGCTTGGCTCTAGGCATGCTCAGAAGCCATTTCACAAAGAAGCAGATAAACAAAGAAATGACTCAGAACTCACTTAAAATATCACTGGGTAGAGGATATAAGCAAAAGAGAATACAGGAATGTGCTATCGTGGGCATGCCCTTTTGTCGTTTTGGTAGTGGTTTGATTTTCGAAGCACAGAGCTGAGAAATCATCCTCTCTTGGTTCTCTGTGACAGGGGAAAGTTCTGGATGCCACAGATGTTAACACTGCAGTGGGCTTTGGTGATTTTTTTTTTTCCTCCTCTAGGACAATCGTGAAACATAGCTTGTCCCCAAAGGGAAAAGGGTGTCTGTAGGAAGGTGGGAAGGTTGCATTGAATTTTCCTAATGAAAATCAATAGGCTAAAAATTAAATTAAGTTGATGCAACTAAGGATTCAATGCAACCCGCTCATTAGCAAAGGCACCCAATCCGCTGTGGGGATCCCTGTTGCTAAGTTGCCTCAAGAAACAAATTGATTAATGGATTTTCCTTTTCCTGGAGGTCTCTCAAGTAAGCAGGTCAAGTAGCTACGATTTCATTAGGGCCACTCTCGTCAGTGATAGCTGTGCAATTTGGTTCCAAATACCCAATTTATAGATTGGCCCAACCCCCCCGAGGAATCGATTGTATTTGGGGAATATAGAAAATCCAATGTAGTGTCACTAACGATCTGCAAGAAATTCGGGGTCATGAACGGAAGCAGGTGTTGAGGAGTAAACAGTTGCCCATGTTATTTAAGGAGATCTGAGGGTGGGATGCACACAGCCTGCTTCATCCAATGCTATCCAAACCTGTGTGTGCTGAAACAGGAGTATCAGGAGCTCTCTCGAAAGGCCTCTTCAGTGAAGAGTGTGAATCTAGAAGATTCCATCTAGATAATGTACAGAGGAGTCAATGAAAAGATCCAAGATCTGGCATGTTACATGGGAGGGAAATACTTAATTTTTGACAGCTGAGATTTCTGGTTATTTTATTTTATTTGTTTATTTATTTATTTATTTATTTATGTTTGATTGTTTAAATTGATTGATTGAGTGTGTGTGTGTGTGTGTGTGTGTGTGTGTATGTGTTTGTGTTTGTGTTTGTGTGTGTTTTGCCGGCATGTATATCTATGTACCACATGTACCTGGTGCCCACAGACACCAGAATATGGCAGGGCATCAGATCCTCTAGGACTGGGGTTATTGATGCTTATGAGCAGCCAAGTGGGTGCTGAGTCGAATGCCTATTCTTTACAAGAGCAGCAAGCGCTTTCAACCACTGAGCCATCTCTCTTGTCCTGACACGTCTTTAAATTTTTAAATTTAACTATCCTGAGCAGTTGATTTCATCTGCTCGACGTGCCAGTATGACATGAAGGAGTCATCGCCTTAGGACAATAGCACCAATGACAACTGTCTAACCTTAGTCATCAATACTTCTGTATATACCTGTGTGTCTGTGTATGTCTATATGTATTTACACAGCTATCGTCCAATTTTTAATGCAGTGCCATGAAAATGCATAAAACATATGCATCCCCTGCCAGAGCTCTCAGGGACTAAATCACCATCCAAAGAGTATACAAGGATGGGTTCCTGCCTCCAGCCACATATGTAGCAGAGGATTGCCTTGTCAGGCATCAATGGAAGGGGAGGCCCTTGGTCCTGTGGCGTCTTGATGCCCCAGAGTAGGGGGGTGCTAGAGAGGTGAGGTGGGAGTGGGAGGGAGTAGACAGGTAGATCAGGGAGCACCCTCTTAGAGGCAGAGGGGAGACTGGGACAGGGGACAACATCTAAAATGTAAATAAATAAAATAACCAATAAAAAATAAAGCAAAATAAAAGAGAAAAATGCATAAAACCTGGTAAGTAACAATGGCTGGAGAGACTGAAGAATATTTGATGAAAGAGGCCCAAACCTGGTGACTCCAAACTGCATATAAGCTGAGTTTTCCAAGCTGTGATGATGACACTATTTCAGAAATATAAAAGGTACCATTTATGGGCAAAGTTGAAAGTTAATAAATGACAAATTGGAGTGTTTCTACTGAAACAAAGATATACCAAGGTACTCTTATTTAAAGGCTCAAAAGTAGGCAATAGAATAATTTTGCTTATTTTTTCTTTCCAGTTGACACTGTGGTTTTATGTATTTATGGGACACTACCATTTTAGTCACAGGTACATCGTGGAATGACCACTTCTGTACTCTTACTCTTTTATGCTTGGAGTCTTCAAAAATCTCTACTTTCATTCTTTATAAACTTGTTATACATTGCTGTAAGCACTACATTGAAGCTTTAGAGTTTGTTCCTTCTGTGGATTTGCACTGGAGACGTGTTACCCAGCCCGCAGTTACATCGAATGGGTTACCTGGGAGGGAAGCTGGGGATGTATGGGAAGGCAGCAAAAAGAGATGGAGACCAAGACAACACTTGCTATTCAAGGACTCAACGTTTAATGAAGAACTCCAAATATATTGGCAGAGGAAAACCCTTCCCCAAAGGCTGGAAGCTTCTCAGCAGAACCAGTTCAGTTGCTCCACAGGTGGCTAGTGTTTCTCAGAAAACTGCAGGTCCTTGAAGAACAATGGGCTTCACCTTGGTCTGAGTGCTCCACCTTAGGTCGAGGGGATTATGGCTAACACAGGAGTTCCCACTCAAAGGCTGGGAGTGGAACTTCACATTGGTCGATGTCAAGTTCCTGCCAGGTGTCATGGCACCCCAATAAGGCTCTCTACACCCAGCTTCCTCCTCCTTGCTGCCTTGTCCATGTCTAGCAGTCTCCAGCCATCCATACTGTACTAGCTGGGTTTGTGTGTCAACTTGACACAAGCTGGAGTTATCACAGAGAAAGGAGCCTCTGTTGAGGAAGCACCTCCATGAGATCCAGCTGTAAGGCATTTATTTTTTTCAATCAGTGATCAAGAGTGGAAGGACCCCTTGTGGGTGGTGCCACCCCTGGGTTGGTGGTCCTGGTTTCTATAAGAAAGCAAGCCAGTAAGCAGCATTCCTCCATGGCCTCTGTATCAGCTCCTGCCTCCCAATTCCTGCCCTGTGTGAATTCCTGTCCTGACTTCCTTTGGTGATGAACAGCAATGTGGAAATATAAGCTGAATAAATCCTTTCCTCCCCAACTTGCTTCTTGGTCATGATGTTTTGTGCAGGAAGAGAAACCCCGACTAAGACAAATTGGTACCAGCATAGTGGGGTATTCCGGTGACAACCTGACCATGTTTTGGGGAGGACTGGGGAAGGACTTTGGAACTTTGGCTTGAAGAGCCATTGGGTGTTAAGAGCTCTGTGGGATATTCTGTAGGAGCTTGGGAGATAATGTTGAGAATTGTGCAAATGAAGGAGGCCTGGCTTGTGTAATTTCAGAAGGAAGATAAAAGACTCTTATCAGGGCCATTGATATTTTGATTGTGAATAATCTGTGGTTTTGGTTAGCTGAGGCTGAAGAATCAGCTGCAGATTAGAAGATACCAGAACTACTAAATCGAAACCTTTGCATTACTGGGATGATTGATGCAGGTTAGGCGGAGCTGAGAGATTAGCAATGATTAAAAAGAGACCAGCATCACTAAGGTGAACTCTTCTGGGAGGTGTTTCCTGAGAGCACAGAGAAGCTGTGTTCCAGAGGCAGCCACGGTTGTAACTTCATGTTGGCAGCCAGACTTGGTAATGCGTCAGAGTCAACCAGGAGGTACTGGTTTTGAAACATGAAGGGGGTAGCAGCTGATGCTTGGCACTGTGAGAGGCCAGGAGAGGCCACTGGTGAAGGTGCAACCTCAGAGGCAGTTGAAGGCCCAGGACTGAAGAGGTCATGCAGAAGGTTGTGGCTTAGCACTATAAAAAAGAGCCTATGAGAGGCTGTTTGTGAAAGAGTTGCCACGGAAGACAGCAGTGTTTTGGAGATGTCAATACCATGAGCTGACCACCAAGAACAGCAGCAGCAGTGGAGTACAGGCAGGTGGAGCCTAGAAGACAGGTGTATGCAGGGGCAGAGTAGTAACTCTTGGAGGAGCCCAGAAGATGGTGAGTGGATCCCAGACATTGGACAGTTAAGAGTTTGATTTTGCTTTTAATTGTGACTGTGCCCTGATTTTTTTCCTTTTGAGGGAAGAAAGTATTTTAGTGGAGCCCACAGTTAGGAGACTTTGAATTGTAAAAAGACTTTGAATTTCAAAAGATATTGGATATTTTAAAGGGATTAACATTTCAAAATGTAAGAATTTGTCAAGACTGTGGGACTTTTAAAGTTATTTAGATCTTGGGGATGAATAGAGTTGAGGCTTAATAGTGTTTGTGTGTCAAGTTGACAATAGGTCAGTTGTGCTGGCTGGTTTTGTATGTCGACTTGACATAAGCTAGAGTTCTTACAGAGAAAGGCGACTCCCTGGAGGAAATGCCTCCATGAGACCCAGCTGTAAGGCATCTTCTCAATTAGTGATCAAGGGGGAGGGCCCAGCCCATTATGGGTGGAGCCATCCCTGGACTGACAGTCCCTGGTTCTATAGGAAAGCAAACTGAGCAAGCCAGGAAAAACAAGCCAGTAAGCAGCATTCCTCATCGGCAACTGCTTCCGGGTTCCTGACCTGCTTGAGTTCCAGTCCTGACTTCCTTTGGTGATAAACAACAGCGTGGAAGTGTAAGCTGGATAAACCCTTTCCTTCCCAACTTGCTTCTTGGTCATGATGTTTTGTGCAGGGATACAAACCCTGACTAAGACACTTAGAACTCTCTTCTAGCCCGCACCGGGTGTGTGTGTGTGGGGAGAGATGAAGAACATTTTTATCTGGAATAAATCTTACAACTTGAACAAACTTTAAAAATATTTAGTCATTTTTACAGACAGGAAATATGCTAGAATATTCCAGAGGGCTCTTATGCATCTCACACTTGGTTTCCAACACTATAAATATTATTCTATTTATCAGAACTAACTGACCAATACCAATACAAAGTTCCCTTGGTGTGGAGATAGGAAAAGGGTCTTAGAAGGTTTATGTGCTAGAGACAGCGGTGAGGCAGCACCGAAGAGAAGTTTCCCCAATTTGTCTGCCCCGTTCCTCCTCCTCATAAACTGCATCTCTCTGTCTTGTAAATCCACATTTTGCCCTTTTGTTATGGATGTACCAATTGAAACTAATGTGGTTCAGAAATTCACGCTATGAAGAAAGTAAATACAGAGCTGTTCTGGGTGAAGAATCTCTTGTCGTCGTCGTCTTCACTTGCTATCCTTCAGAGGCACCGGAGACATCGTCAAGTAAATCTTAGGGCTCTAAGGAGGACAATTTGGCAAGCTCTTTACGTTCAATTGCAGAATTCCTAAGTTAACCATCTGGCACCATCTGCCCTGGGAGACTTGGGATTGGGGAGGGGGAGGGTGTGTAACTAGCTAAATCCAGAGCTAGTGTGAGAATGAAGGTGGTCAGATACTCAGTCTATACCATTTATTCTTAGGACTGGAACTACTTTTTACCCCTTTCCACTTTTTCCTTTCACCAGCACGGACTAATCTTATTCCATTTTGTGTTGCCTCAACAGAGTATTAGATGCAGAGAAACATATCAAGAAAAGTGGCTCTTTAAGTTAAAGGTCCAAGGTTGGGCATCCCTGTCTGTCTGGCTTCTTTTTGGCAGATTCTCCTTGGCTGTAATGTAGCAGCAGAGACAAAGAAGAACACACAAGAGGAGGAGGTTGTGTCATCAGAGATGATGACACAATAGATTGAGATGGGGACTTAACCTCAGTCTTAGGGCAACATGTGTGCTTTCACAAGAACTAATTTAATCCTAAGAGAACTGTATTAATCTCATCCGAGAGTGGTACCCTGCT
Organism: Apodemus agrarius; assembly: GCA_964023405.1. Classification (NCBI taxonomy): domain Eukaryota; kingdom Metazoa; phylum Chordata; class Mammalia; order Rodentia; family Muridae; genus Apodemus; species Apodemus agrarius. The sequence continues at coordinate 29,638,825 of OZ030015.1, read as the reverse complement.
CAGTTCTAAACTCTTAAGTATTCAAAGCCTCTCAGTGCCACTTCAGTGGGGAGTTAATCAGAGATTAACCAAGAGTCAGGGAGAGAGTGAGAAGAGGCCTTTTTGTCATTGAACTTGTAATGGCAGCTGAGACTCAGACAAGTCTGGCTTTAATGCCTTTAATGCCCGGCATCATCTTATTCTAATGAATTCCATCTCTCTGAGACTCCGATTCCTCATCTATAACACAGAAATGGTAGTCATGACAGATGCTGCAATTTGTTGCTGTGTGAATTTATAGAGATAATATGTCTGAATAGCTTCGCCCAGGGCGTTGGACTTTGTCAGCCTTGATAAACATTGGCCATTATTACTTTCACTGGTCCTCTGTCTGCATTATTATTGAGGAGGGAATTGGATCATGAGGAAGCTTAGGCCACGTGTGAAAGGGCAAACACGTCCACCACCAGCTTCCAGTTGCTTCCCTTAGGATGCTCAGATTTTCCAAATTACTTTGTCTTTCTCGCATCTTTCAGTAATTTCTCATTTACTCGCACTAATGAAGTCCATACAGCTTGATTAAATGGCCAAAGAAGTCTTGACTAACTTTATGTTTCATAAAGGATAAATATTTGACTTTTTTATAATTTTCTTTGGCCAGTCATTTAGAACACAGAAGTTTGACATAGGGCCTATTTTATGCCAATACTGTCCTGGGCGCACGGAGCCCACAAAACGTGCCCTGAGGCACAGCTAAACCTGCAGTAACACTAGAGTAAATTATAGCATGTCTTAGAATGGAGAAGGAGGATCGTATGGGAGGGAACTTGAGAGGCCAGAGACTTGGTTTTATTTTATTTTACCCTGGTTATGAACTCTGAGCTCAACGAAATGGATTTAGTGTCTGGAAAAAGAAAACTCTCTCCATTCTCTTCCAGTTCCAGGGGGCTGGCTCTCACCGGTCCGCCTTCAGTGTTCCCGTTGCAGCTGGGCCTTGCTGGTCTCCTCACCAGCTGTTGCCTCCCAACAGGGCCTGCTACCCATCCCAGAAGATCTGTTCTTCTTGGCAGAGCATACCACACCTACAACATTACTCTTAACCATAACCGGGCCAGAGGCAGAGGGAAAGCGACACCCCAGAGGGCAGACATTCCTCTACTCTTTGTGGGTTTTCCAGGATTACCAGCAAATGAGGGAACTTCATCTGGGTGTTGGGTGGAGGCGACTAGATTTCTCTCCCCGCTGTTGTAGCAATTTCAGCTTATATTCCCAGGTGAGCCGCCGCCAGAACATATAAGCACAAGATGGCATTACCTCTCTTCTCCCAACCCGCGCTCCTATTAACATGTCACTTGAACAACCCATTTCGTCCTAGTCTTCCCCCCCACCCCCTTTTGATATACTGGACATGTGTCAGAAAAATCAGAGACCATCCATATCTTATCTCACATTAGCAAGAGTCATGTAGAAATGTCCCTTCATTACCAGGACACTCATGTCAAAAAGAATCGACTTATTGTCACCGTTTCTAACCTAACAGTGTTAATGGAGCCTTAGACATCCTTTCTCCTCATTTGTTTCTTAGATGCCTATCAAGGAGACAGTTGGAAGAGAGTTTCCAAGCTCTGGGGAGCCCTGGGCATGTGTATTAAATGACAGCACTCTAGGCTGCTTATTCTACAGGGATGCGGGGCCAGGGTGGAGAATGAGACGGAGGGGAGGGCACATGTTTTTGGCGCCATGCCAGTGTGCTGAGTAGCTCTAAGGAAGGCTTCCGCCTCCAAGAATAGCTATTGTCTCTCTGTCGCCTATGCTCTCCAGCAAAAAATTTCCATCACTGCCTAACGAATATACTTACCTTGCCAAGAAGGCTTCCAGATCATTCCCAGCAGAGCTGAAAATACGTCCCTCCTTTAGTTCATGCCTATGGTTGACTGTCCCATACCTCCTGTGGCAACGAAGGAGAGAAGAGAGGAAACCTTTGGCTAGGAAGTCTAGGGGATCCTTTAGAGAGTCCCCGCTGCTGGAGACTTTTAGGTCAGAACGATCCTAGAGGATTGAGCAATCTGCCAGCATGTTATCGGCCATTCACTGCTGATCAATTGTAATGAGATGACAGGTTTATATTAGTGTATAAAGCAATAAGCCCCGGAACTGATACCACTGCCTTGTCCTAACAGCAGGAAACTAGTGGAAGATTTCCAGGAAAAGCCCACGGGTTCTTACAGTAAGTCTCGGTCCCATATGGACCTTTCCTAGTCCTTTCTTCTAGAGCCTAACATGCTCCTTAGGTCTTCGTCCTGATAGGCCCACTTGGAGACAGCTGTACTCTTTCCAGTGTGGCTCAGAACAGCAGGACAGTCAACTGTGTGTGAAGTTCTCTCCCGGGTCTATTTAGCATGGGGTTGGTGCTAGGCACATATACCCACTGCCACCCCCCAAGGTAGGGATAGACAAGTGATGCCCTACCTCTCCTTTAGGAAGTCAGCCGGGTGCATCATCCATTCTCCCCAGACACTGAGGACTACAAGGTGGTTTCATGATCCAAGTTCAGACAACTGGGTATTAATTCATAGGCCTTTGGAATGTGAAGGCAAATAAAAATATGGAGAGCATTTTTAGGATACATCTTGCAGCAGAGACAGGCTATTTCTGCGGACGAGAGGTATGGTATCTAGCAGTGGCTGTATTCTCACCATGCTGTTCATGCTTGAGTAGCACTGGACCCCTTGGATCTTGCTTAGTTTATAGCTTTGGGGATAATATGTTGAATATTGGATTACTCTCTTAAAGTACCCATCTATAGGTGTTACCTCAGGCTGGCCTCTGCCTACTTGATGCTTTATTTTACTTAAGATCCATTCAACACTCACCTTATGTGACTGAACCTTAGTAATATACTATAGCAATGGGACTTGTTAACATTTGGGTATGGGGTTCCTTCATGACGAATGGGAGCTTTTGAACACATTTTATTGTTTTTTTTTTAAAAAGTATAGAATCATTTGTGTCATTTCAAGATCATGGTCTTGAAAGAGATAATCCTTACACTGCTATTTTTATTTTTTTGTGAGATGAAGTTGAAATTTGGAAAACTTGGCACGGAGTGTTAATGTGTTAACATCAAATGAATTCCATGGATTTTCTACTCATTAAGGCCCATTTCCCTGCCCATAATTCACCTCGGCTTGGTTATACTTCTCCAGGGTATGCTAGTAAAAAAGGGGGAGAAACAGGAAAGCCAGCCAGAAAGAGGTGTTTTTGGCTGCAAAAATCAACTTACACCTACCAACAAAGTAAAATAGAACGGCTTTGCCAAACAGTAAATATCAAGTTCACTGCCTAAGCCCCAGAAGAAAACTTACTAAGTAATTTATGATAGCTTTTTGAGTCCTTGGTCACCTGATACTCCTTGGCTCTGAGTATTGGGACTTACATTTCAGCCATCTGAAGGTGAGTCAAAGAAAAAGATGACATTTCACACCTTAGCTAAAGTAGTGGGGGATGGGGAAATGTGTGTCTCTTTTTTGCTAGTGACATGGGACGTTTATTTATTCTTTCTGTGAGTTACTTAGATTGTCCCATCTTACTGAGCAGCGTCCAGATACACTTAAAATATAACTGCCGTATAGAACTTAACATTGCATGCAAGGACATCGAACAAAATCAAACACACTCAACAATAACCTCAGTGAGTATCTTAAAGAAATTAGGAACTGAGATGGAAAATGACTGATGTGAAGGAAGCCATTGAGAGGAACTGGTGGAAAGCTGTCCCTGTGGCTGAATGTTTAAAGCAAGCACTCAGAAGTCTAGGGCAGGAAGGCCAGCCAGGGCAAAGGGAGGGGATCCAGAGTGTAGGAGAATCAGAACTGTAAGCAGAATCCAGAGACAAAGGGGGAGGCGCAGGCTGTGATGCCTGGGCCAGGGAAAGGGGTTTCCTTGCAAACATGAGGAGTGTTATTCCCAGAACCCGAGTTAGGAGAACTAGATAAGGTTATAATCCTAGTACTGGGGAGGCAGAGTCGGGTGAATCCCTGGGGATTGCTGGCTGGCTAGTGTCTAGCTAAATGTTTGAGTTTCAGGTCAGTAAAAATCCAGTTTCAAAGTGAAGGAAGGAAGGAAAAGAAAAGCAGGGAGGGAGGGAGGTTAAGAGTCAGTGCTGAGAATAGGTGTCTGAGATTCACCTCTATCCGATACACAGACACACAGACACATACACTTATCTATGAACACATAGATACACAGACAACACACATTCTCATATGCACACACACATGCACATTCACGCTCATACAAATACACACTCATACACTCATCTCACATCCACAAACACACAAACACATAAATACACAAACACATTCTCATATGCACACAAACACACATGCACACTCGGCATTTATACAAACACACACACCAAACATACACATATACATGCTCACACTTGAAGTCCCACACAAACACACATACACAAACATATACACTCACGCACACATATTCACACCCTCACCCCCACACAAAACACATACACACACATATACAAACACACATGCACATTCCCATTCATACAAACATATACAGTCACATATATACAAACACACCCACTCATATACACAAACACACACTCATGTACACACATCTATAAACACATACATTCTCATACGCAAACACACATATGCACTCATTCATACAAACACACCAAACACACACACACTCCCACTCAAACTTAAATTCACACATAAACACACATACACAAACATATACACATACACACATTCAGCCCCCCCCACAACACAAACACACAATAAAAAATTCCAGAAGACCACCAACATATCACATGACCACAGACCCAACAGAGCTTGGTTTTAGTTGCACGTAAGTAAGGAAGGAGAGGATCTAGAGCTTGTTGGGCCGCTCTCGCTCTTAGTGACATCAGGCCTGCTTGACAAAGATTTCCACCACAGCGGCTCATTTGGATCCTTGTGAAGCTTCTTAGGAACACAGCTGTGTGGAGTGCATCCCAGATGCTTTTGCTGACTAGATCTGAGACAGTCTTCTTTGAGGACAAACCAGCAAGAGGCTGTGAAACCCAGCCAGGAGGAAAACCCTGCTTTCACGCTGTTTTCCACACTCGCTATTTCTTCTCGTTGTCTGTGATGTCTGTTGTTATTTGGGCTTCAGGGCTGAAGATGCTCAGACCCATAAAAGGAGACTAACATTTAAAGCCACATGCGTAGTAAGAAGAAATCACAACCCAGTCCTCCGCGTGCAGCCCCCGAGGCTCTTTCTCCTACTCTATCACACGCTGCTCATAGCAGCCGACAATTAAGTTACTGCTTTTAAAAGTCTAAATGCAAGGGCTGCAGAGGTGGCTCAGCATTTAAGAGTATGTCCTGCTACTGCAGAGGAACTGGACTTGGTTCCCAGAACACACAGCAGGTGGCCCACAGCCTCCTGGAACACCAGCTCTAAGGGACCAGACAACGCTGGTCTGTCCTTAATAGACTGTTTTACTCACACATGCGTAGACGCGCACACAGGTACATACACGTATCAATTATTCAAAAAGAATAAAAAGTGCATCTTAGGAGGAACCTAAATGTATTTAACAGTAATCAGAGAGGAGTTTAAATATAGAGTAGACACTTCTGGCTAGAGAGTGAAATATTGAGATGCTATCCATGGCGTCATTTAGAAAGGTAGATCGGTCGGTGTGGACTCTGAAGAGATGGTCCCAACTATGCGACCCCACCATGTCCTGGGCCAGGTGGAAGAGGCAGTAGGATAAAAGTGGGCATGAGGAGAGGATGACAATAGTCATCGTGAACAGATGTTCTGGTGGCTTTTGGTTGATTAGCATCCATTCTAAAGTCTAGTTGAAGGAGCTTTTCCTGCTCTTTCTGCTACAAAGGTGATCCGGAGTTGCCCAGATGATACTGCTGTCCATCCAAGTTTCTCTTCCTTCCCTGTGATTTCATGACACATTTAGATCTACAAATTCACTATTGACTGACAGGCTACTAAACAGTCTGCACTGCTTTCCCCAGCTCCTCCTTGCTGCTGGTGTGTACCAGGATCATTTGAAGGAGGAGGCTGGTGTGTGTGCTTCTCTACGTCATCAAGGTGTTCGCTGTGCGCCCTCCTTCTCCCATCTACCCCCGATCTCTCCACACTGTTTCTGTGAAAACTGGAGTTGGGTCCTGCCCTTGGACCCATGTCTTCATGTGCTTGACATGAATGCCAGCAAGGAGAGGCGCTAGATGTTTGAGAAAGGACAGTCTTTCCATCTGTTCCGATTCTCATGGCTAGGGAAAGCATTCCCAGGTAGACCTCCAGCCACTGCATTCGGTTGCTGTCCGTGGACTGCAGTTGGCTTCAGACTGCTGCGAAATGCTTGGAGCCATGACGCCTCACAGGACTCCGTCTTACCCTCTGCTACCTTTTATGTCTATATTCCCACCACACAGGCACCTTTTTTTTTTTTTTTTCTCCAAAGTGCAGGAACCCAGCTGAGGCTATAGCTTAGCTCTGGTGTTTGTGTAAGGTCCTGGGTTTGGTGTGATCCAGAGTGCTGCAAAAATAAATAAATAAATAAATAAATAAATAAAAATAAAATGAAATAAACAACAATTGAAGATAGACTAGAGATTTGGCTCACTTGTGCAAAACACTTGTCTAGCATGCACAGGCCATGTGATCAATTCCAACAGAACAAGAAATACCTCTACTACACACACCCACATACCCCCCCAACCCCCCACACACCTGCAAAACAGGTACATACCATCTACCACTGGACACACACACACACACACACACACACACAATTCAGTAAAAAGAGTCAAGAATTACTATTTTCTGCTTTACTTACTTAGCTACTTTAAATTTCAGAGTGGATTCATTTTTCCTTATTGGCCTTCTCTGACCTTCCTGATCCCCCTCTTTCTTCCTCTAGGCTATAAACTCGAAAGGAGGTCTTTGCTATTCATTGTATATCAAGTCCACAGCAGAATGTTTGGTTCATAATTATATAACAAACCCAGAAACAGTAACTGCCACTTTGCTACATGCTTCCTTCTTAGCCCCTCCCCCCCCCCCAATAGCGGCCTTAGAGGTAGGTTCTACCTTCGCTATCACTTAAGTATAGGAAACAGGACATGGTCGGAAGACTGGACCAGTTGTACAGCCAGCAGCACCGAGCTAGGGTGAAAACCTAAGGAGCGGTCCCCAAATTGGCCCTGCTAACTATGATGCTATCCTCCTCCCGAGCACAGTAGGCATTTTAATAAACCTTTGCTGTATGAAGAAATGAATGGCAGTCTGGGTGAATCTGATTTCTAGAGTCCAGGGTTCAGATTTCGACCCTGACTCACCCTTTAGTGTGTTTTTCTGCTCCATGCTCCCTGTGTAAACACGGGTAGCCAAGACGCACAAGCGCTGGACACCAGCAGACTGTGGCTTTAAGGTGGACTTTATGGACTTAACAGACCATACCCGGACTAAGATCTTGAGTCTTGAAATTTTAAGCAAGAAGAGACAGAGGCAGGGTGTTTATTTAGCACCTAGACGGCACAGGCATCCACAACAGCTTGCGAAAGATAAAGTGAAAGAAAGGGGGAGAGGTATCTGAAAACAACCGGCAGACCCAGCTTACAGGAAGCTGTAGCCCTCTCTTTGCCCGATGATCGCTTTTGGTATCACGTGAGGTGGGATTTGGGGGATAATTATCCACAATCACTTCCTTCTTGGGATCCATTCCTTATTAGCAGTCTGCATGCCTGCTGGAGAAACCCCAGTTAACTGCCCCGCTTTCTCCGTGTACGGAGATGAAAGTCTCATTGCATTAATACCTCTGAAATGGTGCTGTAACCGAAGCCACGGCAAACTGCTCACCGGGGATCCCCAAGCCTTGCAAACTAGTCTGTCTAAGCCTGCATGAAAAATGCAGACCTGCCCCTCTGCTGCTAGTTAAGCTGGCCCGGAACGTTAATGCATGCCTCCTACAGCATTTTAGACCCAAGCCCCCAAGCCCAGGCCCCTGCCCCCGCAGCCCACAAAGCTGCCACCAGGGTCCTCTGTGGCTCCTAAACACTTGGCTCTGGCACTTGGGACATTTTATTGAGGCAGCTTTACTGGAAGGATCCAATTACAGGGTATGGCAAGTTAGATTCAATGCCCCGGTTAACAACGCGGCAGAGAACACTGAGGGTCCTTTAGCCCTTCCTGGTCTGAAGGGAATGAGCAGAGGTAATGGCTAACAGCCCCCAAGATGGCTGCTGCTTCTGGACAGGAACACTCCACTGGGTTCTTTTTTTAAAAAAAAAAATCCTTCTATTTTTATTCATGTGTAAAAAGTAATACATCATAGTTGTTGAGGGGTGGGGGTGGAGTCAAGCAATAGGAAGTAGGAAGAATAAAACGTAGTTTCTCCCCCTTGACTCTTAAAATCCCACATACTTCCCCTGAGGTAGACACTGTTTCCAGTTCGTTGTATATCCTTCCAGATTTTTCTTTATTATACTTGTAAAAAAAAATCATATCATAGTTAACGGTTTTCTGGCCAAGCTTTCTACAACCTTTTTTTTTTTTCTCCTTTGCGGTGTACAGCACGGCGTTTCTGCCATTCTGAATCTTCTGAATCTTCTTTCCTTCCACCTCGTACACTGCGGTTTCGAGTATGTCTGTGTTGTTTGCCTTTGCCACTTCTGTTCGAGGTACATCACGGAGGGGAAGTCAAGTCAGAAGGAGCCTGAAGCAGAGGGTCGCGGCACATCCTCAGTCAGGAAGCAGGAACAGAGGAGTACAACCTACTCCTTTAGCTAGCTTGCTTTGGTTTATACAGCCCAAGCCCTGGACCCCCAGCCCAGGAAATGGGCACAGTTAAGATAGGCAGTCCTGCCTGAGACCTGCCTCTCCCAGGTAATTCTAGATTCCGTCAAATTAAGTTAACACTAAATTTCGTAGTCGTGTATGTGTGGCAGCGAGAAACTTTGAGGTGGCTTTGTGTATGCTGTGAATACTTGAAAGAATTTCTTCTTTCTTTCTTTCTTTCTTTCTTTCTTTCTTTCTTTTTTGGATTTGGTTTTTCGAGACAGGGTTTCTCTGTGTAGCCCTGGCTGTCCTGGAACGCACTCTGTAGACCAGGCTGGCCTCAAACTCAGAGATCCGCCTACCTCTGCCTCCCAAGTGCTGGGATTACAGGTGTGTGCCACCACCGCCCGGCTGAACTTCTTATTTCTTTTCTATTATTTGTTTCTTTTTTTTCCCTAGGCAGGGTCTAACTATGTAGCCCACGATGGCCTCAAACTCACTGTATAGTCCAGGCTGGCCTCGGACTCCAGGCTCAGACTCCAAAGAAATCCCTTCTTACTTGGCCTCCAACATGCTAGTAATACACATATGCTACCACCACTTTTTATAAGGTAAAATTATCAAGAGGAATTAATGATGCCGTGGTCCTGAGACATCCAAGTTTAACCTTCCCTATTGCCTGGGCAAACATTTTGAATGGTTTAAGATTTAAAAACATAATGGCATAATCACATGACCAAGAGCTATGTATTTCTTTCTCTCTGATTCTCCTTCACATGGCCAGATCTGCTACAAGCACACAAGTAATCACGTCCTCACATTGTAAGCAATCTGTCAGCTGTTTATGGAGAATCAAGCAGATAGGAATGCACTCCCATTTATTCTTATACATTACATAATGTACATTTTGCTATTTTCTCTTATGAGCGTTCATGATGTTCCCATATAAATGTACAGAGAAATGTTTTAAAACTGATCATAAGTTTTCCTTACCAAATAAGCTTTCTACTCATGGAAAAATCCAGGGCAAAGTCCAGAGAGACTGGGATTCCCCCTTGTGCCCTCTCTCCCTGCTCAGGTCCCGTAGTTTAAGCATCTTGCATTGGCATGCATGTACCACTGTTTAAAACACAATGTCTAATTTAAGGTTTCTCTTGTTTCTATACTTGTAAGTTTAGATAAACATATGTCTTTGTATAGTATCAATACAATCATCTTGTGTTCGTTCCATTTACACATTTACACATTTCTTCCTGCCTCCTCCAAATCCCCGACACTACTGTTACTCTGTTTTTAAACTGTTTTTTGTTCTTTCTTTTTATAGTTTTTCCCTTTTACAGACTGTCATGTAGTTGAAATCATGCAGCATATAGCCCTTTCAAACTGCATTCTTCCTCATATTATTGTGATAAAAGATATTAGCATGTGGATGATGTATATGAGGGTGTGCACATACCACAGCACATGTTTGGAGGTTAGGGGACATCTTTGGGAGTTGATTTTCTTCTTCTTCTTCTGCCCTTAAGTAAGTTGTGGGGAATGGACTCGGGTCACCAGGCAAGCAAGCACCTTCATCCACTGGACCATTTTCCTGACTGACTGGGTGATTTACTTTAGCTTTATAGCCACCAAATAATATTCTGCTGTAGGGACATACCACAGCTTTCACTCAAGCATAGAAAAAATTTAGTTTTTTTCTAAGTTTTGGGAATTATGACAAAAAAAGATGCTGCACATGTCCACTGCACATTCTGTGCAGATGTAAGTCTTCAAAGGATCTGGAAAGATTTGAAGGGATGAATACTCGCGTTATATGTCAAACCGTGTTTTCCTTTGCAAGAGGCTGCTGAACGTGTTTCCTGGTGCCTCGTCTTAGAGTCCTACCAGCCACGAGCAAATGTTCCCATTGCTCTGCTCTCTCGCTAGTATTTCAGTGTCTTTGTAAAATAGTCATGTTGACAATGTTAGTGTTTGAAGTCACTTTTCTAAGTGACATGATGTTGGGTAGTTGGGTATCTTTTTATATGGGTGAGCATCTTTGAACAACTTCCAATTCAAGATAAAGGTTTGTGAATTAACTTGATTTGGTCGTCCTATGTATAATTTTGTTATTTATCCCTAATCAAGTATGTTTTGTGCATATTTTCCCCCATGTATGACTTTATTTTATCTTTACTTTTTAAATTTATTTTTATTTTTTATTACAATATAATTATATGGTCCTATTCCCACTTCCTCTTTCCAAACCCATTCCCCATCTTTCTCTTTTAAATTCACAGCCTATTTTATCATTATTTTATACAAATACATACAATACACACACACACACACACACACACACACACACACACACATATACACTTACGGTCTTAGCATTGCAGTGAAGAGGCACCATGACCAAGGCAACGCCTTTGTTTTTTTTTTTCAAGACAACAAAAATTCCTTCATTACAAATTTCTGCAAACTAGAAAATGCAAAAGATCTATTCTAACTGCCTTCTAAACCAAACCACTCCAAAATCTATTTATATTATTTCTCAGGCCCAGGCTTGAGGCTTCTAAAGTTCACAGAATACTTTGACTCATTCTTTGGGCAAATTTAAGTCATTCACATGAATCCTCACACACCCCATATATAATTTAAAGGTTAACAAGTTAGAAGATTCCCCAGAACCAGGAAAAGTTTAATCTTAAAAAACAAACAAAACCAACTTTTACATCTGCTGTGTGGCATCATTAATAGCAAGGACAGTGTACAATTTAAACTGTCTTAATTCTTCCACATTTTAGCACTCTCAGAAGGATCCCATCTTTGATAATGGCAGAAAGTTTCCTTTAAACTCATTTCCTCTAAGCCTTTTTTGTCTCTGTTCTGTCCCAACAAATCTTCTCATCCTTGCTATAGGATCTTTCAGCACCAGTAACAATCTGTGGACCCTTCTCTTGGGAAAGGCGCTTTGAATAAAGGACAAGAGTCAGCTGGGGCTGGCTTACACATTCTGAGATTCAGTCCATTATCATCATGGCAGGAAGCATGGCAGCATCCGGGCAGGCATGAAGCTGGAGGAGCTGAGAGTTCTACCTCTTGTTCTGAAGGCAAATAGGAGAGGACTGCCTTCCAGAAGACAGGCTAGGAGGAAGGTCTCTGAAAACCACCCCCACAGTGAGACACTGTCTCCAACAAGGCCATTCCTCCTAATAGTGACATTCCCTGGGTCAAGCATATACAAGCCATCATACATACTCCTACACATACATATATGTGTATATATTTCAAAGTACCAAATTACAAACTTCTCAGTCTGTATAGTGTTACCTATATGTATATGTTTTCAGGGCTGACCATTTGGTTTTAGATAAGCAGTTAGATCAGTACTCTTTCCTGGAGAAGACCATGTTTCCTGCTCTCAGTATCCCTTAGTTTCCTGTAGTTCTTTGTGTAGAACTGAGGCTTTCTGGGCTGTCCATCATCCATGTTAGCATGTCTGTTATTGTTGTCTTATTCAGCTCATGTTTAGAAAGTCTTGTTGGTGAGACTTTATAGAGGTAGGGGGCTGGCTTAGCGTTTCTATTGCTGTGAATAAAAACATCATGACCAAAAAGCAAGTTGGGCAGAAAAAGGTTTACTCAGCGTATACTTCTGGCTCATGGTCTAATTTTGGAGAAAATCAGAACAGGAACTCAAGTGGGACTGGAACCTGAAGGTGGGAACTAATGAACAGGACACGGAGGGGTCCTGCCTCCTGGCTTTCTACCCATGGCTTGCTCAGCCTGCTTCCTTGTAGAACTGAGGACCACCAGCCCAGGGATAGCACCACCCACAATGGGCGGGGCCCTCCCCCACTGATCATTATTTGAGAAAATGCCTTACAGATGGAACTCATGAAGGCATTTCATCAACCGAGGCTCCTTTCCCTCTGATGACTCTAGCCTGTGTCAAGTTGACACACAAAACCAGCCACTACAACTGACCCCTTGTCATCTTGACACACAAACACATCACTATTTAGCCACAACTCGTCCCTTCTTATTCATCCCTGAGATCTCATGTTAAAAACATAAATAACTTTAAAAGTTCCAGGTCTTTAAAAAAATTAAACACATTAAAACTTTAGTCTCGTTAAACTATCCAGTTTCTCTAAAAATTCAAAAAAATTTTTTTTTAAAAGCGCAAGGTCTTTCAGCTGTGGGATCCTGTAAAACTCAAAATTAAATTACGTACCATCTTCAGGAGGGCAAAACAGGGTACAGTTACAATCTGAATCAAGCAAAATCAAACTCTCATAGTATAAATAACTTTTAAACAGGGTTGAGGCTGTTATAGAGTATGGGGACTTTTGAAGTTAGACTCATGTGCTTGAATGCTTGGTCCATATGGAGTGACACTATTGAGTGGTGTGGCATTGTTGGAGGAAGTGTGTCACTGTGGAGTGGGCTTTGGACTTTCCAATACTCAAGCTATGCCCAGTATGGCACACAGTCCTTCGGCTGCCTGTGGATGTCAGCCTGCATGATGCCGTGCTTCCTGCTATGATGATACTGGACTAAACCTCTGAAACTGTAAGTCAGCCCCAATTAAAGGTTTCCCTTTATAAGAGTTCCCATGGTCATGATGTCTCTTCATAGCAAGAAAACCCTAACTAAGAGAGGGGCTCTAGTTAGGGTGTTTGGAGAGAAATAAATGCAGAAGGAAAGAAGAGGATGAAATAACAGAATATTTGAAAAAGTTATGAGGAATAATACTATTAGCTGTCTACCTAAAATACCTACTACATCACACCTAAGTTTTTATAAAACTGTTCATAATAAAGTTTTAAACAAAAATTTCCCTTCTGGACTGACAATGCTCCCTACATGAATCAAAGACCTTATAACACAACCTCACATCAGGTGTGAGAAACCCTCTTTTGAGATATTGGTCAGGAGATTGCTAAAATACTATAAGCCATTGCTATTTTCCTTGGTTGCCCCAGAGTTGGGAAGTAAGTCCTTATTTTTTTGAGGACACCTCACATTAGAAGGCAGACCCAGAGACTCCTGAGCTAGAGCTGACCTGAATGTTCCCTCCCTGAAGAGTAGTGTTCATGGAACCAGAAGGTGCCATGTAAGCTTTCCACAGAGAGAAGCCACCAGCTATGACACCTATGAACCACAATGGCGATCATGGCACAATGAACCCAAGAGTGCTGTAGTGGTACATGTATCTTGGCAGTAACCAACTGCTCTTTAGACCGACTTGACAATGGGGAATCTATGTACCGGAAACCTAGCCAACTACCCAGGTCTACTGAAATCATGGATCTTGGAGGAGAACTTACAACTATGTATTTACTAAACCAGGATAATCCCTAATCATGTTGTAAATATTCACCTTTATACTCGTAGATGAATGTAGTTCTCACCCTGAATTAAGGAAGCTTCTCTTTGTAACAGATGGAGGCCATTATAGAAAACCACAACCATCAAAAAGTATGCACAGATGTGGAGTCCAGTGCCAATGGATACATCTACAATATAACTGCTAAGGCCCAGGGATCATTGTAGAAGCAGGTGATGAGAAGATGTAAGAGCCAGTGGAACAGGGGCTGTGCTGAGAGGGTAAGTTAATTTTTAAAATACCTTTTGTAGAGGCAAAAGTGTTAAACTTAATAAAGTCCAAATTAACCAACATTTTAAAAATAGGTTATAATTTTCTGAAACTCATCATCAAACCCACCGGTACCCACTTTCCTGCCGTTAATTGTCTAGATATTTTCCCAGTTTTGCGTTTTACTTTTAGGTCTGTGACCCATTTTTAAATTAGTTTTCCTGAAATTTGTAGCTTATATTTCCACTGTCTGTGTGGTTTGCATGTTCAGTTTTCTTTCACTGTTTGCTAAAGAGAATGTCATGGTGTTACCGAGTTGACTTTTCTTCTTTGTCAAAGATGTTGGTGATATTTGTGGGGTTCTATTGCCAGACTCTCCATTGGCTTACTTTTCTAGTTTTCATCAGTAACATACTATCTTTATCATTATGGACTTAGGCTCATGCTTCAATCTGCATAGAGCATTTCTGTGTTGGATTGATAACTTAAGATTCTTTGTTTTTCTATATAACCCGAGAGTAACTTCAATCTTCACAAAATAATTGCCTAGGGCATGAGGGGGTATTGTGCTCAAACTGTACATCACCCTGAGAACTAACATCTCAAAAGTGTGTGTGTGTGTGTGTGTGTGTGTGTGTGTGTGTGTGGTGTATGTAGATATTATTTCTCAAATTACATAGCTGCTCTTTTTTTCAGTTTTAGCTAGGTCTTGTACATACTTTAGTATGCCTATGACTGCACATTTTCATTTCAGTTGATACTTAAGTAAATATTGTTTTAATTTTTAAACTCTCATTGTTCTTTACTGCTTTATAGGACAGACTAACAAATACTGCCTCATTTTCTACAGCCTTTCTGCAATCACTTGGTAGCTTTTAGATTGTTGCAATCACTTGGTAGCTATTGATTTTCTATATTAAAAGTCAGGGTATTTCCAAAAGGAATTGTGTTTTATTTCTTCTTTCCTAATCTACATATCTTTTATTTACTTTTTTTTTTTTTAAAGAAGTCCTGTTGCATCAGCCGGATTTCCAATAGTATCTTGAACAGCCTTAGTGTTCCAGTCTGAATGCACCTCCCACAGATTTATATGCTGAAACTCACTCTTGAATGAGCAAGTGTTAAACATGGGCCCTGTGGGAACTAATGGGGCTATGAGAGCTTTCCTTTATTAATGGGATCAGTGCTTTTGTGAGGAAGGCACTTGCCCCTCCTTCTGCCTTGTGAGGACACAGCCACAAAGTACCATCTATGCTGGAAAACTTGTAGCAATCCCCCTTGAAATTGGAAATGAGACAGGCCTCCTTTCCAATATAGTGTTTGAAGCACTAGCTGGAGCAAGACAGTAAGACAAGAGTATTAAAGGGCTACAAATCAGAAAAGAAGTCAAATTATCCCTTTTTTGCAGATGGAATGAGAGAAACCTAAGAGGTTCCTAAAATACTAAAAATAAGAAATTTCTAAAAATAAGTTTCAGCAAAAAGGGAGGATAGAAAATCAATTTACAAAAAGCATAGTCTTTCTGTGTACCAACAAGCATGCTAAGAAAGTAGTCATAGGCGTACCCCTATTTATAACTGTATACAATGAAATAACTTGGAATAAACGTAACTGAGGAGGCCAAAGGACCTTTGCAATGAAAGCTTCAAATTCCCCAAGAAAAAGATTGATGGGGGGGGTGGGCATCAGAAAGCAGAAAGACCTCCTCTGTTCATTGGTTAGTAGAATTAATACTGTGAAAATGACTATTGCCCCCCCCCAAATTTACAAATTCAACAGAATCCCAATGAAATCGAAAACGACATTCTTCACAGAAATAAAAAAATGCATTCTAGAATTTGTACAGAACCAGAAAAGATCCCAGATAGCCAAGGCAATCCCGAGCAAAAAGCACAGGCTAGCGGGATGGGATTACCATTCTAGATTTCAAGGTACATTACAAAATCATAGTAATAAAAACAGCATGGTACTGGCCCGGAAACAGAGACGTAGACCACTGAACAAAATAGAAGACCCAAACGTGAACACATCCAAGTACAGCCATCTGGTGTTTGAGAATGATGCCAACGTACTGTGTATGAAGCAGATCCCTCATCAGACACTGAATCCTTTAGCATCATGACCTTGAATTTACCAGCCTCCAGGACTATGAGCAATAAATTTCTGTTGTTTATAAATTACTTGGTCTAATAATTTTTTTGTCAGATTAATGCATATAGAGAAGTGAAGGTGTTATCCTTCCTTTTTCTTGTTTCATGAGGAGAGGATCTAAAGTTCATCACAGGTATCAGAACAGCTAATTTTTTTTTTTTTTTGGTACACCTTTATAAGTTGGAGAAGTTCTGGCTTACTGTGTGGTTTTACAATGCTTCAGTGCTGGTTTTGCCAAATGTGATTTCAGTCTCCATTACTATGATCATTGGAGTCACCTTCTTAGTCTGTTGTTTTGATTCATTTCCATGAACTGACTTTTCTAATGAGGAACCAGCCTCAAGTATTGAGTAATGAAAAGTAAATTTCCCTTGGCCACAGAGAATAATTTTTCCATACTTTATCAGATCAGATTTGCTAATAATTCATTCCACACCTTAACAGTCTGGTTTTTTTTTCTCTCTCACTTTTTTTTTATGTGTTTTTACCAGGATCATGACTATAATTTATTTTTCTGAGTACTAGCCTTTGTTTTGGTGCATTCTTTTTATAATTTCACATGTTCCCACTCTAAATGTCAGTCTGCTTCAAATTTCTCCTCCCTTTTCTCTTTTTCTAAAGTCAAGACTTGGATTATTGGCTTTAGATCTTTATCTTACTATAATATGGGTGGTAAGTATAAATCTGTCAATCACTACCTCCAGTAAACGCCACAAATTTTGACAAGTTTAATTTTCATTCAGATTTGAATATGTTAGAAATTCTCCCAGTGCTTCTTTCTTGACCCATGTGTTACTTAGATGTGGTGCTCAGTGCCTATAAATATCTCGATATTTTCCATCTATCTTCCCGCTACTGACTTCTATCTTAATTCCATTGTGATTGGAGAGTGTTCTTTCTCTGTGTGATTTCTATCCTTTTAAATTTGGCAAGATGTGTTTTATGGCCCATAATGGGGTCTATCTTGGTGAATGTTCCATGTGAGCTTAGAAGAATGTGCATTCTGCTGTTTCTCGATGAAGTGTTCTATAAATGTCAATTAGGGCCTGTTGATTGATGGTGTTGTTTGGTTCAGCACTACCCTGGCAGATTTTCTGCCTGCTGGATCTGTCAATTACTGGGGGGTAGGGTGCTGGAGTCTCTAACTACAAGAGGGGATTCATCTGTTTCCTTGCCTTTATACCATTCTCTGCTTCATACATTTTGATCTGATGTTGTTAGGCACATACACATTAGACTCGCTACATCTCACTGAATTCACCCCTTTACCCTTCTACGGTATCTTATTTCTCTTGTGATTGCGCTTTCCCGGAGTCTTCTGTTTTTGAAGTCGATACCAGTTCTCCTCGACATGTTATGGAATATAATTTGAAAACCTCTCAGGTGAAAATAGAGTGAGTAGATTTAACATATGAAGAATCATAGCTTAGCCTAGTCCATCTTAAATGTGCTAAGACTGTGAATACCATCCTAAAATTGGCAAGATATAATAAAAGGTTCATGTTTTAATAAAGGATGCATAAATGACCAGGGTGCAAGAGTGAAAACCAGAAGGGATATATGGATATGCTTTACTTTACAGTAAAAACATCGCAAGTCTTACCATTATAATTCGGGAAATGTTTATGTATTGACCTCTGCTTTTTTTTTTTTTAACTAGAATTTATGTGGTATATTTTCCCTCTTTTAAAAAAATATTTCTGTGTATTCATGTTTATAATGAATTTTTGTCAGTAATATATTATTTGGCTTTGTTTTATAGTCTATGGGGATAGCCTTTGTCTTTTAATTGATGTATTTAGAACATTCACATTTAAAGAGACTGTAGATGTAGTTTACTGATGCTGAGAGTGTTTGGAGCTTTTTTGGTCATTGTTCCCATTACTCGTTTTATCTTCTATGCCTTTTCTACATTTTTGGGGTCTTGAACAGTTTGTAATTTTACACCTCACCCTTAATATATCCATTATATTTATTTATAAATTCTTAGCTGAGTATAACATCTTATTTCTGTAATCTAAATACTTGAGACACTTTGGCAAGAGGATTGTCAAGTTTGTGGCCAGCCAGAGGCACATGAGGAACCATGAGTTCCATAAGGAACTGGGCTACAGAGTGAGACCCTATTTCAAAAAACTAAAACAAATAAGAATTAAGAAATTCTTTTCATTATTTTTTCTAGAGGTTTTAGTATCCAGATATAATATATAGGTTTACTTGCATGTAAATGCTATACTATGTGTGTGTGTGTGTGTGTGTGTGTGTGTATATATATATACACATATATACTATGTATTATACACATAATACAAGCACACAGCACATGCAAATTCACACTATATTGCTTCTTTGCAGCTAGAATCTGTCACTCATCCACAAGCCACAATCTAATATATTGTTGCTGTCATAATTTTTGAACATGCTATTTTATATTAGATGGACCAGTGGTAGAGGAAATAAAGAGATTTTATTTTCCTTTCTTTATTCTTCTCAAAAGTTCTTCCTTGCTTGTGATTTGGTGTCATACTATTCTCTCCTGGTAGAAGAATTTCTTTAAATTTTTTTTTTTTTTTTTTTTTTTTTTTTTTTTTGTAAAATAGGCTTGATGGTGGTAAACTTTCGTTTTTCTAGGAAGGCCTTTTTTTTTTTAAATAGAATGATAATTTTTGCTGGACAATGTGTTCTTTCATCATTTTGTCTGACTCTTTTCTTGTTTGCATGCCTTCTTATTTTTCTTGAAGAAAACTCACTGACCTCTGATCTCCATATGCATGCACACCCACAAAGTTCCGCACATATATACATATATACAAATATGTACACTTACTCACAGAAGTGAAAAGAGATGAATAAATTCACAGGAAACATTTTACTTCATCTTTCAGTTTATGGACAATATAATTCACTGAGCCTCATCTGATTTGGGATGCAACTGTATGCTTTTTTCTTCATTACAGTAATGCATTTCTTTTTTTCTTTTATTTTTAACTAAAATACAACTATGTTGTTACTCCCTCTTACTCCTCCTAAGCCTCCTCTGCTCCCTCTCAAATTCATGGTGCCTTTTTCCTTAATATTATTGATTATATATATGTATATGAATATATATTTTATATATATACAAATATATATATATGAATAAATAGATGATTACAATCTGATGAGTCCATTTATTGCTGTTTGTATGTATATGATTTCAGGGCTGACCATTTGGTATTGGATAACCAGTTAGAGGGCTCATTCCCTGGGGAATAGTAAGTCTCCTATTCTCAGCAACCACTACTTTCCTATAGCTTTCTAACTAGGGGTGGGAACCCATGATCTTTCCTCTTGTCTATGCTGCTATGTCAGTTGGTGTTGTCAGGTCTTGTTTAAGCAGCCACACTGTTGAGATTACACGAGTATAGCTTGTCTGTCATCTCTAAAAGATACCATCTCACAGATAATTTCTGCTCCTCCCTTTCTGAAACATTCCATGAGCATTGTAAGTATAAGGGTTGTATGGAAGGTGTATCGATTTGGGTGGGACATCCCACAGATGTTTATTGTTTGCATTTTGACCAGTTGCAGTTTTCTATAACACCCTCTGTATATTACAAGATGAGGAGTTTCTTTGATTAAAAAAAAATTAATGGCTACATTTACCTGTGGGTATAAAAGAAAGTATTTAAAATGGAGTTAGGAGTTATATTGGTCTAATAACATGGTGGTTCTAGGTCAAAGATTCATAACTTCCCTTTCCCCATGTAGTTGGCTAAGTTTCCAGTACCAGGAATCATTTTCCTCCTGTTGAATAGGCCATAAGTCCAATTAGAGAGCCGTTGGTTGCTTCCAAGATATGGGTGCCAACTATTGGAGCTTTAGGGATATCCCACCTTGCAGGTTTTTGCAGTTCATAGGCATCAAAGTTGAGTAGGACTGTTGGTTGCTCCTCTCCTTTGCCGGCTTGCATATCACCTTCTAGGACTCTAAAAGCTAGTCCTTGGGGAGGAGGCTTTTGATTCGCAACCAGTTCAATTCCTTCTGAGTCCCATGTCTGAAGCACAGATCATAATGGTTTAAGCAATGGGATTTACTTTCAACTTCTGGGGACAACCAAGGGCAGCAACAATATGTTTTGATATTACAATGTTTTGGGAGTGTCTTTGACTTACTGGACCAGCAACTCAAAAGGTAGTTTCTTGTGCCTGTTACTGTTTTATCATTGTTACTAGATAGTCTAGGGCCATTAGGGGAGGCATTATCACAAGTGGTATAAGTTCATATAGAACTGTATCAGTTGGTCAGTCAGTCAGTCTGTCTGTCTGTCTGTCTGATTCTCTGTATCCATCCATCTATCCATCCATCTATCTAATTAAAGGTATTATATGTAATTTTAGGGAAATGTAAAATAATTTGATTGCCTGTGGCTTTTTAAACCACCCTTGGTGGTATTTCTCCCTCTCCTTTACCTCTTCTTCTGAAATCTCCTCTATCTCCCTTCCCCAGTTCAAGTGCCTCCCCCCACTTTTCCCATTCCCTCCTTGAGATCATCTGTATCCTGCTATTCTGATCAATTGAGTACCCCCATCTCATCCCCTTTTGATTTCCCTGGTTTCTGTGGTTACTCCAGTTTACCTTGAAGTACCTTTTCATTTTCCTTGTTCAAAGCTGAAAAGCAAAAGTGACCCTCTGCCTCTCGTGTGCTTAGCTTTCCAAAGGTTTGGAATTGTACCTGGGGTGTGAGCAACAGTAGAGCATCTTGGGCTATGGGTAAGGTGGTTGCTGAAGCTATCACGTGCTGGCATGTGAGCATTCCCTGGGCCTCCTCGGTAGATGCAAAAGGATTATTCTCGGGTGTCCCAAGGGTGATAAAGCATCCTCTGGTTTATGAGATGAGAATCACCTCTTTATAATGGGGAATGTTGTCCATAGACTGAAGGAATGTGCCATCTTCTTTATATTATGGAGTGGGAGTGATGTAGTGATGAGAGCACCTGTGTGTGTGTGTGTGTGTGTGTGTGTGTGTGTATATGTGTGTGTGTGTGTATGTGTGTGTGTGTGTGTGTGTGTGAGAGAGAGAGAGAGAGAGAGAGAGAGAGAGAGAGACAGAGAGAGAGACAGAGAGAGAGAGACAGAGAGAGAGACAGAGAAAGAGACACAGACACAGACAGACAGGCAGACAGACAGACAGGCAGACAGACAAACAGGCAGACAGGGATTTCATGAGAAGTCCCATCATAAAAAGCCTTCTCGTTTTGTTAACAGTAACATCTTTTCTGGGGCAGGGCAGGAAGGTGCCGATGGACCACACCATGAATTCAGGTATGTGGTCAGATCAATGCTTATTGGTTGTTTTGCCGAAGGCAAAAACTTTGGGGGAAAAACTGACTTGTCCATTTAAAAAGGCAGGGAGTGAAGAATGACAAGAAAAGGTTACTTTATTAATTAAATCTGCTTGACATGGTCTAAAAGCATTAAAGATAATAAAATAACAAGGCTGTTCCCACAGACCCACTCTTTCGCTACACAAACACCAAAGCATCATTCAATTTTTCAGATGCAGGGACTAGTTTTCAAAGGATGAATTCATATTACCATGGAAAGCTCCCAAGCAAATAATGGCTTTTTACTAGAAGCAAATGAAGAAAAAGGATCTGCAGGGGAGTACGAATAGTGTAATTGCATTAAAATGTAAGCCCAGCAGTTCTGATGGGGTTCCTGGGAGGAATATCTATCCTGGCTGAGGGAGATCAGCTGAGATTAGAACCCCCTGACCAAACAGCCATCCCTACAAGTGAGAAGATGGAGACTGCAGACTCCTCTACTTTAGAGGGGAGGCAGGAAATTGATTCCGCAAGTCCATGAGTCTTGGATAGAAATTGAGACCCAGGTTTCTAATCATTTTGTGTCTCTGGGAGCCTCACTTATTCCCTCTCATTTTGTTTATCATCTTGAGAAGGACTAGACACTAGTATTACTCTCATGTGGTTTGGGGGTATATTCAAAGCATTCATATATATATAACTCTTTTATCAAGTCATTGCCCATATATGGTTAGGAAACATCAGTATGAATAGGTTTGACATGACACCATGACATCAGTCTCTCACAATCCATGAGACATTAATTCTAGTACACCATGTATACACTAGCATATAAAGACACCAATGCTACTCAAAGAAAACAGTTTCACAGTTGCATAGAATCTACACATAGAACCTATTCTTAGATGCTTTAAAACACAACTTATAGTACCCAGTACAATAGTAATACTGTATAAATAGTTGTACTATTACATTATTTAAGGGACAATGATAAGAAAAATGTCTGTAAAGACCGAGTACAAATACTCCTTTCTCCCAAGTACATTTCCTCTATAGCTGGTGAACTTTGTAGATAGAGAAGATGTATTCACCGTACTGCATACAACAGTAATAGTGGTTTTAATGCTATGATCTCAGAATTTGAACCTTCAAGGTCTCCTTGTTGTCAGACTAGCCTACCAAACAGTTTTCTTCTTGTAGAGTAACTGTTTACACCTCCCATGCTGAGCACTCTGACTATGACCTCCATCAGGTTATTGAAAGCAAGCATGTGTTAATGTGTCCTGAAACAAGTGATTCCTCCTTCAGGGAAAATTTACAACATAGATTAGTAAAACATACTAATTGAAATAATTCTTGGTATTCATTTTTGCTTCAATTTGCATCTTCTTGATGACTATTTTAAACATTGCAATATTAATGTTTACTTACCATTTATGTATATTCTCTGGAAAACCGTCTCTTTTCAACCTTTGCCTCATGGCAAAAATGTTGATATTGATAAACACCAACACACATATATTTTGTTGTATGACCTGTATGCCTGACCCAAGGTCATACTATCCTGTTTGAATGGTAACATCATAGTTTAACTTTTAAAATTGAAGTACCTAATATATTTTCAGTGAAAGTATGAGGTATAGGTCAAAATTCACTTCATTGCACATGGACAGTACAGTTATTCTTATGCCATGTTCCATAATAGGATGTTCTTTAATCCACCTTTAGAAGAAATCAGTTGACCATTGGTACTGGATATTTTTATTTCAATTTAAGAAAATTTAGTTATCTGAAAGGAGGAACCTCCTCTGATAATATTCCTCCATACAATCCAGCCATAAGGCATTTTCTTAATTAGTGCTTGATGATGGAGGGCTCAGTCCATAGGAGGTGACGTCATCGTTGGGCAGGTGGTTCTGGACTCTATGAGAAAGCAGGCTGAGCAAAACCTTAGGGAGCAAGCCCGTAAGCAGCTCCCCTCATGGCCTCTGCATCAACTCCTGCCTTCGAGTTCCTGCCCTGTTTGAGTTTCTGTACTTATCGCCTTTGAGGATGACCAGTGATGTGAAGATGTAAGTCAAATAAACCCTACTCTCCCTCAGTTGCTTTGGTCATGGTATTTCATCACAGTCATAGTAACCCTAACCAAGGCCCATCCCTATGCTGATTATTTCTAGGTTCTTTATTCTGTTCTGTTTGTGAGACCTACAAAGTTCTGATTACAGGAACTTATGCCTTGATATGTTATTCCTTTTAAAATATTTTTGAGATTTTAATATATTTACATTACTTTCTCCTTTCCTTTCTTCAACCTCTAACATATTTTTTTTTACTTTCCTCTCCTTCAAATCCAAGGCCTCATTCTCCATAATTGTTCTTGCATGTGTGTGTGTGTGTGTGTGTGTGTGTGTGTGTGTGTGTCCATAGACATACAAGTACTATGTGGAAGTCAGAGAACGCCCATAGGTTCCAGTCCTTAGGTACATTGCATCAGCAGAGTCTCTGATATGTTGCTATGTAGCCATCACCAGGGTGATATGTGTCTATACATCATGTTCACTTTTCGTTTTTCAATTGGTTTCTGTGCAAACTCAGTCTTAAGTCTGGTGAGGCAAGTGTTTAGTTTTGTTTTGTTTTCCAATGGAACTATTTCTCCAGTCCTTCTTTAGTGATTTCTAGTCTGGTTTTACTGTATTCTAGAAACAAGTATCATGTTTCCATTTTTCCCATGGAGGTTCCCATTATAATTCCTAAGATAGTCTGCATTAAAGTGCATGTGATTAAAGTGATGTGCTTTACTTTTGGATAGACTGTTCTCCACAAGTGTCAGATCTACCTAGTGCGTCAATAGTGCTGCTCAGGTCTTACAATCTGCTGCTTTTTGGTCTATTTCTTCTATTAAAGAGCAGTGTTGAAGTCTCCAAGTATCACTTGGAGTCTGCTTATTCCCATTCTGTTTTCATCAGGGCTAGAACTTATGTATTATGGCTGTATTTTGAAGCTCTTCTCTTTAGTTGCAAGGTGTGGTTGTTACATCTTAGACACTTGAGCCATATATATATATATATCCCTGTTTTTGTCCTTGATGATGTTTCTTATTCTGAGGATTACTTTATCTGATATTCATAAGCCATTGAATTTTTTTTAGTGTTCATTTAGTGTATCTTTCTTTATCCTTTATTTTTAACCTGTCTGTGATTTTATATTAAAATTGTTTCTTATATAGAGAATTAATTTATTGAGTTTTAAAAATTCAATATGGCGGCTGCCTTGGTTTTTCTCTCTTATTGTGATAAAAAGCAATATAAGGGGTAAAGGCTTATTTGGCTCACAATTTCAGGTTTAGTCTGAGCTGGTTTGTGTCAAGGTGACCCAGACTAGAGTCAATGGCAAAAGATGCCTCCAGTTGGTTGTCCTCTAGGATACACATAGGTGTATCATCTCAATTAATTAGTATTGGAGGTCGGTGCTTACAGTGGGCAGTGCCATTTCTGGGCTTCTGGTCCTGAGTGCTATGAAAAACAACAATATGAACCAACCAGTATTCCCAGAGCTCCCAAGGACTAAACCACCAACCAAAGAGTACACATGGAGGAACACATGGCTCCAGCTGGATATGTAGCAGAGGATGGTCTTGTTGGATATTAAAGGGAGAGGTCCTTGGTCCTAAGAAGGCTCAATGCCCCAGTATAGGAGAATGCCAGGACAGGGAAGCTGGAGTGGGTGGGTTGGTGAGCAGGGGGAGGAGAGATGGGATATGGGGATTTTCAGAGGGGAAACCAGAAAAGGGGATAACATTTGAAATATAAAGAAATTATCTAATAAAAAAAATGGAAAAAAGAAAGGAGCAGAGTAAGCCACGAGGAACAAGGCAGGAACAACACCCCTCAAGCCTCCATTTCAGGTTCTGCTTCCAGATTCCAGCCTCAAGTTCTTCCCCTGACTTCGCTGGATGATGGACTACAAACTGTAAGATGAAGTGAACAATTCCTCTTCAAGTTCCTTTCGGTCATAGTGTTTTGTCACAGCAATAAAACCCTAACTAAAACATAGTCTATCATTTTAGGGGACTCAAGGCAGCAGGAAACTAAATCAGCTAGTCACATCACATTCATTGTCAAGAGCAAAGAACAATGAATTAATCTATTAATGCTAATACTCAGCTTGCTTTCTCCACAGGCTCGCTTCCACTGGAGCCTGGTTGACAGGCCAGGGGCCACACCCTTCAAAAACTGACCCTCCCTCTCTCAGCAGCTATCAGTTGCCAACCGTTCCTCAGCTATGGATGAGACTTCATGTCTATTTCCCCTACTCAATGCTGGGATTTTATCTGGCTTGAGATTGGGTAGGTCTTGGGAATGATGTCACAACTTGTGAGTGCCTATGTGCAACTGACAAGAAGACACTATTTTGTTGTATTCAACCACTGCCTTTGGCTCTTATAATCTTTCTAGTACCTCTTCCTTGAAGATCCCTGAATTTGTGAGGAGAGATAGTAATAGAGATGTCCCATATAGAGCTGAGAATTCACCAGTCTCTATTTTCTACTTTAATCAGCTTAACCTTGGTGGTCTTGGTGTTAATTCTCATCTACTGGGAAAAAAATCCCTCCTCAGATGAGGGTAGAGGTGTGCCAGTCTATGTGTATAGTTAGTCATTAAGAGTTAGGTTAGCACTATGTTCATTTAGAATGATGAACAGAAAATAGTAATATGAACATAATAGTTCATAATAATGAACATATTAGTAGGAGGTTCTCCCCAGGGTGATGGGTCTATGGGGTATGCACACACCCTGGTACATGTGAGGAAGTCAAAAGACAACTCTGAGGAGTCAGTGCTCTCCATGCCATCCACTTTTAAGTATGATCCTGGGGTTGTTCCCAGGTCTTCAGGTTTCCCTTCTGAGTCACCTTGGCACCCTTCCCCTACTCTTTAAGGATTTGTTCTCATAAATCCCATACTGGCTTCAATTTTGCATATAACTGAGGATGGCCTTAATCTTGTGATCTTCCTGATTTCTGCAAGATATACATCACCATACTTAACTTTCTCTGTGCTGGGGATCAAATTTGGGGTCTCCTACATGCTAGAAAAGCACTCTCCCAAATGAATTACATCTCCAGCCTCTCTGTCTGTTGTTTACTACAGTTTAAGTATTAAGTGCTCAGGTGAAGTTTTACTCACTTGCTTTTTATCTTCCGTTATTGTTAATTACTTCATCCACTTAAAAAGTATTTTCTAACCTCTTGATTCCAAGTATGCACCCCTTAAACTCAGACACAAAGAAATGGAAATGAGAGTGACTGAAAACACCAGTCATCTTAGAGCTATAAGGCACTTGTCTGTACAGGACTCTACTCAAGGCCACTGACTCTATCATCAGCTATATTGAGTTTGTTTTGAGCCAGTTGAAGAAGTTCCTCATTGATGATACTGGATTTTTCCATATAGCATCATTGCTTGATTCCTGCATTGAGTTTCCATCTCTTTACTGAAGCTATTCTTCTAATTATGTATATTATTTACCTTTTCCTTTAAAACTTGAAGCTGCCATTATAGATTAACTAATTCAACCTTGTATAAAGGTAAAAAAACCATGTTGAAGACATGGAAAAACAGAGACATTACATGTAAAAGGACAAAGTTACAGCCTAGAATTAACCTTAAATTGGGTTGGCAAGATTGATACTTCTATAATATTGCTAAACAGTGGGAGGTGTGGGGGAAGTGATGTCTTTTATCTCAAAATTTTATATCTACAAAAAGAATGATGTTTCTTTAATATTTTTGTCAGGTAATTCTGAAAGCGATGTAGTTTTTAAAATCTGGTGATAGCTGCTGTCTGAACATGACTTTTTTTTTCTTTTTGTATATTTGTGTAGCAGTAGAGACTGAACCAAATAGACTTTACACTTGAAGAAAGTAAAGCATTTTCTTGGGCTGCATACTAGGATGGGAGCTTAAGTTAAATTAGGCTGAGCTGAGCCTTGCTGGTGTCATTACTGTTACAATTACTTCTGTAGTCAGAGAAACATAGGCTTCCAATTCCTATAGGTATACCCAAGAAACTTAGAAACAATTTCTCAGTGTTAGGACTTCTTTTCCTGTGTGTCCACAAAGCTGTTCTAAAAACAGTCATGTTTTTCTCTACAATATCCTCTTGTGTTGTGTGTGTTGTGTGTCAGCAGAAGCTTTAGATGAGCAATAGATGGATGTGGGAGAGATGGTTGCTCACCTTCTGATTCCGCTTCAACCATAAAGAACTGAGTTTCAGGAACTTAGCTCTATGCAATTCGACTCCTATCCCCTGGGGAGGCAGGCACTTGCTCTCCCTTATTCCTTATTGGACCTTAGATCTGAAGCTAGAACTTCCCACTTTTCCAATGGTTGTAATAAAATGTATAAATTTGAAAGTTAACATAGCCTTTTATTGCTAGAAGAGTACTTTATTGTTAGAAAAGGAGAGACTGACTGTATTTCCGAAGAATCCAAAATCACAACATGTAGGAGACAGGAATAATAGCTATAAGAATAAGTATATCCAAGCTAGGAGCACACAGGTCTTAAGATCAGCTGAGCAGCTGGGACGGAAGTCTTCCCACCTCTATTTGCACCAGGGAACCGAGAGATTCCACAGCCTTCTGTGCATAGCCCATCAGGAGAGAGTGATCTCTCAGCAGGGCTTTCACTTCTGAGCACAGAGGTGAGTTCTCTACCTTCTCTCCGGAGGGGACCAGCTTGGAGCACACAGGGCCTAAGATCAGTGGAGCAGCTGGGACAGAAGTCTTCCTGCCACCATTGGCACCAGGGAGCAGGGAGACTCCACAGCCTTCTGTGTATAGCCTGCCAGGAGAGAGATACCTCCCAGCAGTGTTTTCACTTTTGAGCTCAGAGGAGTAAGGACACAAGCCCACAGGAGGAATAAACTCCAGCCAAAGACAAGAATACCAACTAGCACCAGATGATGAAAGGCAAGCACAAGAGCCCTACCATCAGAAACCGAGGCCACATGGCAACATCAGAACCCAGTTCTCCTACCACAGCAAGTCCCAGATACCCCAACACACTGGACAAGCAAGAGTTGGATTTAAAATCATATCTCATGATGCTGATAGAGGTCTTCAAGAAAGACTTAAATAAGTCCCTTAAAGAAATACAGGAGAACGTTGGTCAACAGGTAAAAACCCTTAAAGAGGAAACACAAAAATCCCTTAAAGAATTACAGGAAAACACAATCAGGTGAACGAACTTAACAAAACCATCCAGGATCTAAAAGTGGAAATAGAAACAATAAAGAAATCACAAAGTGAGACATCCCTGGAGATAGAAAACCTTGGAAAGATTTCAGGAGTCATAGATGTAAGCATCAACAACAGAATACAAGAAATAGAAGAAAGAACCTCAGGTGCTAAAGATACCATAGAAAACATTGACTCAACAGTCAAAGAAAATGCAAAATGCATAAAGCTAGTAACCCAAAGCATCCAGGAACTCCCGGACACAATAAGAAGACCAAACCTAAGGATTATAGGTATAGAGGAGAGCGAGGATTTACATCTTAAAGGCCCAGTAAATATCTTCAACAAAATTGCAGAAGAAAACTTCCCTAACCTAGAAAAAGAGATATCCATGTACATACAAGAAGCCTTCAGAACTCTAAACAGACTGGACAGAACAGAAAGTCCTCCCGGCATATAATAATCAAAACACCAAATTTACTAAACAAAGAAAGAATATTAAAAGCAGTAAGGGAAAGAGGGCAAGTAACTTATAAAGGCATCAGAATTGCACCAGACTTCTCACCAGAGATGATGAAAGCTAGAAGATCCTGGGCAGACCTCATACAGACCCTAATAGAACACAAATGCCAACCCAGGCTACTATACCCAGCAAAACTCTCAATCATCATAGATGGAGAAGCCAAGATATTCCATGATAAAACCCAATTTGCACAATATCCGTCCACAAATCCAGCTCTACAAAGGATAATTGATGGAAAACGCCAACACAAGGAGGGAAACTACACCCTAGGAAAAGCAAGAAAGTAATCTTCTTCCAACCCAAAAGAAGATATCCACACAAACATAAAAATAACATCAAAAATAACAGGAAGCAACAATCACTATTCCCTAGTATCTCTTAACAATAATGGACTCAACTCCCCAATAAAAAGGCATAGACTAACAAATATTTCTCATGTAAATCTTCAATTGTATCAGAAAATGTTTGTAATTCCCCTTTTAATTAATTTAGTAATATTTTTATGTTATTTTAGTATATTTTATCTGCATTATCTTTTGTGATAATCTTTAATTTTAATATGTCTTTCTATATACTTCCTCTATTTTATCAGAAATATTTTCAATGTAAATCTTTGATTTTATCACAAATGTTTCTAATTCCACCTTCAATTAATTTAGAAAGTGTTTCATTTCTACCATTTTATATGTAAATTTTTCAATGAAATAGTCAATTTTAACATGTTTGTCTATTTCTTGAATTTTACCAGAAATATTTTCCATGTAAATCTTCAATGTTATCTGAAAATGTTTATAATTCCACCTTCAATCAACTTAGAATTATCTTTATGCCTATCACTTTATCTATATAATTTCCATGATAATCTTTAATTTTAACATGTTTTTCTACGTATTTCTTCAATTTTATTAGAAATATTTTCTATGTAAATCTTCTAGTTTATCAGCATATGTTTATAATTCCACTTTCAATCAACTTAGGAATACTTTTATACCTATCATTATTATATCTATGTAAAATTTTCCATGATAATCTTCAATTCTAACATGATTTCTACATTTTTCTACAATTTTATGAGAAATATTTTCCACATAAATCTTCAATTCTATCATAAAATGTTTCTATCCCATATTTCAATTAATTTAGCAGTGTTTTACATGTCTACCACTTTACTCTTTAATTTTCCATGAAAATTGTCAATTTTAATGTGTTTATCTGAAATATTTTCCATGTAAATCATTAATTTTATCATAAAGTGTTTTTTTACTTCCCTTTACTTCCTTTTTCAATAAATAAAAAAAAGATTAAAAAAAGAATAAGAATATCCAGTTCATTCAAGTGTGCTCATTACAAAAGTAACCTGGCATGTGTATATATGTAGTCTTTGATTTTCAAATCTCCTCGCTGTTCCTTATACCTAATATTAATACCTTATACCTAATACCTTCCTTATACCTAATACTTTGTTATTTACAGCCAAACACTGATTTTATACCTAATACCTTCCTTATACCTAATACTTTGTTATTTACAGCCAAACACTGATTTTTTTTTTTACTTCTTTAATTTATGAATTTTCAAAGACCAAACTCAAACACTGTTCTGTATTGTCAAAACAGGCCACCTGCAATATACTCCATGAATAATCAGCCACACCAGTGTAGTAGGAAATGAAGCTTCTACTACCCTGACTGAACCAGTAGAACCATTCACCCAGGGATCACGATCCTTCTTATACTTTCTATGTATCTGTGCATCCACTAGTAGAAGATCTAACTTCTTCCTGAGCAAATACTGATCTTTCCTTAACTCATTTCAGGTAGAACTGAGAACATCCTCCCTGTGATGACCTCCATGGGCTTCCTTGTGTTCTGTTAGGCCACAGAGAAAGGATGTCAACATGATGAGTGATGACCCATGACATACACTTCCAGGTAGTCTTTGCTAGTCATCTGATATCACCTTTGGACTTGGGCTGTTGTTAATTTTTACAGGGACTTTTGCTGCTTGCTGTGGGCTGATTAACATTCTAGAAGCAGAGATCAAACAACATTTTGGATTGTGTCCAACCAAGAGACCGTCCAGGACTGGTTCATTTGGGGATGAGCAACATTCAGGAAGGTGCCCCTTTCCCTCTTTAAGCAGAAATGGTGACTCATCTCACCCAGAGGAACATTCAGGTCTAAGAAAGCAAATTGGCATCTATAAAAATATGTACTGATCCTCAGTATGAGGGCAGATAGAATCACTTTTAGGCATAGTAAAAAGCAATAAGCATAGTAACATGGTAAATAAAAAACTAGCTTTCAAGAGGAAATTGTTTAGAGAGGAATCGGATATTTTTTCTCTCACTACTACTGTGATTTTTGGCAAATTCTTTAATCTCTAGAAATACTAGTATCTCCAGTGAATGCAGGATGATTACAGAAGGTATGTCATAGGTTACTATAAAATTAAGTGTGATAAAGCATGAGATCATCATTAGCAAGCATTATTAATTACATTACAATTTTATGAGGACATTTAAAAGAAACCATGTTGTCATGGTCACAGAGATAGCTTAGTAGCTAAGAATTTATATTGCTCTGGTAGAGACTCAAGTTTGATTCTGGGCATCCATATCAGGCAGCTTACAATTGCCCCTAACTCCATTCAGCCCTGGAGGATTTGACTCCTTCTCTAGCCTCCATGGTCACCTGCTCTTAACTGCATATATGGACACATACACATAACTAAAAAAATTAAAACAATCTTAAAATAATAAATGAGTTACCATTGATTAATTTCATGAAGAAGATAACATAAATATTTTTCAGCAACACCATAATGATTAAAAGATTATCTATACTGAGAAGTAGCTGGCCATGGGGGTATGTAACTTAATCCTAACTAAGAATTCAGAACCAGGCTGGATTATACACTAAGAGGCCAGTCAGATCTACAGAATAGGACACAGTTTAAAACCAGGCAAACAAACAAATAATTTAAAAAACCTAAATAACAACAAAAGATTGGAAGCAAATTCACTGAGAGGACTTCCTGTTTCTCCTTCAAGGAATGCTCATTAGATTGGAGATACAGCATGCAAATCTGAGGATGTGGAGGACTTCACATGCTTAGGTCTTTTCTGTTCCGATGCTGCATGTATAGTCTCCAAAATATTCATGATCAGCTATGTGGGTTAGGAATTCTGCACAGGCGTAGTCAACCCTGTTGCTGGAGGAAAATTGCGATGAGGTCAAAGTGAGAGAAACCATACCCTGTAGCGGAAAAGCATGAAAAGCCATTGTGCATGGTGGAAAACACTGGGCTCTACATTACCACTTACTTCATGTTATTTATTTTGATCTTGGGGCCAGTAAAATTGATACTGCAGAAAAGTCTTTCAACCTTTAGTGGGTAGGTGAATATGCTGTCTTATTTATGCCAAGTCATTTTATTGTATTTGTTATGCTGTCTATCACATTTACTCTTATTGGTATATAGAAACTATTTACATGTTAAAGAAAGTATTTCATATAAAGAGATTCCATTATGATAGGTTTCATAAAATGACATAAGAGTCTTAAATAGGACTTGGGCAAAACTCTTATGTCAATAATATCTGCACGTGTTTATATATATTTTATGTACTTTATTTGTAATGTACCATATATCTTCCTAAAATGAGTACTCATTCCAAGTTAAAAAAAAAACCCACAAACCTTTATTTTTAATATTGCTACTTTAAATATTGATAATAGAGCTCTCATTTACCATAAGCTTCTTTTAAGATAAATATTTGAAATCTGTGTACCCCTACTCTGAGACCTCTGGGTATGTTACTTATATATCTTAACATCATATGCATCAAGATTATGTATAGTTTAACTTCATGTACATTACAATTATATATCAAGAATTTAGTTGACAACATCACTGATTTTCCATTTGTAGGGAGCTCCAGAGTAGTATTTGGATGCTCTCTGCATACCCCTATGCTACTGTTTTATGACCTAATACTCCACTTATCTGATTGTAATTTCCTACTTCTATTATTTTTGTTAATAGTTTCCATTTTTTTATTTCTATTTTTTTCCAAGACAGGGTTTCCCTGTATAACCCTGCCTTGGAACTCACTCTTTAGTCCAGGCTGGCCTCGAACTCAGAAATCTACCTGCTTTTGCCTCCCAAGTGCTGGGATTAAAGGCATATGCCACCACTGCCTGGATTAGTTCCCATTTTATACCTCCAGTGTTTAATAATGCTTAGTAGTCAATGTAGTTCAGATCTAGAATGACTGCCATATTGTCCATATGTTAGAGAGTTGGTTATTGGTTGGGTGATATGGAGTGGGAGGTGGTGAAAATTTAAGAGGCCAAATGGCCTGTCAGTGGGGATGTACCCTCACATGTGACTCTGGTACCTTGTCCCAGCCTTTTTCTTCCACAGCTTCTAGGTATGAGGCAATGTTTTCCCTCTTTAGTGTGCTCCCCACCTCCAAAGAATAGCCAACCAGTCATGGAATGATCTGTCCTACACTGCGAGAGGACAGATTTCTTCTTTGATAAGTTGATTATCTGATTATGTTATGTGATGGACAGTTGATTGATTCAATAGGCAGCAATATCAAGTCTTTTCAGCTGTATTATGAGCCAACACAGCAGTGGAGCAGAAGGAGTAGAGTTGGCATTGGCATTGGCATTTCTTCTGTGCAATATAAGACGTCAGGATCAGTTTCATCATCTGTGAAACATGAGCGTTGAAGACTCTTCTGAAATGCAAATGAATACAAAACACTTAGAACCATGTTTAACATATATCCTTTCACCAAAATTTGATTTTATTTGTGACTGTCAACATGAAGGTCTACTTGAAGAGCTATTTTCATTCTGGTCTCTTTCAACTATCCTGTCAGTGAAGTTCAGTGTCTCTATAGGACAAGCGTCCCACCAGAGATAAGGGATATAAGACTTGGGAGAAGCCCCGTGAGGTGTGCTCTTTGTTATAGGCTCAATTTTGTTCTTGTATAGATGCCTTTCCTTTGTTCCCAGCGAAACAGACAGCTATGCCAAAACCACCGGTTAAAGACACCAGACTAAGGCTTTTTTAGGAAAACTAACTCAAATGGAAGATCACGGATAAGCTGTGGAGAACCGTGTAAAGACTTTAATTATAATTGGCTTGATCTAGTGCACAGCCCAGGGAGACATGCCGGCTATGCCCACGAGTCACACATGTTGGCATTAAGAAATGCCCATCTTCAGCATCCTTTCGAGGGGCATTTCCCCTCCATTATTTTAGTTCATTATTAGATTATGGGATTGTCATCCCCCCTCCCCCCACTTCCCAGATTTTACCACTTAAAATGCTCCATCCTTTGCAATCAAATGCAATTCCTGAGCTTCATTTAGAAGCAACAATAGTGGTGCTCCATGGAATGGAAAGAGAAAAGGAGGGAAAAAAATAGAGAAGAGATCTAATTTCCCAGAACACATTTTAAGAAATGAGAAGAAGATGAACCTGTCCCTGGGAACTCACACGCTCCGGTAGAGCCCAGCGTGCAGTCACAGGGGCTTTTCATTTCACAAGCAGATTCTTGGGAAACAGAAGAATTGGGCTGGAGCATGGGGAGCCTCGCTTTGAGTCTGTGGCCACACTGAGCCCCAGGGCAGTTGCAGAAACGTTGGGCTTCTGTGTCTGCCTGTCAGCTATTCAGACATTTCCAAAAATAAGAACTGCAGAAAGGAGTACCGGCAGAAGCAGAGGATGTCACCTTGGCTGGACTGTGTGTGTGTGTGTGTGTGTGTGTGTGTGTGTGTGTGTGTACTCATAAGTGCATGTCTCATGCATGCCCTTTCAGAAGCAGAACTGTTGCAGGACAAAGTCGTTGGATCAAGTTGGTCTCCTTTCCCAAACCACTTTTTCATTCATCTATCTTTTGATTCTTGTCCTTGCCATGCAGAGAGAAGCTACCTGGTCAGGGGCTTGTAACCACAGTTGTCCATGAAGCCAGACATAAATGGTTCGTAGTGCACCATTCTATCTTATGTGTATGAGGGTTGGGAGGATCATGGGGATAGAGCAAAGCTTGCCTGTTTTGGTGAATACATTTTTTTTTTTATGTGTGTGGGATCCTACAGTTTTGCCCTCAGAATCATTAACTGTATCACCTCCAGTTGCCTCCTAATTCTCGCCACCCCTCCATTTCCCATGGGTATTTAAATTCCTTTAAAAATCCGCTTGAAACAAACCCTCACAGGAGTCTACCATGTAAGGCCATTGCAATAAATCCTGTAATTTAGCCTGTTGCAGTTGCATAGGCCCTCAGGAATTGTCTGCTTTTGAGTGGGGACAGAAAATCTTTTACTCTAAGATTATGCAAATCCCATTGGTTCCGCCATAACCCCAGGCTCCACCATTTTGGCACAGCTGGCTTGACTGCCAACTTCTGGCATCAGTGTCTAGTTGCCTGTATGCTTTTCCTTGTCTTAGAAGACAGCACTGTCCACACATATGGAACACCAGAAAGCTATGGCCCTACCCTCCCATAGCTCTTTGCAATAACTGACACAAATTCACATTTCTATACCAAGCATCCTCAGTATCACTCCCCGACCCTGGCTATTAAATAATTCTGACTCATATATTCTAGGCTCCGAATGGAGTTATTAATAGACTAGATTCCACTTGTGTGCTGGCTGGTAGCTTTCTTGAGAATCCCCCTGTCCTTCACTGTCCTGCAAGCCAAGAATGCCATTTCCAGGCACATGCATTGTCTTTTGCAATTCGGGAGACTTGGAGTTTCCTTAGGATATGACAGGAAGGACTCCTAAATCTTCCTTCATTCTGACTTAAGCTGGTTGGTAGATTTGTGGACATCATTGTCAACAGCTTTATTCTCATTGGCCTTGGCATAGTCCTAATGCAGGGTAACACCCAGTGTTCTCCCCCAACCCTTGTGTGTGTGTGCACACGCGTGTGTGCATGCATGCATGTGTGCATTTGGAGCATCAACACATGCTCCCTCTGTGGAGATGGAGACCTACACAGTCTGGATCCTTCTTCCCCAATCTCGGCTCCTGTGGTTAGGGTAGATTAAACACTGTCTTTCTATCTATTGTTTTCCTTCCCTTTGACCACAGCTATTGGCTCAGGGATCCTTGCTGGGCAACTGGGCTTTGTATGAAGATTTCTGATGGGCTTAATAGAGAGAAGACACTTGGTTTGTCCCTCTCCCCTTCTACACCCTTTCCCTGATAGGCTTGGATTTACAGCTTTTAGATAAGTTTAGACTATCCCGCTGAACATTTATTTGACTATATAGAGTGGGGGGGGGACACAGGAGAAGAGAGAACATCTCTATTGGATCCCTCATATGGTTGAAGATTAGAAGATCAACACAAGCCCTTTTATGAGACATTAATCCATGTCCAAGGCTGGAACCCTATGACTACATCATAGGACCTTGTCTCAGGACCAGCTCTTGGAGATTTAGTTCCTCCTTATGCCCATTGGGAGAAACCTTCAGACTGCAGAGGACACTGCCATGGGGTTTTGCATAGTTGTGTCTGATGTTCTTTTCCAATTAGGTGAGAAATCTATGATTTTTTTTTTGCTAGAGTCTGTGGGGTGAAGTTATAAAGTTATAGGACAGGTGTAATAAATCAACCTTTGAGCAGGTGCCAAAGGTTCAAGGGAGTCCTTTTCTGCAGGGGCTTTGCACACAGTACCTTCTTTCTAATGGGTTGTGTGAGCGGTCTCTTCTGTCTTGGATCCCTTCCTGCTGCCTCCTTCTCTGATGTTCAGAAGAAACCACAGAGCTGGGCTATTTTCCCTTCAATTTCCTCAGTCACAGGCCCCCGTTTGCAGTACTTTTTTTTTTTAAGAGGCCAACATGTCCTGGTTGTTTGTTCCATATGATGAATGTCCCCACTGCTTATTAACCTCCCAAATAGGCGGCCCTCACCATTAGGGCTTATGGTCTGTATGAGACAACATAAAAACAAGATACATGCTCCCCCATGCACATTTCAAATGAAATGTAACAGAAGAGAAATAAATAAAAAATGTTGGGGGGGGGAAATGCCTCAAATGGTTTATGTTGGGAAATGTTATATGGGCAATAATGGGGCTTCTATGGGCTTTGGGCAGGGACTTTGATAATGAAGGTTAAATGAGGGAATATTAGAAAAAAATGTTCCCTGTTCATAAAAATAAATCTCCGATATGAACCAGTGTGAAATAAACTGAGTTACAGGCAGCAGGAGCAGCCGGGGTGACCTCAGCCGCAGGTTGGTAATAGCTAGCCTTGCTGGCACCACACACAGTCACCTCAGCAGGATTCCCTAGCTCTCCATCACAGAGACACTGAGTTCTACCGGCCTTGGGGGGGTGGCTCTTCAGCCTTCTCTCTGATAAAAAAAAAAAAAAAAACAAAAAAAAAAACAAAAAGCGTGGTCGGTTCCTCTGTTTTCTCCCCCTCCATGAAGACTCAGGAACTGCAGTTTTGGAGTCCAGAGCAATCTGGGAGTTCCGCATGCAAATGACCAGCTGTTTTGTGAACAGGCAACAGGGACCTGGAAAGGGTAGTGTTGAGTAGGAGTCCCCATGGCCTATCTGAAACGGTCACCACCATTCAGCTCTAGCTAGCAGTGGAGATGCCAGCCTAGAGGTGATGGTAAGCCGGAACATCATGAATATTAGCATTAAATCATTTTATTTGTACAAATTGATGGCCAGTTGCTACAAACATGCCCTCTGTTGGACAGGGACATGCCTTACTGGAAGCCCCCCCCTTCAGACTCACCTATCTCCTTTTCTAGAGTTCTTTGGCACTGGTATTAAATTAGATTAGGGCAAGAGAATTCTTGAATCTAAGAGAAAAGGCGAAGGGGCAGGTACCTCTAAATCATTTTAAATAATGGGGATAAAAGTAGACATTAAAGTTTTATTTATAATGAATTTTCTTTTTTTGGTTCCTTCTTTAGGTCTGGCAACATGCCAAATATCTGGGGCCAGTTGGGACAATGGGAATGAAAATTGAGTCTAAAGACTAGTTTCTAGTGATCGTTAAAGATGTTACAACAGTTCGCCCATCTCTGGTGCTCACAGCATTCATGTGAAAGGGCCAAGTTAAACCAGCTTGCCTGTTTGTTCTCACATGAAAAGCAAATGTAGCGTTTCGTGATCACACTGAATTAGACCGAGGCATTTCCTCTCATTTGTCTGAATCAATCAGTAACCTGGTCAGTCAGTCATTTTCCTCCTTTAGATAGAGATGCGAGCATGGGGACTATCGCACTTTCCTTTCAGGTGGGACAAAAGCAGTCTCATGAAGATAATGAGACGCGACCATAGGTCCTGCCTTCCCATAGGAGGAGACACCAGGGAAGTCAGAAGCTGGATCTTGGCTTGCCCATCAGCTAGGACTCAGGTCTAGCTGGCTGTCATGGGAAAAATTACTGAATTCATCATGTCTTGTCTCCTCCCAACTCAAGAGGCCTGAAAGACCCTGAAAAGCTGGTGAAATATCCTGGTTTCTAAATGTCAACAATGAGTTTGAATTTTCTTTTAACTCGAAAAAATTTATATACAATATGCTTTGATTATCTTCTTTCTTCCTCCCCCTCTTTCCTCCTCCTCCTTCTTCTTCCTCCTCCTCCTCCTCCTCCTCCTTCTTTTCTCTCTCTCTCTCTCTCTCTCTCTCTCTCTCTCTCTGTCTCTCTCTGTCTCTCTCTCTCTCTCTCTCTCTCTCTCTCTCTCTCTTGGCATTTTAGTTTTCGAACTTGAAGTTCATATACAAAGTAGATATACTAAGACCTGTAGACTAAAAAGAGCTCTTATCTGTAGGTCATATGCTTGCTCTTGGTCTTGAAGCTTTAACCACCCTCTTCATCCTCCCAAATCGTTGAACTACGCAGTATTTTCCTGGGAGAGAGGTAAGAATTGAAGAAATGGCATAGCACAGGGAACACCGAGTTTATCCTTTGGGATTCTGTCCTTGCCTTTACTTATGATCTATTTATAGACAAAGGAATTAGTTAAGATGTGCCAGACTGCAGTGGTTCTGACCCTTTCTGCAGGCCCAAATGACTCTTTTGCAGGAGTCCCATATCAGATTCCCTGCATATCAAATATTTACATTACAATTCATAACAGTAGCAAAATTGCAGTTAGGAAGTAGCAACAACAATAATTTTATGGTTTGGGGTTACCACAGCATGAGGGACTGAATTAGAGTCGCAGCACCATTGGGGTAGAAACTGTATTCACTGAGAACTTAATAGTAGAATCTGATTTAAGAAAAATATATATGTGTACACTGACCAGTTTCTGAAGCCCTAAAAGGGCCAGGGGAAAACAAATTAATTATTCAAACAAGTGTCTTTTGCTGATGGACTGGAAGTATTTGAACATGGTATATAGAGCCGTATAAAAACAGTGTACCCCAGCAGGAAGGGAATATATGGCTTTCATTTTTTTCTTCTTCTGTGTGTAGAATTGTTATATCCCTTGACCAGATTTCTGTTGGCCTGGATGATTAGTGGGCTATTTTAGAAGTTCATTGTCTCAGCCTTTGCCGAGAGTCCTTCTTAAATGGAACTCACTATGTCATAACTGTATAAAATATTCATTAAGATGGTGCTTTTAATGGATGTCTTTGGAATGAACTCAAGCAGAGGGAGGCTTCCACTGATTTGTAGAGTGCTCAGCCTTTTCAGGGCTGTGTCTGGCCCAAGGCCACCTCCTCCAAGCCCCTCCACACTTCTCTTCTTATCTGCAGGCTCCCGTCGGACAGGAGGACTTTCTGTCAGGGTCACACTGATAGGGTTAAAGATGTTTGTATAGGGGCTCAACCCTTTCCCTTTTACTCGCATACATTCCCACTGGATGTTTTTCATATCACCACTGTTCATATTGTATCAGCAGTGTTGCGCTGGCTTAAACTACCCTGGTGAAAGTTTGCCTTGTGCAGTGAACTCATTTGAGTTCTGTAGTTAGGACACAGTTTGCTTCGAATTCTGGTCTGTCACTTGTTAGTTATGTGACACTGAGGCGAGCATCTTAGTCTCTCTGTTTCTTACCTTTGTACAGAGAATGACGCTGATATTTGTTTTCTGTGGTGCCCATACAGATCGGATGGGCATAGACCGCAGGGCTCAGCCTTCAGCCTGGGCCCCTTTAGGAGCGCATTCGTCTCTGCCACTATTCTTTATATAGTGAACATCCCACAGTTTGTACCTGGAGCCACCTTGTTAGTCAGCAAGCACTTGATTCTTATCCTATACAAGCAATAGAACAGGTTTATTTGAGAATGCTTAAGTGAACAAAAGACCAAGGGCCAGAGAGATAAAGAGAAGGGGTCAAGACTGTTCTGTAAATTGGTCATAGAACCAAATTTCAAGGTTTTTATTTTATTTTTTTGATGCTCCTTTTATTGAATTCTCTATACCTGTATAACTGTACCCAGGCAGGCTTCGAATTCATTACCCTCTAGCTCCAGCCTCCTAAGTGCTGGGGTTGCAGGTATGCATCTTTCTGCTCATCTAAAATCAGTATTTTCATTTTTTTCCATCATCCTGTCTACTTGCTTACATTACATTGGGAGGTACCATTGCTCTGATCTTCTGTTCTTTCTTTCTTTCTATAACCGAAGCATCTCTGATGCTAACCTCATGTCAACATGACTTCCACTATTTGACTTGCCTTTGGGGTGCTCTGTGCTATCCAGTCCTGGGCTATTAGCATTTCCCTCCTGTTTTAGACCATGATGATAAAGATCAACAGTAATAACAGATGCCCCTCTTAATGCCACTATCATCAACACCTGGAGTCTCAGGACCTAGCAGAAGCATCCAACAAACATGCCCCCACTTCAGATTATCTCACTGCATGCATCTTCAGTTCTGAAAACTGCGAAGCTTCTTGGAACCTATAAACCAAATAACCTTGGGCAAATTGCTTCCATTTGGGGATCATTGTTTTTCTCTCTTAAAAGTAGAAAAAGATGATTAAATTATTAATAGAAGAATGATAGATTTCCCCATAAAGTTATGGAATAAATTTTAACAATTATCAACTCTGCCTGTTGCCCTCTGGGGCTGGGTGGGGCTAGGGTCTTTATTTTTATAATTTTCAAATTGAAATCAGGATTATCATAAAACTGGTGGAATAATGAAAAAAGCTATTTCCCAGAGCAGGCCTCCATGAAGTGACAGGGCTGGAGCAGCCATGGGGAATGGGCCAGGAGGAAGCCTCACACAGACTCTTCCTTGGTGTCTTAGTCCTGGGAGGGACAATATGCTCATCAAGATTCTGATTAAGTAGGGATTGCCGACGGCACTCTTTGTAACCAGGCAAACAAGACTTAAAACAAAAATCCATCAAGATTTAATCACATTGCTCTATCTGCATGACCTAACCTCTGAGCGTTCACGAGAACACTTTCCTTTGTTTCCGGGCCCTAAAGCATGTGCCTCGGTGGGAGCTGTGGTCCCTTCAGAGTTGTCACTTGTGTGGCAGAAACAAAGATTACTTTTCAGTCCCCTTTGACTCTCTGAATTAACATGAAATTGAAGAGGGTAGGTAACTGGGGAGAGCACAGAAAGGAAAAAGGACAGAGATGGGAGGCAAATGGAAGTGTGGCTCACTTCCCGTGTAGTGAGCAAAGCAATAGGCGCCCCCACTCAACCCAACGGGTCCTTCTGCTAGTGCTCTGAAACAGCCTTCGAGGAAGTGGGCTTTATGGGGTGGCTCTCTGCCAGAAAGCTGATTATTTCAGCAAGTGTCTTCCCCTCCCCCCAAACACATACTTCCACCCATGTCAATGGCTCTTTTGTAGTCTCTACCACCCAATCAACGCCAGGGTAAGGATGGTAGTGCCCGTGTAACCAACAAGCGACATGAAGATGCTCCTGTCCCAATCATAAGGAAATGTTGATGTGTTCTGCTGTCATGTCTAGCCCATGCATTTTGAGGAAACTTGGTTAAACCTTGACTAAGGGTTACCTCCCTATACAAGATCAAGGGTTGATAGGGTGCTGTGAGATCCAAGAAGGGAAGTGTTAGGAGTGGCTTCCGTTGGACTCTAGCTTGTTTAAAAGTAGCCTTGGAGTCTAGGGGGGGGGAGAGGGGGGGATGGGGTGGGAAGGCCAGTGGAGAAGGGATCATCAGGCCTTTCCTTCTCTGACATGTCCACTCTCCTCCTTGGATCTTCCTATCTCACATCCTTCCCTGGATGTGTGCAGGGAAACTCACACATTTTCCTGTGAAGATGAACTGAGACTTAAACAGTATGTCCATGAAAGAGAGTTTGGATGCTGCCATAGGATACCTTATATAGCCAAGGAAAGGCTGACTCTCAACATTGTATCTTTTGAAGACTGTGCATAAGAGTCATCTTAGAGACTTCTTTCCTTTCCCTTCCTTCCTCCTCATATGTCTTTCTTAACCCTTTCTTGGTTAAACTGAAATCATATTTGTTTCCCATTTTTTAAATAACATTGTTTAATGCTGAATTGAAGTGGTGTTTGTTTTGAATAAGAAAATGGATTAAAAATCCAGAAAGGCAAAAGAGATTGCCAGTCAAAGAATAGCAATGGCTAATAGTGTTTGCCATGAGTGTTTGCCCTATTTCTATGTTTAATACTCTTAAGTATCACAGCAGATTAGTACTGTCTACATAGGTCTTTTGTACATGGAAACATTGGAACTGGGAGCAATTAGCTAATTTGCCAATGTCACATGAATCATAAACAGTGTGAATGCAGAGTCTACATTTTTAACTAAGATGCTTTACTGTCTTTGGCTGTGCAAGAGTCAGGAACACATATCAAGAAGTTGGGCTGGGAGATAGAAACCAAGAGGATATGCTCTCTAAGTATGTGGTCTAAGCTTTAGGGCAGATACGTAGCATAGGGAATGTATCTATTTCTATAAATTAATCTCTTTGCCTATAGCCCCAGGAGCCTGATTTACAGAGATGAATTGTATTAATGGTTTGCCTTGGAATGACTCTGGCCTTCATCTGGAAGGGATTTGCCTTGGTCAGTCAATATATCATCACTTGTTACTAAGACTTCCTGGAAGAGCTTGACAGATGTCTGTGTTCTCAGTCTAGGTGACTGGCATCGGTACACAAGGTGTCAATCATGTAGCTTGCAACTAAGATATAGTTTCAGTATTCCTACTCTCTTATTTCCCTGTTACTCTTTACACATGTACTGGAAATAATACCCTAGTAAAGATGAGGTTGAATTGTCTATCTACATAGACTGATCCTCTTCCTGTGACTGACCACTCCCATGCTCTAGTGGTACATGCTCTGTATAGATAGTCATTCAATCAGACTATAGCTACAAGTTATTGCTTCAGCACCTAGCTTCTAGATGTGGAATTTTGCCTGTGCCCAGTCTAACTTGGCTTAAAGTTCAACTCTTGAACAGTTTTCAAAACTTCACTATAGTATTTTTTTAATGTCTTAGTCTATATTCTGTTGCTTTAACAAAATACCCTGGACTGGTTGATTTATGAAAAGGAGAGGTTTCTTTGGCTTGGTGTTCTGCAACTCTTAGAACACACTACCAGCATTCACTCAGCTTCAGGAACAAGCCCTGTGCCACTACACACGGCAGGAAGGTAAAGGGCTATATGAGCATCCCAATTTTATTTCTTGTTGCCGTTGTAAAATACTCTGATCAATGGAACTTCAGGGAGAAGGGATTTAGGCTCACAGTTTTAAGCTACTGCCCAACATTGTGGGGAATTCAAGACAGCCCAAACTAAAGCAGCTAATACACCCACAATCAAGAGCACAGAACAGTATGTATTCATGCATGCATGCTTACCAGTGCTCAGCTCACTTTCTCCACTCTTATGCTGTTGTCCAGGTTCATCTGTGGGCAAGTCTTCCCACCTCAGGATGAGAAAGACAGTCTCTAAGAGATATGCCCACAGCCTAGTCTAGACAACCCCTCATTGAGAGTCCTTCCCCAGGTAATAGTATTATGTTTCCAATGAACACTAACCAACATAGCAGTTATATACAGAAGAGAGGTTACAAAACCCAGAAAACCAAGAAGAGAATGAATTGAAGAACCAAAGTGCTCTACTACAAACTGCTCTTGTGATAAATACTATGTTCACACATGAGTCACATGCATCTAAGAGTGCATAGACCCATTGCTCCAGATTCCTTTGAAGGGACCCACTGTTTCTCAATCAACATCCTTACTTTGGAGACCAAGTCTCAACAAAAGTTTTAGCATGGAAAAAAACATATCTAGT
Source organism: Apodemus agrarius (assembly GCA_964023405.1). Lineage (NCBI taxonomy): Eukaryota > Metazoa > Chordata > Mammalia > Rodentia > Muridae > Apodemus > Apodemus agrarius. The sequence goes on along the minus strand of OZ030015.1, from coordinate 29,593,965 downwards.
CTTACCAATTTACGTATATCAACTTCACCGTTAAGAGTACATGGTTCGCTGTCTGGACTGGCACCCTGAGCAGACCTTGAGCACAAACTCCACAGCCAGTCCCACAACACCCTGAGGAAGCTCCACTCCCAGGCGCTTTTATATGCCCAGGATCCCAGGAACTTGGTTGAACCAAGATTTCAGGGTCCCAGTGGCAGCTTGACTCCCAGGAGCTTGGACACACCCAGGATCACAGAATCATGGCATCCCAGAGACAGCTTGACTCTGAGGAGTTCTGACACAACCAGGGTCACAGGAAGGACAGGCTATAGTCATATATAGCGAGAGCAGGCAGCACTAGAGATAACCAGATGGCAGAAAGCAAGCATAAGAACGTAAGCCACAGAAACCAAGGTTACTTAGCATCATCAGAACCCAATTCTTCCACCATAGCAAGTCCTGGATACATTATCACACAGGAAAAGCAAAATTCAGATCTAAATTCACTTCTCATGATGATGATAGAGGACTTTGAGAAGGTCATAAATAACTCCCTTAAAGAAATACAGGAGAACACAGGAACAGCTAGAAGCCCTTAAAGAGAAAACACAAAGATCTCTTAAAGAATTACAGGAAAATACAATCAAACAGGCGAAAGAAATGAACAAAACCATCCAGGTCTACATAGGAACTAGAAAGAATAAAAAAAAAAAATCACAGAGCAAGATAACCCCGGAGCTGGAAAACCTAGGAAAGAGATCAGGAGTCATAGATGCAAGCATCAACAACAGAATACAAGAGATAGAAGAGAGACTCTCAGGTGCTGAAGATACCATAGAAAGCATTGACAGAACAGTCAAAACACAAAAAGCAAAAAGCTCCTAATTCAAAACATCCAGGAAATTCAGGGCACAATGAGAAAACCAAACCTAAGTATAATAGGTATAGAAGAGAGTGAAGATTCCCAACTTAAAGGATCAGTAAATGTCTTCAACAAAATTATAGAAGAAAACTTCCCTAACCTAAAGAAAGAGATGGCCATGTACATAAAAGAAGCCTACAGAACTCCAAATAGACTGGACCAGAAAAGAAATTCCTCCCATCACATAATAAAACACCAGATGCACTAAACAAAGAATATTAAAAGCAGTAAGGGAATTACTATCAGAATTACACCAGACTTCTCACCAGAGACTAGAAAAGCTAGAAGATAGATCCTGAGCAGATCTCACACAGCCCCTAAGAGAACACAAATGCCAGCCTAGGTTACTATACCCAGCAAAAACTCTCAATTACCATAGATGGAAAAAAGATATTCCATGACAAAACCAAATTTACATAGTATCTTTCCACAAATCCAGCCCTACAAAGGATAATAGATGCAAAACACTAACACAAGGAGGGAAACTATACCCTAGAAAAAGCAAGAATCTTTCAACAAACCCACACAAACATAATTCCACTTATAATAACAAAAATAACAGGAAGTAACAATCACTTTTCCTTAATATCTCTTAATATGAAAATTAATACTACCAACATATCCAAATGAAATTCAAAAATATGAGGAATTAGAAATTAGTTGGCTGTCACCCAATAGTCTCTCTAATTTGGTAATTGGAGAGAGATGTCCAATATTATACAATCCATACACACTTTCTGCTTGTTCGTACGTGACAGTGTCTTGCTGCATACCACACAATGGCCTTTAAATTGTGCTTCTCCCATCTCAGCCTCTCTATAAGTAGGATTGTTTATTTGATATTTTTACACTATACTATGGTTTTCAGAACAGCTTACATATTTTAAAATTTTTTACACAGCCAAAAGAAATGTAGACAATTTGGGAGGTGGCTTGTAAGAAAACAACGAAGAGCGAGACTGAATGTTTTGCTTGATATTTATAATTATTGTATCAACTTTGAAGATTACTTTATAAGCTACTTTTTCTGAGATGAATGCTTTTCAAAATCATCGCAGCCAATGAACTGGAATCTTACCCTCACCTAATGTCTGTACCACCCTCCAAGCTGAAACATTATTCATTGAAACAGTTCATGAATGACTTCATGCATAGACCATCTTAATACACACACCATTTCTTAAATGAATGTAACCTGTTCCCTGTGGGCTGAGAATGATGACAATCACTCAAGTCAAATAGCTTTGACTATAGCAGGAAATCTGTATCCAAATAGTTGTGCCTACAATTTATTCCTTGGTACAGCAGAACTGTCATCTCTTAGCTACAATAGAGGTAAAATCCTTTGGTGATGTGAGGGACACTGAAGTAAGCCTTATTACAATGAACTCCAGTGTCTAAAAGTTGTTCTTATTTTGGGTTTCTATCAGAGTAAGAGCCAAGATATAAAGCTTTACTAAAAATAAAACAGACAAAAAGACTTTATCTTTTTATGTTCATTTAATGACATGTCCATTATTTTTATGATTGGTATAAAATATATATTGTGCTGAATATAATAAAGAATAAAAATAAAAAATTATAATAAATAAAAGCACTATGGACTGGAAAAAAAAGAGTACACGGTTCAATGATTTTTAGATTCTTGGTTGTAAAGGCATCATCGTAACACAGCATGTGGTCAGATGCGTCATACCTGGGTGTGTTTACTATTAATCTCTAATCACAAAACTGTTGCATAGAGTTAAGTCCTACAACGTATGGGCTCTAGTGTCTGTCTGCTTTTATGTAACAGTGTTTGGGAGACTCATCCACACATTTTCATTTTATGGCTGGATACTGTTCCATTGTGTGGCTATACTGTATTCATTTCACCTATCATTTGCTGATAAACAATTTACTTATTTCTGCTTTGGTCCAGTACAAGTTAAAGCTGCTATGAATACTGGCATGCAAAATTTTATGGGTTCACATGCTTTCATTTTTTACTTCAGTCCCCTAAAAGTGAAAGTGCTACATCATGTGACAGATTGATGTTCTGCTTTCTAAGAAATGTCCAAATGTTTACTGAAGTGGCCGTATAAACAGCCAATGTCATTGCCCTAGTTTCCAATATATTAGGTCATCAGTCATCCTACCTTTGATAATAAAAGAGTGATTATTCACAATTTTATTCCTCCTATTAACATTTTATTAACAAACATAAATTGCAACATTCATGTTACATTGTGTAAATATAAATCCATATTTTTATAATATGCACATATATATATTAGAAAATTATTTGTGGATATTACGTGAGAATACATAAACAATGATTTCTATGGATAGAAATCTAATTATGGATACTTGGTACTATATTATTTTAATAAATGAATTCCTTTTAAAACGTATAACTTATGTATACTATTCTGTTGATTATAAAGAAGGATTTTAAGATTAATCTTATATGATTTATGAGATGTAGTCTTCACATGGATATAAGTTAATCTTCAAGCCATCTTCTGCGTTTGGACCCCCATTTCTATTTTCTATGTTACAATACTGAACAGCTTATAGCTTCAATTTTCAAATGCTTTTGATTGGTCTTCTTGGGCTTCTCTTTAATATTTCTTCTGACCTCTCATGGCTATATGTGCTCACATTACACAGCTATTTTCCCTTTCTGTGTGTGTTGGCAAATATGATGACTGCACATTTCACTAGGGAAATAATTTAGAAACGTGTGTGTGTATGTGTGTGTGTGTGTGTGTGTGTGTGTGTGTGTATCTAAGAACATCAAAGCCATCGTTCAGTTTGGTTTAAAAGTTAATCTCCAACAGAATTGCTTACTTCATAAAACATGGATGGGTTGGCTGAAGCTACTTACTAAACAATTATGTCTCCTCCTTGTCTGAAGAGAGTAGAAGCAAGTTCCCTTTTTATATTCCTCATAGAGCATGCGTACATGATATATTTGACGAACAGGAGTCTTCTAATCAATCCCAATCAGTGCCGTCTTCAGCCATGCCTTCCTATTCTAAAATAAAGCCAAAGTGCGGGTCTGATTATGTGGTGTGCAACTCCCTCTGTAGATCCCTGACAATCTCTGAACATAGCACACCTGTTCCACATGGATGAATTGAAGTTTCTGGCTGTGTCATGGAATGCAGACTCACAGGGTGTCTGGTCTCAGCAAACAATTTTGTGACTCTGCATCAGCGAAGCATCACATGAATCTCCATCACATGTCAGAGTCTCTATCACATGACACAACCAGAAACTCCCACTTCAAGGACTTGTTCCATAAGGACAGAGCCTCTACTTTTATCTTCTCTTCTTTTGAAAGTGTCCGTTTTAATGAAATACTGTTTCCGTACTGAAATACAATTTTGGCAATTTTGAGTGCCCTGGTGCATCACCACCACCCAGTTTTTAGGACATTTGATCATCTTCCAAAGTCACTCAATTTCTTCATCCCTGTCCCTGGAACCCTTTGGTCTCTGATCACCACCAATCTGTTCTCTGTCAATCAGATCTTCATACTGTAGACACCCTGTCAGTTTGTGGCCTTTGTGTCTGTCTTTCTTCACTTGGTCGGCTCACTGGCTTCACCCACGTTCTTCTAAGAGGCTTTTCTTTTTGCCTTGGAGAGTAGCATCATAGTATATGACCCTATCACATTTTCTTAATTCATCCATCAGTGGTCTTGTTTTTTTGGCTATTAATAGATGACTGCCATGAACATTGCATATAAGTTTCCAGCTGACACACATTGTCAATTCTCATGAATATCACCGGGGACTGGAATGGCTAGGTCATATAATACCTGTTACTAATACCACTTAGAGGATCTGCCAAACAAGAGCCCAGCAGCAGCTACCCCATTTCATAGTTCTTCAGCTGTTCCTCCCCTTCCTTGTCAACCACTGCTGTCAATCATTGAGATTTCAGTTGTGGAAGCAGGCAGGAAGTGACATCTCATCAATAACTGAGCATCTTCTTACTACCTTGCTTCCCACTTCCATATTTTCTCTGAAGGAATGTCGACTCAAAGCCTTTGCCTCTTCAAAATAACAGACTGTATCCAAAGAAGTAAAAAATAACCTTTATGTATTCTGGGTATAAATCCCCTATCAAGTGCTTACAAAAACCTCTCCAATTCTGTGGGTTTTTCTTTCCATTCACTTTATGGTATAATTTAAAAGAGGAAAATATCTTAATTTTGGTATTCTAATTTGTCTACTCTTTTTCTTAATTTGCTGGTACTTTTGATGTCACATGTAAAAAACCTCTAGTCAACTTCGTGGGAATTACTCCTAGGTTCTCCTTTAAAAGCTTAATAGTTTTCCTATTTGTGGTTATTTATCTATTTTGCTTAAATTTTGTACATAGTATCAGGTAGGAGTCCATTTTTGATTGACATCTAGTCATATGCACACCATTTGCTGATAAATTTTTCTTCATTGGCTTTTCCTGGTCTGCTCATCAGTAAACAATCTGAAGTTGTATTTCTAGTTCTATTCCATTCAGATGTATGCTTTTCCTTAAACCAGTACTGTGCCATCTTTATTGCTGTAGATGTGTGGTGTGTTTCCAATTTTGGAAGGTTGCCTCATCCAATATTATTTTAGGATGTCCTTTGGACATTGAGCTCCCTTCAAATCATATGGATTTTAAGATCCTTTTATCAAAAGTCAGATTGGTGGTAACAGAATTTGCCTCGTGTCCATGGAGATATTCAGGGGATGTTGGCATCTAACACTAATTTTTGGAATCCATGAATAGCATCTTTGTACTTATTTCAATATTTTTTTTTACTTCTTTCAATAATAGCTTGTAGCTTATGGTATACATGTGTCAAGTGACGGTCCTTTCCTGGGATGACAAGAACAAACACCTACTCAGATAAGGAATGAATGGCAGAACAAAATACAGATACTATCAAAGTCCAACTTGGTGTACTAATGAGTTTTATTGGGTTACTAACAGGACAATGGGCAAGGTGTTACGTAGAGGAGCAGAAATGACTCAAAGACAGCTGCATCATGGAAGCTCAGCCCAGAATGGTTGATAGTTCGTGCAAGCTCGGAACCCCGAGAACACTGCACAGCTTGTAGGCTGCTTAGCAGGTTAGACAGTGTCCTTTCCAGGTGGCTCAGTTGCTCTGAGACTCTTACAGGCACCTCTTCTGGTCTTTGTTTCTTTTGGGGGTAGTTCAGCTGCTCTCTGCTTCTTCTGGGTATCTTGTCTGAGAGTGGATCTCAGAATCTTTACTGTTTATATATTTCTAGGGGCAGATCTTAGTAAATCTTATCAGTTTTAGGGACTTCCTTAGGCTCTTTTGAATTGTTTATTTTCTGTCTTAAGAAATGTCCTTGCTGTATTTCACATCTCCTTAGAGTAGTAGTTCTCAACCTGTGGGTCCTGACTGTCCCTGGGGATCAACAGACCCTATCACAGTGGTCTTATATCAGATATCCTACATATTAGATATTTACATTATGGTTCATAATAGTAGCAAAATTTTAATTATGAAGCAGATATGAGAATAATTTTATGGTTGGGAGTCAAGGATCTCAGCATGAGGAAGGCTGAGGAGCACTGCCTTAGACCATCCTATTATTTCATCTCCCCATAAACATCCCATCTTAAGCAGTTCCCCTTCAAGATGGAGGAAATTATTATATGAAAACATCATCTTGTACATTTTTGCTCGAATTTATTTGTAAGTTTTTATTCAGTTGACATCATATGAGTATAATTCTTTTATTTATTTCAATTTCATTTTTGCACTGCTTATTTGCGGTATATAAGATCAAGTTAAGATTTTGTGTAGCTCTTATTACCCCCATGGCTGAAGGCCTTTATGCTTCTAATAAAGTTTAGTGGATTCCTTAGGATTTTCTGTTTGAGAGCTTGTCCTATGCAAATACAGCTTTATCTCTTACTTCCCAGTGCATATGGGTTTTTTTAATCCTTGCTTTTTTTCCCCTGTGGTCCACACTTCCAGGGTAATTCTGAATAAAAGTGAGGGGAACAGGGCAGATATCTTGATCTTGATCTTGAGGGGAAAGTGTTTTATCAATAAGTACGATTTTAGCTCTGGGTTCTTCACCTTTGCTTTTTGCCAAATCTTTACCTAGATTATTGCATTTCTAGTTTTTAAAATAGCATCCATCAGGTGCCAGGTGCTCAGAACCATCCGGCGGCGGCGGCAGAACCAGGTACCCGAGACAGCCCAAGCTTAAGACCTTCGGGGACTCAGGCCTGGAGTGGGAGTTGGGCACAGAATAGCGGGTGCACTCTGCACTCGCGCGGCGGACCCCGAGCTCCCTGCAGGCAGCTGCCATATTGCCTGCAGCTTCCCGCCCAGCTGGTGGTGGGGAAGCCGGAGGGTCACCCAGCGTGCCAGGTGCTCAGAACCATCCGGCGGCGGCGGCAGAACCAGGTACCCGAGACAGCCCGAGCTTAAGACCTTCAGGGACTCAGGCCTGGAGTGGGAATTGGGCACAGAATAGCGGGTGCACTCTGCACTCGCGCGCGGGGCGGACCCCGAGCTCCCTGCAGGCAGCTGCCATATTGCCTGCAGCTTCCCGTCCAGCTGGTGGTGAGGAAGCCAGAGTCAGCCAGTGTGCCAGGTACCCAGACCCAGCCGGAGGCCGAACCAGCCTCCCATCCAGCCAGTGGCAGGGAAGCTGGAAACCGGACCCAGCCAGCTTCCCAGCAGCTTGGGACCAGCAGGCAGAACCAGATAACTGAGATATCCCAACTTTAAGACCCCTGGGGAAACAGGATATCAGACAGCGAACCCTGAGCAGGAGCAGTGCAGAGCAGCCGCCCAACAGGCGGAACCAAATACCTGGGATATCCTGAGGTTAAGACCTCGGGGGACTCAGGCCACCTGTCAGCAATCTGTGAGCAAGAGCCCCGCAGGACAGTGATTCAGGTATCCCAGTCACTGGGAAATAGCCTTACAACCCCACAGGAGGGTCAAGCACCAGCTAGTATCTACAGGACCAACTAACACCAGAGTTAACCAGATGGCAAAAGGCAAACGTAAGATCGCTACTAACAAAAATCAAGGCAATATGGCGGCATCCGAACCCAGTTCCCCAACAGCAATAAATATTGGATACCCCGAAACACCAGAAAAACAAGACTCAGATCTAAAATCACTGGTCAGGATGCTGATAGAGGAACACTTAGATAAATCTCTTAAAGTAATACATGAGAAAATAGATCAAAAGCTAGAAGCCATTGCAAGACAAACACAATTAAATCCCAGATATCTCAACACACCAGAAAAACAAGACTCAGATCTAAAATCACTGGTAAAGATGCAGATTGAGGATCACTTAGATAAATTTCTTAAAGTAATAGAGGAGAAAATAGATCAAAAACTAGAAGCCCATACAAGGCAGACACAAAAATCACTTAAAGAAATCCAGGAGAATATAGAGCAAAAAGTGAATCCCAATAAGGGGGAGAAACAAAAATCACCCAAAGAAATACAAGAGAACATGGGTCAACGAGTAGAAGTCATAAAGGAGGAAACACAAAAATCCCTTAAAGAATTACAGGAAAACACAAACAAGCAACTGAAAGATCTGAGCAAAACCATACAAAATCTAAAAACAGAAGTAGAAACAACTAAGCAATCGCAAAGGGAGACAATGTTGGAGATAGAAAACCTTGGGAAGAAATCAGGAGTCATAGATGCAAATATCAACAATAGAATACAAGAGATAGAAGACAGAATCTCAGATGCTGAAGATACCATAGGAACCATGGATTCAACAATTAAAGAAAATGCAAAATGCGAAAAGCTGGTAACCCAAAACATTCAGGAAATCCAGGACACAATGAGAAGACCAAACCTAAGGATTATAGGGATAGATGAGAATGAAGATCTACAACTTAAAGGGCCAGCAAATATCTTCTACAAAATTATGGAAGAAAATTTCCCCAACCTAAAGAGAGAGATGCCCATGAATATACAAGAAGCCTATAGAACCCCAAATAGACTGGACCAGAACAGAAATACTTCCCGTCACATAATAGTCAAAACCCCAAATGTACTAAACAAAGAAAGAATATTAAAGGCAGTAAGAGAAAAAGGACAAGTAACATATAAAGGAAGACCTATCAGAATTACACCAGACTTCTCACCTGAGACCATGAAAGCTAGAAGATCCTGGGCAGACCTTATGCAGACCCTAAGAGAACACAAACTTCAGCCAAGACTACTATACCCAGCGAAACTCTCAATTGCCATAGATGGGGAAACCAAGATATTCCACGACAAAACCAAATTTGCAAGATACTTATCTACAAACCCAGACCTACAAAGGATAATAGGGGAAAAATACCAACACAAGGGGGGAAACAACACCCCAGAAGAAACAAGATAGAAACCCCATCTCATCCAACCCAAAAGAAGAGAACCACTCAAATACAAATAATAATAACAATTCCCAAAATGTCAGGAAGTAATAATTACTATTCCTTAATATCTCTTAATATCAATGGACTCAATTCCCCAATCAAAAGACACAGACTAACAGACTGGATACGGAAACAGGACCCTACATTTTGCTGCATACAGGAAACACATCTCAGTGTCAAAGACAAACACCACCTTAGAGTAAAAGGCTGGAAGACAGTTCTACAAGCAAATGGTCCCAGGAAACAAGCTGGAGTAGCCATTCTAATATCAGATAAAATCGACTTTCAACCTAAAGTCATCAAAAGAGACACAGAAGGTCACTTCCTGCTTGTCAAAGGGAAAATCCACCAAGAAGAATTCTCAATACTGAACATCTATGCACCAAATGCAAGGGCACCCTCATTCGTAAAAGAAACTTTACTAAAGCTTAAAGCACACATCGCACCTAACACAATGATTGTAGGTGACTTCAACACTCCACTCTCCTCAATGGACCGATCAGGAAAGCAGAAACTAAACAGGGACACAGTGAAATTAATTGAAGCTTTGGACCAATTGGATTTAACAGATATATATAGAACATTCCATCCTAAAACAAAAGAGTATACCTTTTTCTCAGCACCGCACGGTACCTTCTCAAAAATTGATCATATAATTGGTCACAAGACAGACCTCAACAAATACAAGAAGACCGAACTAATCCCATGTCTCCTATCGGATCACTATGGAGTAAAAGTGGTCTTCAATAGCAAGAAGAACTACAGAAAGCCCACATACACATGGAAACTGAACAATACTCTACTCAATGACACCCTGGTCAAGGAAGAAATAAAGAAAGAAATCAAAGACTTTTTAGACTTCAATGAAAATGAAGGTACGACCTACCCAAATCTCTGGGATACAATGAAAGCAGTGCTAAGAGGAAAACTCATAGCCCTGAGTGCCTCCAAAAAGAAACTGGAAAGAGCATACACTAGCAACTTAACAGCACACCTGAAGGCGCTGGAACAAAAAGAAGCTAACTCACCCAGGAGGAGTAGAAGAGAGGAAATCATCAAACTAAGGGCTGAAATCAATCAAGCAGAAACAAAGAGAACCATACAAAGAATCAACAAAACCAAGAGCTGGTTCTTCGAGAAAATCAACAAGATAGATAAGCCCTTAGCTAGACTAACCAAAGGGCACAGAGATAGTATCCAAATTAACAAAATTAAAAATGAAAAGGGGGATATAACAACAGAAACAGAGGAAATTCAAAAGATCATCAGATCCTACTACAAAGGCCTATACTCAAAACAACTGGAGAATCTGGAGGAAATGGACAATTTCCTAGACAGATACCAAATACCAAAATTAAATCAGCATCAAGTAGACCAGCTAAACAGTCCCATAACCCTTAAAGAAATAGAAGGGGTTATAGAAAGCCTCCCAACCAAAAAAAGTACGGGACCAGATGGTTTTAGTGCAGAATTCTACCAGACCTTCAAAGAAGACTTAACACCAATACTCTTCAAACTATTCCACAAAATAGAGACAGAAGGGACACTGCCCAACTCATTCTTCGAAACCACAATTACGCTGATACCTAAACCACAAAAAGATCCAACAAAGAAAGAGAACTACAGGCCAATTTCTCTTATGAATATAGATGCAAAAATACTAAATAAAATTCTTGCCAACCGAATCCAAGAGCATATCAAAACGATCATTCACCATGATCAAGTAGGCTTCATTCCAGGAATGCAGGGATGGTTCAATATATGGAAATCCATCAATGTAATCCACTACATAAACAAACTAAAAGAAAAAAACCACATGGTCATCTCATTAGATGCTGAAAAAGCATTTGACAAAATTCAGCATCCTTTCATGCTAAAAGTCTTGGAAAGAGCAGGAATTCAAGGCCCATACCTAAACATAGTAAAAGCAATCTACAGCAAACCAGTAGCCAACATCAAAATAAATGGAGAGAAACTTGAAGCAATTCCACTAAAATCAGGGACTAGACAAGGCTGTCCTCTCTCTCCATATCTTTTCAATATAGTACTTGAAGTTCTAGCGAGAGCAATCAGACAACATAAGGAAGTCAAAGGGATACAAATTGGAAAGGAAGAAGTCAAAGTATCATTATTTGCAGATGATATGATAGTCTACTTAAGCGATCCAAAAAACTCCACCAGAGAACTTCTACAGCTGATAAACAACTTCAGCAACGTGGCTGGTTATAAAATTAACTCAAGCAAATCAGTAGCCTTCTTGTACTCAAAGGACAAGCAGGCTGAGAAAGAAGTTAGGGAAATAACACCCTTCACAATAGCCACAAACAACATAAAGTACCTTGGCGTAACTCTAACCAAACAAGTGAAAGATCTGTATGACAGGAACTTCAAGTCCCTGAAGAAAGAAATCGAAGAAGACCTCAGGAGATGGAAAAATATTTCTTGCTCCTGGATTGGCAGGATCAATATAGTAAAAATGGCCATCTTGCCAAAAGCAATCTACAGATTCAATGCAATCCCCATCAAAATCCCAAATCAATTCTTCATAGATCTAGAAAGAGCAATTCTCAAATTCATCTGGAGCAACAAAAAACCCAGGATAGCTAAAACTATTCTCAACAATAAAAGGACTTCTGGGGGAATCAATATCCCTGACCTCAAGCAGTACTACAGAGCAATTGTGTTAAAAACTGCATGGTATTGGTACAGCAACAGGCAGGTAGATCAATGGAATAGGATTGAAGACCCAGAAATTAACCCACAGACTTATGGTCACTTGATCTTTGATAAAGGAGCCACAACCATCCGGTGGAAAAAAGATAGCCTTTTCAACAAATGGTGCTGGTTCAACTGGAGGTCAACATGCAGAAGAATGCGAATTGACCCACTCTTATCTCCTTGTACTAAGATCAACTCCAAGTGGATCAAGGACCTCCACATAAAACCAGACACACTGAAACTATTAGAAAAGAAACTTGGGAAGACCCTGGAGGACTTGGGCACAGGGGAAAAGTTCCTGAACAGAACACCAATAACTTATGCTCTAAGATCAAGAATCGACAAATGGGACCTCATAAAATTACAAAGTTTCTGCAAAGCAAAGGACACTGTCAGAAGGACAAAACGGCAACCAACAAAGTGGGAAAAGATCTTCACCAACCCCACATCCGACAGAGGGCTAATATCCAATATATACAAAGAACTCAAGAAGTTAGACCGCAAAGAACCAAATAACCCTATCAAAAAATGGGGCACAGAGCTAAACAAAGAATTCTCACCAGAAGAAATTCGGATGGCCGAGAAACACCTTAAAAGATGTTCAACATCATTAGTCATCAGGGAAATGCAAATCAAAACAACCCTGAGATTCCACCTCACACCAGTCAGAATGGCTAAGATTAAAAACTCAAGAGACAACAAGTGCTGGCGAGGATGTGGAGAAAGAGGAACACTCCTCCACTGTTGGTGGGATTGCAAAATGGTAAAACCGCTCTGGAAATCAGTTTGGCGGTTCCTCAGAAAATTGGGCATGTTACTTCCAGAGGACCCTGGCATACCACTCCTGGGCATATACCCAGAGGATTCCCCTGCATGCAATAAGGACACATGCTCCACTATGTTTATAGCAGCCTTGTTTATAATAGCCAGAAATTGGAAGCAGCCCAAATATCCCTCAAAGGAGGAATGGATACAGAAAATGTGGTATATTTATACAATGGAATACTACACCGCAATTAAAAATAATGAATTCATGCAATTTGTAGGTAAATGGTTAGACCTGGAAAATATCATCCTGAGTGAATTAACCCAATCACAAAAGAATGCACCTGAAATGCAATCACTGATAAGTGGATATTAATGAGCCCAGAAGCCCTAAATACTCAAGACACAAATAACAAGTCAAATGATTCCCAAGAAGAAGAAAGGAGAGGACCCTGGGCCTGTAAAGATTGCTTCCAGTTTAGTAAAGAAACCGAGGGGGGAGGGGGAATTATTGGGGAACAGATGGGGGGGAGAGGAACTATGGGAACTATGGTGGGTGGGAACTGGGAAAGGGGAAAGCCTTTGGAATGTAAACATAGAATATAGAAAATAAAATTTAATAAAAAAAAAAAAGAAAAAAAAAAAAAAAAGAAAATAGCATCCATCAGATCAAACACCTAACTTCACACTATTTCTTCCACCATGTAACCTCTAACACTTAGCTAGCAAAGAATTTATCACGCCCAATTCTTGTAGCCATTTGTGTGGCTGTCCTGATGAACCATTCTGTTTCCCTAATTCTACTTCCTAGAAAAATCCTCTTAGAATGTTGTCTTTGCTTATTTCTGTTTTCATAGTTCCTAGTACAAAGAACTGCAAATAGTAAGGAGTTAAGGCTTTTGAGTGAATGAGTAAAATAGTTCATCCTTCTGTGTCAGTGATCTACAGACGTAATAGGATGCTTTTCTGGAATTTTTAAGGCTACGAAGGACCGAGAAATGTGTAAAATAATTAGGACTTTCAGGTTTTGCTGCTGGGGAAACACAATTTTACAGTGATGTTAGAAAAATGGCATTTCTTCCCAAATCAAGCACAAATTTACCATTTGATCCATAACTCCTCAACTGGAAAGTAGTTTAATAATGTGTGAAATCTGTATAGTGTAATGAAAAGGAATGGACTTTTGATTCAAAAAAAAAAAAAAAAAAAGCACACATAGTTCAACTGCATATACTGAAAGAAGAAATCGAGACCCAAAGGATGGATACTCTCTGGCTTTTTAAATGTGATAGTATGGGTAAAAGTAAATTTAGAAGGAATTGAGAATAATCAGTTATTTCAATAGGTATTAGGAATTCGTGGCTGGTGGTAACCTAGGGCTAACATGTAGGGAATATGTTTGCATGTCATTGTATCTTGAGAATGGCAACATTATACACATCTACCCACTCACTGGAGCCATAAACCACAGGGAATCACTTGTGCTTTATACAGTTAAGGTAATTAACACTTTTAAAAACTAGGCTATCTATAGCTCAGTTGGGGGCGCAGTTGGTGTGAGAAGGCTAGGATTGTGTGGTGTTTGAAGGAGAAAAAAACATCCGCATAAGCTCAAGTATTTGGACACTTGGTCTAGAGTTGGTGGCACTGATAGAGGAGGAGGGTATGGAACTTTTAGGGGGTGGAGACCAGCAAGAGGAAGTATGTCACTGGATATAGACTTCGAGGGTGTATAGCCTGACTCTCCTTCCTGTTATGCCTTTCTGCTCCTGGTGTACAAATCAATGTTTCTTTGTTTCCTGCTCCCACTGCTGTGCCTTCTCTCTCTTGTGGACTCTATCCCTCTGGACCCATAAGATAAAAATAAGCCCTTTCTTCTTTAAGTTGCTTTTTGGTGGTAGTATTTTATCACCGCAACAGAAACATAGCTAAAATATATAGCTTTCTGATCTCTTGCCAGGGACTTGCAGTAAAGGGTGGGCTGTCTGGAACAAGTGAATGGGTAGTGACCTAACTTTTTAGGACATAAAGGACTACTTAGAAGTGTAGGGAAGGAGAATGCAACCAATAAAACAAAACAAAGGTAATCTGGGACTGAGGTCATGCAGCGGGAGCTACTTCAATTGTGTGAGGACAGTAGGGGGCATAACAATAGCTTGCTTCTTCCCCAGGCAGTGAGGTAGGAAAGAAATGACAATCATAACAGGATCAAAAGGTTTCTCTCAGGATGATTATAGATCCCAAAGGGAACACTTACAGAAAATCCAGCATAAACCCTTCACAGGATGCCTGTTCTACAAAGGGAACTTGTCATTCTCTGGGGGTTTAGTTAAGGAGGCAAGGGAGAGCTAGATTATTCCAAGGATCCGTCCTTTACAAACAGAAAGCCTGGAAACAAAGGAAGCACTGTTTGTGTCACACACCCCCATGTCTCCATTTGGGGTAAATAAAGGCACACCTTTCAGCCGTGAGAGAATTAAATGAGATGTTGTGTGTTCAGCACAGGGCATGACACCTGGCTGACAGGATGCACTTGGACATGGCATTACTGTCTCTAGGAACACACAAACATTTATGTCCTTTGAGCTGATGCTTGTATTTAATTTTATTCTTGTCTTTGTCTCATCAGGAGGAGATTTTTATCATGCCTAGGAAACATTATCTTGCTCCCTTAGACTACACAGAGTACATCTAGAGAGAAAATTCTTAGTCTCTGAAACACAGAGTCTTTTTGACTCAACACAAAGAACTTTCGAAAGCATGGGCTGTGATTCCCTCGCTCCAGACCTGGTTAGCCTGGTGGGATATTTGGGAGATGAATGCTGTACCACGCTCTCCTCTTTTCTCTGCACTAGATCAGGAAACAGCAGCTGCTCGCCACAGTTCATTCTAGCACAGAAAACCAATCTCCCAGCACCGGGGGAGACTGTGGGAAAAAAAAAAGTGTGTGTGCCTTGGTAGGGTGATGCAAATAGCCACCACTGATCAATTTTACCAGCTGTTCTACCTTCAAACCAGTGGACTGGCCACTTTCACTGCAAAATCTGTTGGGCCGACTCAGGCCTGTCTTTGCTTGCTTGTTTGTTTTTCGCTTTTCAAGGAAATGACGCGGAGAAATAATCTTCTTGAGGTCAGAGGTCAGCAAGTCTGGGAGGGAGGGTTCGGATAAGTAAGCAGGGGATCGGGGTGTTAGAGGGATACTGGGCATATTTTTGGATTGTCTCTGCAATTATGCTTGGGTTTTGGTCTGGTTCTTTGGAATATTTGCTTTCAGAGCCTAAGCTAGCCATGCAAAGGGCAACAAAGCAATAAAAAGTATGTGTGTGTGTGTATCTGTATTCACACATATCTGTGTGTCATATCACAGACAGCACATATGTGAGTGTCAGAGGATAACAGATGTGGGAGTTATTTCTTTTCTTTGACCATGTGGGTTCTAAGAGGGATTTAACCTGGAGTGTCAGGCTTGGTAGCAAGTGCCCTTACCAGTGGAGCTGTAAAGGACAGTCTAGGAGTGGGTGGGGGGAGTACTCTCATAGAGGCAGGGGGAGGAAGAAGGGAATAGGGTGGGGATAGCACCCTCATAGAGGCAGGGGGAGGAAGGAGGGAATAGAGTGGGGAGAGCACTCTCATCAAGGCACGGGTAGGGGATGGGGGTTTGTAGAGGAGAAACTGGGAAGGGGGATAACATTTGAAGTGTAAATAAATAAAATAACCAATAAAAAATGAATAAAAGGACAGTTTAATAGAAGAATGTTCCCCTTACTAAATTCTCCAATGTAGGAAAAATTAGAGAAATTCCAGTGATCAACAATAACTGAGTCCCTTGAGAGGTATGAAGGAACGCTGGTCTCCCTCCTGCAAGTGTGGCTTGAAAACTCATCCACCTCTGAACAGAACAGCTTTTATGCTCTTCCAGGAGGTGTACCAGTTGGAAACATTGTAAGACCAGGAGGACCAGAGATTTAGTTATGCAACACACCCACCCACATCCTGAATGTCATATGATTTCTCCAAATTATAGCAACGTTTGCTACCATCCTTAGTGCTTCCCGCTTATTCTCGTCTTAGAACAGTGTGCTCTGGGCAAAGCTCAGAATGTCTGTGTACTCCTCTCAGTCAATGGTCATCAGTCTGAACTTCTTTGGACCTCAATGTAATAGTTGAATGTGATATATAGGTTTTTTTTTATTTTAGTGACAATAGTAATTGTGGCAGGAATAACCTCTTATTGTTCTTCCACTGGGATCTAATTAAAATGGTATTGAGAAGAATTGGGTCATTTATTAAAGGATTTGCTTAAAAGATTGATTCTTATTTTTATTTATTTGGATGAATATGTGCCTGTGTATCTTGATAGAAGTTGCCTGCAGAAGCCTGTAGAAGGAGTCAGATCCAGTGTGTGCCATTAAGAGAGACTTAGGGTCATCATTGCATGTTGGTTGGTATCGTTCCTAGGTTTCATAGCTGGGTAGGACCGCTGGTTACTTTCCTTCTTTGGAAGTTTGCATGATGCCTTCTGGTACCATAAAGGCTAGTCCTCAGGAAGAAGGCTTTCAAGTCAGTGGAGCCTCTGGGCCCTGTGTCTGAACGATGTGGTGTTTTCAGCAATAAGTGCCTACCTTCCTTCGTTGGGGCCATGGGCAACCAAAGGTAATAGTAATAATATATATATTATTTTGGGGGGTCTTTTTTTGACAACTGTGACAATTCAAAAGAAGGCTTCCCACGCTTGCTATTGAGGTTTGTGTTAGATTGGTTATGGAACGTTCTAGAATAAAGATGAGTATCAGTGTAACAACCACACAAAGAATATAGTGTAAGGTTCACAAAGGAAAGTGAAGCAGGATAAGGTGACAGAGGCGAGTGGCAGGAAATGGAAGAGTACCCTTGATTAGTTTGGGCAGGATTCTTCAAACGTGAACATTGTTGGAGCATTAACATAAGAGAGAATCATGGGAAGACACACGAGGCAGAGGAACACTAAGAGAAATGATGCAAGGGGATGGTGGGTCGAGGTCCCTGAGCCCACCTGGCTGGAAGGACATCGAGGGCTTCAGGGTGGCCAGGTGAGCAGTGAGTCCACAGAACTGAGGTAGGAGGTGAGCTGGAAGCCAGGTCGGTGGGAAGGATGGGAAGGCGGGCGTTCCTGGGATGTTTTAGTCTTAGAAAAGTAGGAAGACTATGCAGTAGGCCAGAGTGGCAGAAGTAAGCAGGTTAGAATTTGTTCAGAGGGGAGTGAATAGGAAATAGAGGAGGAAGGGGCTGTGTGACTGGCTACATGTGGCTATGCGTTAAAAGAAGAATTCACAGGATTTTTCAAATGTACACGATGTACAAGGAAAATGGACTAGTGAGTAAGTGTATATGGGTTTGGTGAGTCTGCGCCCAAGCCAGGTGGAGAAAACTACACCTAGGTCCTCCTCTGTTTGATACCATTTGAGCAGACAGGAGAGCAGACTCCGCAGCAGGGTCTGTAGCCCAGCCCTGGCCTACCCATGCCACAGGCTTTTCTTCAGCCCTAGTCTTTATTTCATTGTCTTTACTGTTGCTTTCCCCATTCGGTTTTTCACTCTACTTAGAACTCAGGTAAAACTCTGCCGCTCCGAGCAGGGGCAATGTTGGAGGAGTAAGCCTTGCACTATTCACCCCTGTCACCCAGTGTCATCACCCAGTGGGGAGATGCAGATGGCTTCCTGACAAAGCTTCTTGAAGGCAGAGTAGCCTGGGTTATGGAGGATCCCTAAGTCAGTAAGCAGTTGGGCATCTGCATAGACGTCTCTGGGAGGCTTTCACATCAGGGAATCATTGGATCTTAACAGGAAACTTGGTAAAGAACTACTTCATGTTCATTTTAA
Organism: Apodemus agrarius; assembly: GCA_964023405.1. Taxonomy (NCBI): domain Eukaryota; kingdom Metazoa; phylum Chordata; class Mammalia; order Rodentia; family Muridae; genus Apodemus; species Apodemus agrarius. The sequence goes on along the minus strand of OZ030015.1, from coordinate 29,575,296 downwards.
AGATAAAAATGGCAAGATCTAGAGGCCTCGGTCAGTTCCTGGAAATTCCCGAAGTGGACAGAGCAGGGGGATCACCTCTCTCTACTAAAAGATAGAAATGGGGGTGGGAGAATTATGGCTCACTATGAAATATTTACTAATCATTCTAGGAAGGACCTCTGCTTGTGAATCATGTTATAGTGAAGGGGTTTCTATGACACAAAAGCAGTACAAGCTCAGAACAGGTTTCAACTCCACCATTAGATCCAACTATAGACATTTTATTTCCTCTAATGACACCGTCTTAACGTAATGGACGATGATGTGTATGAGGCTTGGAATACCTGCTATATCTCCAATATATGTGACAGAATCAGCCCTACTCATCAGACCAAGTCCCAAAGTACCCGTCTATGGGCTGAACAGTTCTCGGGCCACGAAGTAATTAACCTGATAGATCTGTGTGCTGCACAGCCCCCATCCTGGCTAATGTTGGAGCAAGTCAGAACCTTACATTAATGTTTCGAATCTGAGATACAGAAGGAGAAAGATATGGGGAAAGACACAGAGAAGGAACACTGTGTTAATGTAAACCTCTAGGGCATTAGAACAGGTCATTCAGAGCATCATTGCAATAATCTAGAACAGTAAGCAGGGTGTTCACTCCCTGTGAGGTCTCTGCCTGGCTTCTGAGAGTTAGTATGCCTTGTTTTTCTTTGTGTGTCCAGTTCATAAACTCCTCATGCCATACGATTTTTTTAAAATGATGATTTAGCCCACAAGCTGTGTTCTTCCCAGATATGTATTTATGGGTTATTTTAAAAATAGTTCTTGCTTTCCACTCATGGCTATCTCTCCTGCTATTAAATATTCTTGTGTAAGAATATATGAACTTTGTAAACAGTATTCTTTTGGACAGCCATGTTTGTTTATGATTCATCAAATGTTTAGCCCATGTTCTTGTTTCTTGTTTGTGTATTTATTTACTTTGTATTTTCTTTGTACTTTTTGCACCAAACTCAATGTTCTTGAGGTCAAGTATTCGCATACACATGTGATATATTTATAGATAGGAATCTGAAAGGAGACCATGAGCTATCCAGGAAGATATTTCACACCAAGACTATGCTACAAGGAAGCACAAAGTTGTAAAGACATAAAACCCAACCCTTGCCATCAAAGAAGTGTGTTTTCTACTGTTGGGTACATGTTAAGAGACAGTGAGCAGATTATTGACACACAAGTGTTAGATGTGAAGTAGTGGACAGTAGTGGGGGCTCTTTGGTCTCTCATATAGGTTTCTCCAGCCGTTGGGCCTCTTACTCGCAGATGACAAGGCTCTTGTCCTCTCTGAGGCTGGCAGTCACATCAAAAAGGATGCAACATGACTTTGGTACATTTCACACAATACAGTTCATAGAAGTGAACAAGACCACTTCTTTGTATTTTCTGTTGTGATTCATAAAATTACACAGCGGCTTTTGTAAGAGGACTCATTTGTCATAATGGAAATAGCAATATGAATATCATTACCCTTCAATCTCAGATTGATACTGCCATGTCATATCTGTGTTAACCTCTGACAACCTTTTTTTCCCCTATACATTATTTACCTAGATACTCAAAATAGCATAGCAAAAATTAGAGATAAATTCTATTTTTCAGTTAATTTACTTCAGAATCACCCAAGAATGCCCCTGGACTTTATCACAGAGAGGATACATGAGCACTCAGACATACGGTAATGAGCATCGCACAGCTCTCAGTTGGTACAAGGTGCCTCCTCCTTCCCTCGTAGCCCATCTCTGTTGTCCTTCACCATAAGGCTGTATATCCAGTTCATAACAAAGTTGGAGAATGCTGTGATCCCATTTCTTTTCATGCCCTTTGTAGACTTTACCACTTTTAGAATTTTCTATACATTATTGACCTAGATCCTCAAAGAGAAAATCGCCTAGGAGCTTGTTAAATGGGAGATCTCTCAGGCCCCATCCCTGGACATTCTATCTAATTCTTCTGGAGTTAGAGTTACATACGCGTATTTTTAATAACTCCTTGGGTAATTATGATAAAGATAGCATATTGGACACACTTCAGGAAACACTGTCTGAAGATAGGCAGGTTGACCAATGGACAACAGTTCTTGGCTATGCAAGCACGCGGACCCCAATTCTAATCTCTGGTATGCTAATGCTCCTTTGAAAGCTCAAAGCTCTATAGGACAAGAGATGGCAGGATTTCTGTGACTTGCTGCTCACCAGCCCTAGCACTGGGTTCAAGGAGAGACACGGTACCAAGGGAACAAAATATTGAATGCAATGGACTAGAATGCAATGGACTAGAATGCAATGGACTAGGGCACCCAATATCCTCCCCTGGTCTCCATGCCTCCATGCAGGCACACCTAATCACATTTACCTATGCACCTATAACACACACACACACACACACACACACACACACACACACTGCCTGGTACTGTGCTTGAGATCTGTTTTGCCTCCTTGTCTAGTGTGTCCGCTCCGAGAAAGGCATCCCCAGCCCCACTCTGTAAACTCTTATCAGTTCTATGTGTTTTTCAAATTGCATTTGCTATTCCTTTATGGACAAACCAGGTCAGCACCACCAGGCCAATAAGCATCGGATTTTCTCCAGCCTCATGCATCAGTGACAGATTTTCTGGCCTCTGCCCAGCTCCGACATCCCTACGATTGTCACTGGTTGATGAGAAAGCGGGATGTGCAGGGCTCCGTTCGCCGAGAGCCAGCTAAGCTTTCAGGTAAGTCAATAATAAAAAATCTCATTTTGATCTGCAGATTGGACTCATTTGATTTGGAAGTCACTGATGGTGAAGGAAATATGGGGCCTGGGGATGTCTCGTTGTCTCACTCAGCTCTCTCTGGCTGTCATCACCCCATCCCCATCCCCCCTTCCTTCCTCAGTCTATAGGTTTAATGTGCCAGCTGATAAGAGAAATCAGCCACTATTGCAGTCTCTCTGGACCACCCTGTCTCACTTTTATGTGGATGACAAGGAACAAAAGGGTACCATAAAACAGTCACTTGGACATTTTGCTCTAAGGCTCTTGGCAGTTTATCTGCCTATGGTACTTCTCACATGGGGACTGACGTCCACCTTGAAGAAGTCACAAGGGTAAAATGAACACATCTCCATGCCTTTCAAAGGAGCTCTTGAATAGGAGTGGCCCATAGACACATGTGTCAGGATGCTGAGTCTCCCCGTATCTATTTCCGGACTCTACCAGGGTCTGTTTCCCTGGCTTCCCCAGATTTCTCCTTTAGATCTCACCTCCAGAATGCTACCGAGCCTTCCCTGCTGCCTCCCATGCTTGTCGTCTTGCCTACTCAAATCCAGTCTCCATTACCCCTTACCGCACCAGGAGCAGCCCATGAGCTGTGGAGTACTTGACATGTGCTAGGTCGTGGCTGAGGCAGTCTGGAGATAAAAATACGAGATGCGAAAGATTTAGAGCTGGGGACAGGTACCTTGAGAACCAGAGTAATTTTACACACACACACACACACACACACACACACACACACACAGGACTGGTGGCGTCTGCTTGTAAGCGGAGCACTGGGGAAATAGAGGCAGAAGAATTGTTGAGGTTTACCAGATAGCCATTCAACCATCATTGCATAGTCAGCAAGTTCCAGGCCAGTGAGGGAACCTGCCGCAAACAGCAGAGACAAAAAGCAGAACAAAAGAGCCCATGGCCCCTGGAGAATGACAGCTGAGCATGTCCTCTGCCTTGCACAGGCCCGTGCTAACATGTGCACTTTATAACATAAAGATTTCAGAGGATTAGTATGCAAAAGTTAGTAAAAGACATTACTAATCCCTATTACATTGATAGAATATTTAAGATATATCGGTTACAATATATTATTTGAAATCAACTCCGGCCACCTCTTTTTATTTAAAAATTTAAGATTTGAGCTGCTGTACAGCTGGCTTCATATTCCTTGTGGGCAGTGCCAAGGTAAACCCTTCAGTGTAGGTTACCTTTATCTTCTGATTTCCTTTTGCAAAGTCTACTTTGGCCATAGGGATTTCTCGCTTCCTCCAATTTCTCTCTCACCCTCCTCGTGCCAGGCCGTTGATAAGTAGCTCGCTCTTTCTATTACCAGTACACCTTGCTAATTGTTTACTCAGTCAGGTTCGCACCTTCCTAAATCTCCAAAATCTAAAACTAAAAGTGCTCCAAAAATCTGGAGTTTCTGGAACCCTGGCACGATGCTGTGAGTGGCAGGTTTCAGGCCTGGTGGCGTGTAATGTGTTAAAGCCAATGGAGGTGACACCATCTGTAACGTATGTTGCTATGTTCACACTGCATGTATGAGGAGTCGTGGAAATGCAAGTGGATTGCCTGCTTGCTTGATCTTCCTTCTACGTGTCTCATATTCTAGACACAAATATTTCAGAACATGAAACAAGTACTCAAACCTGAAATGCTTCTGGTCTCAACTTTTTAAGATAGTAAAGGCTATTCAACTTGGATATTAGTATGTCTCCTGGAAGCCCTTCCAGAGATGCCTGCAGCACACACTCTGACTTGAGGCTGGCCTTCCTTGGTCCCATTAGAATTTCTGTTTTCTGGAATATGGTCACACTGCCTGGGATTGGCTTTTAAAAAATCATTATCTGTCCATTGCACTAAATTGTAAGCTCCCCAGAGGAGCCCAAGGCCTTGCCTCATGCACCTTTGTGAAAGTGGGAACCCCTTGGACATCTGTTACGGGAGTCATTAAGTATGAAAAAGAGACCTGAGGTCCTGATGGTAGAGCTTTTTATTGTCTGTCCCACAGTGAGTTCACAGACGATCACCTTGGCCCAGTGCCATTCGGCAGGGACATCAATTTTCTTCTGTAAATAATGTATGACATTGGGTAATTTTTAAATACCCAGTGGACAGAGAAATGTGTTGCCTGCTTTTTTTTTCCTGTTCAAGATGGTGAGCAAACTCTGATACAGTAGCAACCTAGATGCCAAACTTGGACCTGCCTGGATCACCCTCCAGCCTGAGGATGGTATTTCCCCCAACTGTCCTGACTCTAATCCTTTTTCACCTCTGTAACTGTCATGTGGAAGACAAATAAGGAAGGGGCAGGAAATAACAATAGCATGGAGATTGGAGTTATATATAGATAGAGCAAATATACAGGACAAGCTGACTCAGGGCTTTGGTGTGCTTTAGGGAAATTTTGCACCTGGGTTGCAAAGCCAAAGTCAGAATTGCTTGAAATGTTGCCATCATTCCTTATGGTGACATATTTCTGAACAGAAAGAACAAACAAACAAAAAAACAAGACAAAATGAAAAACTCAAACAAAAAATTTTAAAAAAGCAAGATAACTTTTGATGTGGGAGGAGGAGTCAGGAATCCTCTAGGATTCTCTGGCCATCGTTAGCTGCATTTGCTTCTGGGGTAAGAAAAGTCTTTCTGGTCCTGGTGGCCCATGCCTTCTTGCATGCACTTGTAGAATGGTCCATTGTTGTAGGGCCTTTTAGGGAAAGGGACAGAGATAGAAATCTGTATGCAGTGAGGTTCCTACTTGAACCAAGCCCAATTTTCTTCATCATTACATAAACTCAATGCAGCCTGCTTTAAAAAAATTATTATTATATAACTTGAGGTCAGTGAAGGAGAGTCAACAGGATGGAAAACACAGAGAAAGCTTTCTCACGTAATTCCACCATTCAGTATAGCCCCACTATTTAGGCTGCCTATAACTCTATTTGTGTTTTTTTTCCTCATATTGTTTTATAAAAGTAGAATACTGTGAATATCATTTAATGGTATTCCCCCTTACACATACACACAAATAATAGTAGTTTGTGTCAATAAGTGCATGCTTTAGTAATTTGACTTTATTGCTTGCCTAACATTCCAGTGTATGCAAAACCTCCCATCAGTCCTGAATTCTTGACTATTTAAGTTTCCCCTAGTATAAATCATTCCCCAGGGAATTCTCTTGTGCATATTTCACTGATTTCCAAAGGGTAAATTGTAAGAGTGAAATTGCTTACTAAGCATAATGTTCATTTTTTAGGACTTTGGTGCCTGTTCCTACTAAGCCTTCTGAAAGCTTCTGATTAGATGATGCATTATTTTTCTGAGTTCCCAAGTGTTCTCTGGATACAGGGGTTTTTTTTCTTATCTAGTTTGTTTTATCCATTCTTATGAAGCTTACTTCTCATTAGGTTGCTATATCCCCAAAGTAAAAGGATTTCAAAACAGTTTGAATGAAGTTCTCAAGCCTAAATCGTAGGAGACCATCTTCACCCTTTGCTGTAGCATCTTGAGAAATGCCCTGCAGGAAAAGAATTCTGCGGTCAGATGGGTCCATCTGCATCGTCAAGTCTGTGCAGATGTTGAGGAGTCCGAAAGGAAAATCTGATTGAATTCTACTCTGTGTGTAGCATTTCCTTCACAGTGATACTATTGAACTTGAGTAAATTTGCCAACCATCTGAGAAACCTGCCTGGAGAAACCATGGTGTGGAGTCAAACAGAGGCGGGCACTACAGGGACTGAATACAGTCATCTTAACTGTGGTAGGAGTATCAGCTTGGCTTGATTTGCCGTGTTGATGGTCATATAACAAAGCAGAACACTCCCATGATTCCTTCCAGCCTCATAAATCATTCTGGTTGGCCAAGAACTTCTGAGGAGCAAGACTAGAGTGGCAGTTTGACTTTGAGAGTACTCAGCTACCAGCACAGACTGTATGACTAAAATGAACTCCTGCATATCTATATGTTTCATCTTCATGTTCATGGGTGGAAAGCTATTATTATTGCCTGCTTTCTTTCTGTCCTTTTGATATGCAGATATGAGTTAAAATTTAACTTAACAAATGGACCCATCTTAGTTCACAGGTTGTTGGAATCCACAGGTACATTCGGCATGAAAAAAATCTAAGAGATTTTTTTCTCCACAGAGATGCATTTCTCAAATAGCAAAGTTTGCATACCATACTTTTGCTAGGATTGCCTTTATATTTTTTCCCTTAAAATTAATAAAGACTATTCCATGTATCTTCTCCTTGTCTTCAACAACCACAACAGCCGCTACGACCAGAGCAACAAAACATACGGCACTGTAGGCTGACCATTCGATCTTTTTCTAGCACACAACAAATAAACACATAAACACACAACTTTTAAGCAGAGCAATGTTTGCCTGTGGACCTTCTCCAATTACCTCAGGTCTTGAATTGGCAAGCTGCCTCTGTAAAGGTGCAGTGGTAAATGCTTTAGGGTTTGTGGAGCATGCCTTCATTGCCCCAGTGTCGCAGCAGGTAGTGCAAACGCAGCTGTAAACAACTTGTGTACAAATGGCAGTGTTCTGGTCCAATAAAACTTTTATTTATACATAAGAGGAGGGCTGGATGTTGCTTATGGACTGTCATTAGCCAACCCCGGTTGTAGATAAAACAAAGGGCTGATTGATGTTTGGTTCATTGGAGACACTATCTACGTATACTAACCTGGGCTATAATTGAGCTGCAAAATCTCTCACTAACATTCCACCCTGTTTTCTGAGATGGCCCCAACTTCAAGCTCTGCATTTCTGACTTGTCAGGTCAAATTCATCATCTTGCATGTCCTAGTATTAAAATAAAGGACCAGCGTTTGCAACAAACGAATGGCTACCCTGAGACAATCTACTAACCTCGCCTTACCTTCTTAATGAACTTACAGGAATGCCTGGCTCAGTGGTTTTTACCTTGCAATATGATTCTTCATAGGAGGGGAGAAAACCCACAACCCAAGCAAAGTGGGATCTTAAATTATTGACCCATTAAAATTTAAAATGTTAATTAACAGAGGCCTTATCAGAAAGAAGCAAGTCTGCCCTTAATTCCCAACCTCGCTGAATCTAGACTTCTTCATATCTGTTGTGTGACTGGGTTGGTCCAAGGTTTATCTGAGAGGCCTCAAGACTCAGAAGGGTTCCCAAGCTCAAAACTGCCTCCACATTATTCTGCTGGGCCGGTGCTAGAACCACAGCATGCCCTTTTGCAGACAGGAAGAGTGTACCTATGCCTCTAAGTCTGAGTCCATCTCCACCCACTTTCTATAGCTTAATATCCTAAACACACAAGCAATGACACATGTGAATAGCGTCGTTTCTGTATGTATGTTGAATGTATTATTGTGTGTGTGTTTTTGTGTGTATTTCCAAAGCTTTTCCAACTAGCTGATCTCATCAAAACCTCTTAGCGGTTGAGCATCTGGGTAGTTGGTAGAATCTAGGGACCCACAAACAGTCCAAGGTTAAGCCTATAGCTGGATGCCAGCTGCTTGATGCCAGCCACTTGCCAAGAATACCCTGTAGCAATGCTGGCCGGTTCCCACTGGAAGCTTGGGATTGCTACACAGTTCCTACTCTTCTCACCATTGCAGGGGCCATATTCTAAGCAAGCTCCGCGTCTACCCTGGTACTTTCATTTATTTCCTTTGGAAGGTGTCTAGTCTGTTAACATCAACTCACTTTTAGTATTACGACACTGTGCAGACCTCCTTCACTACTAGCTCCATAGATCCCGGTCTTCCAACTGATCTTACATCTTCTACTACATCGCCCATTGCTTTTAGCCATACATTGCAGCTGTTGCTGATATGCAGAGAGACTCAATTAACTCAGTCCTGGCAGAATTGCTAAGCTTGCTTTCTATTACAAAGAGTAATTGGAGAGTTAGAATAGGAGACTTGTCAAATACCACACACTAATGAGTCATTTTCTGTTTGTAAAACATCTGACTAGAGATCTCTGGTATAACTTCCATCTAGAGTGGATAGGGAACATGGGAGAAATTTGTTCAAGATGTTAACAATGATAAATGATTATGCTGGATATGATTACTGCTTTCTTTAATGTTTCCTGGATGCTGAGTGATCCACAGCGCACAGGGAACAGGATTGTGTGTGGCACCAGGGGCTACAGGCAGGTGTCACTAAGCAGTCCTGGTAAAAGTGTTGTCCTGTCCATTGTTATCATAGCTCTAGTCTTTCCTATAAGGTGATCTAACAAGCTGACAGAATTGTGTGAAATCACTTCCTGGGAGTCAACCTTCTTGTCTTTCTAGTATTACCTCAGATGCTATTTTCCACAGTATGAATACTGTGGCACATAGATAGTTACTTCAGTTTATAAAAGGTGCAAGGTGAACACAAACTTGCCTGAGACTATGCATAAGCGCCAGTAGATCTATGTTACAATCCCAGGTCAACTGACTTCATAGCTACAGTTACAGCATAATTCCTAAAAGAAGCACCCAAAGGTATGATCAGAATGGCGCTATCCAGGGACAAAACGATTGCCTCCCCTTTTATATGCCAGAACCACAATCCTATTATGAGGAAAAGGCCAAACTGAAGCTGAGGACTATTCTACAGTGTACCTGACCAGTACATCACATAACTGTCAAGATCATGAAATTATAAGGATCTCCAGGAAAGTGAAGAAACTGCCTCGGACTAGAGGAGGTCAGAGACCTGTGACCATTAACTGTAATAGGAGCTCTTAGTTAAGATTCTAAATACATGTAATGTCTGAATTAAGAGTGTGATTGTTCATATCCATATGTGTGATGAGCACATGAATATTAAGGGTTAGGCATAAGGAAATCTGAGAGAGGAATGCACATGAATTCTTTGTACTTTCTTCGCAACATTCCTATAAAGCCACATTGTCAACAAATAAAAATTAATTCATTCTGGATTCGGATTGAGACAGGTGATGTCTGGAGGCATCTGTGTCATGCATTTATGTTATGAGAGTTGGTGTCATGGAAACTGGGTCAAGCTGGGTGGTCTGAAGAACATTTGATCCTAAGCACAGCGCACAGGGAACAGAATTGTGTGTGGCACCAGGGGCTACAGGCAGGTGTAACCAAAGCCGTTCTGGTAAAAGTGTTGTCCTGTCCATTGTTACCATAGCTCTAGTCTTTCCTATAAGGTGATCTAACAAGCTGACAGGATTGTGTGAAATCACTTCCTGGGAGTCAACCTTCTTGTCTTTCAGATGTTTCCCTGCAGTGTGAAACTCCTGGGGAAACTGCAATTCCTTGGGGTCCTTGGAGTTTCTTTACAATATCCCTGTTCCTGCTGGATGACTGCATTGCTTCCGTCTGTGTTCAGGAAATACCCAGCAAAGAGAACTGTGGCCAGAGCGGGCCTCTTGGCTACTGTGGACACTTTCTCCCGTGAGCCTTTTCACAGTGGTATTTGGAGATGACTAGAAGTCTGATTTCCCATGTAGCCATTGTCCAGCAGCCTCTCGCATTCGAGTACACGTTCTCTTTTGACATTTCCAAGGTCCTGTTTAGAGGCAGTTCCACGCCTAAGCGGACACCTGTCAGTTATCCGCCAGAAAGGCGCGTGAACAAGCAGCCTTGTCAGCTAAAATGGAGGCTGACTTCGTGCATTTCAAATGAATATTGACCCAAGGAGAAGGGGGTAGGAGGAGGGAAAAAAATCAAAAATGAGAAAAATGGCTGACTCAGATCAACCTCAATGCATATGGTGTAAAATAACATCATTAAGGGAGTTTGGCCAGGGGTAGGAATTATGCAAGAGCCACTTTCAGCAAAACCTAAGATGTTTGAGGAAATTGGTCTGAAAACTTCAGTGCTGTAAGGTTAAGAAGGACTGAGCGTTCAGCTGCGGGTATAAGCATAATGCATCGAGGTACTTTAAACAGGAACCACATTATGACAAAGAACTAAGTGTCAGAGTTTTTAAGATGTCAGTGAACTGATCGCCCTCAATCTTTTGAGCATGATTGATCTGAATGCAAAGCCGAGCTCCTTCCTTCATTGGGTAATTTGTTGAAAATCTCCAAGCATCCGTTTTTTGTTTTTTGTTTTTTTTTTCATGCTTGCCTTGTGGCATGATTAAGAGGACTCAGGTCCACAGAAATGAGTAACTGGGGGGCTGGAGAGATGGTTTACTGGTGAAGGGCGCTTATCTTTCTTACAGAGCATCAGTGTTAGATTTTTAGTATCCATGTCAGGAAGGTCAGAACCATGTATAACTCCAGATCCAGGAGATCTAGAGGCCCTCTTTTGGCATCCAAGAGTACCTGTACACATGTGGGTGGGTGCGTGCATCTCTCTCTCTCTCTCTCTCTCTCTCTCTCTCCCCCTCTCTCCTCTCTCTCTCACACACACACACACACACACACACACACACACACACACACAGACACCAGCTAACTAAAATATTAAAACTTAATGAACAACCTGGCCCCAAATGATATCTACATTAGACGTAGTTCAAACTCTGGTCTCCCAACCCCATACATTTTGTCTTGCTTGTGTTCCTCAGGGCCACAGAAGCAATGGGAAACCAAATGACCACAATGTGTATTGTTAATGTGGTTTGGACAGATGATTTCCGGAAGTTACACTGATACGCCGCTTCTCCCTTTCCTAGTTCTACAGAGGAAACTGGGGCACTTCACCATTGTATTGTGAAAGACAAGGGCAGTGCAGGATATGCCTCTGTTCCTGGCATTTGCCTGACTTGGGCAGGAATTTCAAGAGTTCTAGGCAAGCGTTAGCTGTATATGGAGTTTGGGGCTAGCCTGGGTTATAGAACCTGTCTCAGAAGCAAAAACACAAAAAGGTGCCATGCTTTCTTTAGGTTATCTCCTGATTAGAATTTGAGTTTCCAGATAACTCTTACCTCATCGTGATCTCTTTGACTTCAGCTGGGCACTAAGTCCACCAGTTCAGTCCTTTCCAAGTCCCCCTTCCCTAGGTCCCTGTCTGAATGTGTGAGTCACTTCCCTTATAAAGTCACTAAAGGTAGGCTAGCTCTCCTGTAGGCGCTTGGGCTAATAGTCCCATCTTTATCATCTCCTACTCCTGCCCTTTTCTCTCCTTCCTCCAGGCAACCACACTGACTCTCGTCTCTTTGAAGCCCTCAGAAGTCTCCTCTTCTGTGCCTTATAAACTTGTACTCAGTGATGGAGCTAACACCCCTTTTCCAAAGTCCCGAAACAGTATGGCCGTCCTTAGTGGTCAGGAACACACCTTTAGATTCAGAGCCTGACTAACTCTTTCAAGAGATGCAGTCTTAAGCATATTATTGGACCCCCTCAACACTGTAAATAAGATATGTGTGTGTGTGTGTGAAAAAAATTTAAAAAAAGATGTGTGTGTGTGTGTGTGTGTGTGTGTGTGTGTGTGTATGTGTGTGTATGAGTACATGAATGTGCTTGGGCTTCTGTGGGGGAGTACACATTATGTGTCTTTCTCTATCATTTCCCATGTTAATTTTGGAGACAGGCTCCCTCACTGAGCCTGGAGCTCAAGCCAGGTTGATCGATCAATCAGTGATGTCTGAGATCTGATCAATCTGATGACCTTTGAGAAATCCACTTATTATCAGTCCCTCCAATGTTAGATTGCAGATGTAGACCCTGGGTGACTGTTATGTAGATTTTAGGGGCCTGAACTTGGATTCTTTTGATTTAGGTGTTTTACCCATTGAGTCATCTTCATAGCCCCTCATTATTACTTGTAATGCCTGTTTAAACAAACTCATCATTCAAATCCCCTTTCGAGAAGGCTTCCTGCAATCACCTGCTCCCCAGATGTGGAGTCTGTCCTTCAGTTACTCCATAGCACTTGATAGGCCTCTCACAAACTCCCCAATCCACATACCTATTTGTGTTTTTTCTTATTATTTTATTTAGAATATAAATTAATTGACCATATGCTGTTCCCTTGATAATTTTTGCATCTGTAAGCTTGCTCATTCGTGAGAGAGCAATAACCAAACTGCTTATGGATTCTAAATAAAGTATAAGGATAATAGTAAATGTCTTTAAGTATGACAATTTCGTGTAGGACAGAGTGTGATACTTAATTTTCATGGTTAGCTTGACTGGGATTACAGTCACCATGGAGAAAGTCACGTGGGTATGTCTGTGAAAGGTGTCTTCACAAAAGTTGAACTGAGGCTGACCAAGGGTAGAGGCGTTGTCCCCTCAGGCCGGGCACAGGAAGTGTAGTGAGCGAGCATCTCTTGATGATTCATGACTGTGAACACAGTGTGGTCATCTTCCACATACCCTTGTCCCATGCCCTCCCATCACTAACCATTCCCTCGGAATTATAAACTGAAACACAAACACACACACACACACCCCAATTTTATGTTGGGTGTTTTGCTGCAGAAACCTGAGAAGCAATGCACACAATTACTTTTTGAGACAGGCTCCCAAACTGTAGCTCAGGCTGATCTGGAACCTCCTACGTGGTCCAAGCGGGTTGTGAATGCATGTTAGACTTCCTGCCTCAGCCCTGTGAATGCTGGGGTTGTAGGTTTGAGCCCCTATTTCATGCTTTTCCACAGTGCTCAAGTCATAGAATCCTTCTGGAAACATTAGCCATCCTTACCATTCGTTGATCACTGTGGTATTTTGTAAATCATTTTTCATCTATTTCTTAGTTATCACATGGCTCCATTAATGCTCCTGTTTCAGACTCAAGGGCTGAGGGACAAAGAAAGTGAGGTAGTAATCCAGAGACTGTCTACCTAGTGCAGAGCGAAGCACGGTATGCAGCATGTGGACCCCACAAGATCCAAAGCTCTTGATGTGAAGAATTGAGTAAGAGAAACATCTAGTTGTACTCTCAAGCTGGAGATGGGAAATGACAAACTGACAGTCAGTATTGGCCTCTTCGGTCCTACGGGCTATATATGCAAAGTTGATGGTGCCAGTAAGTGAGAGAAATGTTAACCCTCGATCTGTGTCAAATTCAAGTCCTGTAAATACCAGTTAGATCTCATCAAACCACTTGTCAAAGTACCAAGAAGGGTTTCATTTTTTTTTTTTCACAAAGCACATGCAACTTCTTTTAATCTGCTTGACTGGCCAAGCCAGGAAAAACAGGAAAAGTATTTTATTCTGTGAAGGGCACCCCCACCCTCGCTGTGGTTGTTAGGCCAAGCTGGCCTGCCAAGTCAACAGTTAAAAGAGTCAACCAGGTGTGGGCAACGTCTCCAAGGCTGACACAGAAATAGCCGTGAACAAAAGGCTTTAATGTCTGTGAAGCATGCACTCAAGTGTCTAGTCAGAGAAGCGATAGCGACCCTAAGCCCAAATGGAACAAGACATTTGCATTAGATCCCGAAGTCCTCATGAGAGCCATGGCTAAGGGCTCTTCTTTTCTTCACAGTGCTGAGCATTTTAAGTCTGGTGAAGCAGGCTGGGTAGTTATGACTCACTAGATGAAAGAAGATCTTAAGATCCCTGCAATAAATAATTGGAGAGAGAGAGGGGGGAGGGAGGGAGGGAGAGAAAAGGGAGGAAGAGAGAAAGGGAGAGCGCGAGAGAGAGGGAGAGGGAGAGGGAGAGGGAGAGGGAGAGGGAGAGGGAGGGAGAGAGAGAGAGAGAGAGAGAGAGAGAGAGAGAGAGAGAGAGAGAGAGAGAGATCTAGAACTTGAGCAACTCAACTTTCATGGTAGATGGGATTTAAAAAGTAGAAAATTACATTATACTGCCTGGAATATCTGAAGTATAGATTTTCCCCTCTTCCCTCCATCTCTTCCTCTCCTCTGTCTCTGTCTGTCCTTGTCTTTCTCTGTGAGTGTCCATGTACACGATCTCCTTTGTATTATCTGGGCTCAAGAGAATGCACCACAGATACACACAGAGAGAAAAGGACAGAGACAGACAGAGGCATGGGAGAGGAAGGGATGGAGGGAGGGAAAGGGGGAAGATCTATACTTCAGATATTCTGGGCAGTGTGACTTTGTAGTCCTCTCGAATCTTCAGCAGGAACTTGCATTGGTAATGACCAGAACATCCAGTTTATTCTATACCAAACCTTTGTAGAAATAAGATTTTCTTGTCTCATTAGATTTCTGGCTTTACTAATCAAGAAAGACAAAAGATGAACTCAGAAGTCTAGATTTGGGAAAGATGGTCAGAATATGTTGAAACTGGGTTCCTGCTGAACTAACCATTCATGAATGCTCTATGTAGGGCTAGTGTGTGTGTGACCACTGTTGGCAGGTATTACCATATCATACCCAAGGAGAGAAAGCTATACACTCAGTTACTGCAGACTTTCTAGACTCCAGTTGCCCTTAAATAGGTAAATGGATAGCTGGATTGTAAGGTATAAGCTGAGGGTAGACGGGAGAGTCCTCTTTAAAAATGAGGGCAGTCATAGAGGAAGTAAGCCATTAGGAAGTCTGCACAATTGAGGTTACTTCTAAACCCGTCCTTAATGAGAGAGATGAAGAAAATAAATTTGGTCAATTAGAAAGTAATGAAGACCTTGCAAAAAAAAGGACTATCGACAAAAGGCCAGCAAGGGAATTCTTGAGTAATTTGAGTGTAACACACACTGTACGAATCAGCAGGTCAGTGTGGTGCGCCTCCCTCCGAGAAGATTAAAGGCATCGGTGCTGGGCCCGCTCAGTCTTCTCACCAGCTATTTCTTCATCTAGCAAGCAAAATTGTGATCTGAGATGAACCCAGAGGATAGGGAAATGGGAATTCTCAACTTCAAAATCATGGTGATTATTCAGCCGAGGCAAGGCTCAGCCTCAGCAAGGGAACCGGACCCAAAGGAAAGATTACCTAAACCTCAAAGGGAAAGAGATGTGAAGGGCAGACCAGAAAAACTTTCACTGGAGAAGCGAGTTCATTCTTTCTTTGTTTCCCCCAAGGTAGTATCTTTGTCTGTATCCCAGGCTGCCTTCCAACCTACAACCCTGTTTTCTCAGCCTCTGAAACCATTGGGGTTGCAGATGTATATCACAGGGTTCAGCACCCCAGCTTAGCCAGTTTCTACAATTAGATTATCAGAAGTCCATGCAAGTGGATCTGGGTAAATCTCTCCCTTTTATGCTGTCAGAGGGAAAGGCAATAAACTGTCATCTTAGCAAGGCAAGCACATCCTTTGTTTTATTTGTTCTCTATCCATTAGGGAAAATTACAGAGCTCAACTCATCTAGGACTAGAGTCCGTGTGTTCGTTTCCACAGTGTGTGTTCGTGTGTGTGCAGAGTTACACCTGTGTATAGCAGGGTACACACGCGTATTGAGAATGTTATGGGGCTGAAGTGCTCCCAAAGTCATGACAGATGTACAGTGTGAGTGCAAGATGTTACAGATGCTGCACTGGGACTTGGTATGATTTTGGGCAGAGGAATAAGATCTACAGCATCGTAGGGAATCACTGATCCCTATCGTCTGCCTAAATATCTACTTGAGCATAAGCTACTACGAACTTTTCTAACAATATGTGCAGCGGTAGTATCGCACGTGAACTTGTACTGTGCCTTGGGAGGGTGCCATTACATTAACAGCACCCCACTTATTCAGAGCACAATTAGCAGTACCTCGTGCCAACTATAAGGTCAAAGAAGTAGTTCTGAGGTTGGAAGATAATGACTGACCAGCACCAGAGGTTGTCCTCTAACACACACACACACACACACACACACACACACACACACACACATATATATATATATATATATATATATATATCTCCCATATATCCCATGACACATGTGCATCTGCACACATACAAATGCACACATAAACAGGCATGTGCACACACACACACACACACACACACACACACACACACTGCATGTATATCCTACACATCCTCAGTAAGAAGAAAAAATTAACTTCAAATTAAAAAATAGTAAGAGAAAATCACTAGAGAAGAAATTTAAAAAGTTACTCATCTGTGCAAGAATAATTCTAAATAGCCCCTGTTTATAGAGAGGTGAACGCTTTCTGCAACAAGCCCGCTGCACGGATCTTCAGTTAGTTCAGTTCACCCACTGTGTCATCTGGCCAGGTTAAAGGACTCACATGGAACCATTTGCCAAGAAATATCACAAAAGTGTAAAGCCAGCTTTGCTAGACTGCAGTCTTTAAAAAAATAAAAAAAACAACCAAAAAACCCAGACAATGGGGTTATTCCAGAGGAAAACCAGCACATAATTAAGGAAATGGAGTCGAGAAACTGATTTATAGTAATAATTAAAGCAACACATTTTTTATGTCTCTGTCACAAATAAGGGCATGTCTTTGACATCCATCAAGGGCTTTAATTGGAATAATGAGTTAATCCAGGGAGAGACGATTTAGGCTTGATATCGGATAACAGGATGGGATTGGGGAATTACCTGTTGAAGTGATGACATTGTCATCTTCCAAATGAAAGTGAGAGAAAAACAGAACAATTAGGGAAATGGTTCCTAATAGCAAGTTTTACATAAAAAGATGAAATTGTTACCGTTCGACAAAGTTATGAGCCAGAAGACTCACACTTCCCATGTTTCTTTAATTCTTAGAGCACCTTGACTTTCAGATGCATCAAGAGTTTAATAGCAGCTACTAAGTAGACGGATCAAAAAAACCACTGCATTAAATGTACAGGTTGATTATAATCTCCATCCTAATTGGAGAGATGCAAAAAATGAGAAAAACATTAGTTTTTAGAAGGAACGAACAGCAACAATTATTTGATATTACATATATATGGTGAATTATGTAGCTTGCATGACAGAGGATGTTCGAGGTAGGATCATGTATCCTGCAGCCCCATGGATGTCTTAGGGTGGATCATGTAGCCCATAACACTGGATGTTCAAGGTAATCTGAAGAATGTGTCCTCATTTCTTCTTTGGAATTTATTCTCCCATTTCAGTCACTGGTTTTGGAAAGTTGAACCACTCTTCTGGCTGTTCCTAACCCTACAGTGCTTAGTACTAAGACTTCTGCTGCTCCAAGTCTTAAAAAATATGGCCCAAATTTGGCCGACGAGCTCATTTGATTTAAGGAGAGGAAGAAGCAGGAGAAGGAGGAAAAACTAAAAGAGCTGGAAGATAATTTTTAAGAACAAGGGCAGAGTCAGTTATATTAGAGGTCACATAGGGTTAAGACCAGTATCTGGCCACAATAAGCCAGTGTCACACATAACTTGAACTACACAGGATATGCAAGACCATCTTCAAAGCAGTGGTAATTTCATGGATTAAGAAAAATGAAGCAGGTCTGTGAGATGGTCCAGTGGACAAAGCACTTTCCATGTAAAAGTAAAGACAGTAATGCTCAGTTCCCCAGTATTCCATAGACACAGGACTGCTTGAGTCAGAGAGGAGAGCCCCAGGGAAAGTTGGCCTGATAGACTAGCTAAAACTGTTGAGAACTCTGTGTTTAGTTAGAGATCCAAACTCAAGAAATAAAAGGCGGAAGAATCCAAGAAGATACACATAGCCTCTCCATGAATGAACATGTGTATGTGCACCTGTACACACATGTACCCAAACACATGCAAATATACATATATTCACATGTATGCTAAAATGAAGAAGGAAGGAAGAGGGGGGAGAGGAGGGAGGAGGAGAAGGGGGGACAGGCGGGAGGAGAGGGGAGAGGGAGGAGGAAGAAGAGGGAAGAAAGAAGAAAGACGAAGAAACAGCAACTTTTACAGAGGAACCTCAGTAGGCATTGATACTACCTGAGGTTTCTTTGTTTCCTGTCTCTGTTTTCCTTCTCATAACTGCCTCAGCTATCCCACAGCAAAACAAAAACAAAAAAACAAAACAAAAAACTTTCCAGAGAAGACTGGTTTGTGGCAAGCATGGTGTTACTCCCCTAGTCTGAACAGGCTGACTTAACCTTTGCTGGTTAAGAAATGGGCCATGCTTCTGTTACTTGTGTGAGCGTGGTGCCCACTGGGTTAATCCGTGTTAGTACTAGATTTGTTATTCTGCACACAACTTGGCGTTTTCCTGTCTCTCTGACTCCACTGCACCCAAACCAGATGAGGAACACAAGGCTCTCTTAGATCATAGCTTCCGTCCACACGTTCTTTATTCCTGGGACAAGGGGCCCAAGGCTTCCACTGTTTGAATTTGTAAGTCCCTTTCTACACTGGCCTATGTGGTGATTGTTTTGGTAACAGGTCATTCTGGTTTCAAGCAAACACCCTTCTTTTTCATGGTGAGTAGACGCACCTTCTCTAGCAGTTGTTTCCTAAGCAGATGTATGGTGTGGGCTGTTTGCTGGGCCTTCAACCCTTCTACATTTTTAATGACTACAAAGAAGAGCTTCTCCCTCCTCCTCTATTTGAAAAAATAATAAACTTAATGACTTAATACACATCAAGTGGAATTGTTGGTTTGTGGTGACGGTTTTATAATTCCAAGTTCAAGGGTTTTTTTTTCTATTTAATTATGCACAATAACTCCAATGGAATATAATGCAATAACAAAAACATTCACCGATGTCGGCATAAGAGCCCTGTTGTTTATTAGTATTGGTCATGTGCTTTATGTTTGAAATAAAGTATTTGGAACTAATGTTGGCCATGTTTCCTCCAAACTAGATAAAAAGAAAGGGGAAAAAAAAACTTTTCCCCCTGAAAAATACCATGCTCCAGTCTTTGGCGATAAAAGCCAGCAGCTCTTGCAATAGCAAATTAAATTTTATTTGTAGAAAGCACATTGCTGTGTTTTGCTGCTTGCTCGGAGTTATTTTTTAATACTAATAATTTAATAAAGCGGAAGACCGATACACTGACCTGTGTTCTCCACAGCACCAGCGTATTCCCCAGGGTTAGAAGGAAGAATCTGCTGGAAGGAGGTGTGTTCTATATTCTAACTATGGTTACTCTTGCTTTCTTAGCTAGATATAGTTCTAGTATTTAGAATCATTTTTTGTTTTGTTTTGTTTTTTGTTTGTTTGTTTTTTTGAGACAGAGTTTCTCTGTATAGCCCTGGCTATCCTGGAACTCACTCTGTAGACCAGGCTGGCCTCGAACTCAGAAATCCACCTGCCTCTGCCTCCCAAGTGGTGGGATTAAAGGTGTGCGCCACCACTGCCCAGTCATTTTTAATCATTGGGAAATATAAGGTGAAAAAATTGTGAGACTCTGAAATCCAGACCTGAAAAATTTCTGTGAGGTAATGTTTTTTCTAAGATCCAATACATTAGAGAGTTATGTTAGTGGACAGTAAAGTCATCTCCACCCAAAAACTAAATGTTCCTTGCTAGGGGCAGGCATGGCCTGTCTTAGCAAACAAAATCTGTATCAGATTTGACCCAGTCTCTTCAGAGTGAGCTGAGATGAACTGTCTGATGTTTCTTCTTGAAAAAGCCAAGTTTGGGGTTCTGGACTTTGGGGGAATTCCTGAAGGCTTGAATACTTTTCAGTGGTTCTAAAGTTGGAGGGGGAAGGTTCACTTAGGCATGAAGCAAGATCAAAAGCCAAGCAGACATTCTGAATGAAGATGCCTCAGAAGGAGCAGGGTTAGGAAGGCAGGTGCCAGGAAGAAGTGATATAGAAGAATCAATAGACCCCAGCCCAGAGTAAGCCCAGAGCCCAGGCCACTGGCCAGGGAGGTTACCTGAAATCCTGCGCATGTCTGTGAACTCTTTAGAACATTAGTGGAATGCAGGTAATTCAGAAGGGCTAAATTCTAACTCTGTCATTCAATGGTGACACAGTATGGGAATGTTACTTTCTGATTTTTTGTTTTTACACAAAATTTTGTGTAAAAGAAAATAGATGTAATAAACAATGGAGGTCATTGTAAATGCTAAGTGAGATTTGCTACTCTTGGTTGTTACAGTTGAGTCAGATCGATTTAATGTAAAGCACCACTATTAATTATGCAGGCATACAGATTTGTATCAATAGAAATAAATAGATTTTTTTTTTTACCTTTTGAATTTGTGCTGGACGGTTTTATGGCAACTTCAACACACACTAAAGTCACCTGAAAGAAGGGACCCTCCATTAAGAAAATGCCTCCATAAGTTCGGGCTGCAGGGAAGCCTGTAGAGCCTTTTCTTGACTAGTGATTGATGGGGGAAGAGCCCTGCCCATTGTTGGGTGATACCATCCCTGGGCTGGTGATTCTAAGTTCTATAATAAAACAGACTGAGCAAGCCATGAGGAGCCAGTTGGTCAGCAGCACCCCTCCATGACCTCTGCATCAGCTCCTGCCTCCAGCTTCCTACCTTTCTTGAATTCTATCTTCATGCTTTTGTTGATGAATCATTATAAAAAACAACAACAGGGGAAATAAACCCTTTTCTCCCCAACTTTCTTCTGGTCATGGTGTTTCACTTCAGTAATAGCATCTAACTAAGATAATACATATGTAGAAAGTATCATTGGATGTTTGCCTTATTTTAAAAGTATCATTTTAAGCATTTTTATATCTATTCTACTATTTGTAACTATTTGTTACAAATATAATAGTTACTATTTGTAACTATTGTACTATTTTCCTGCAATATGATAATCAATAAAATGACCTAAGTATATAAGTCCACACCCAGATTAACATATAGCAACTTCCCATCATTCTAGAAAGCAGCCCTATGTTCTGTCCCAGTTATAAATGTACCGCCAGCCCACACCACACCCATTTGAGTTAGCACTATAGAATAGCTTTACCTATTCATATAAATCTAGCAGAGCAATAGATATTTGCTTTTGTGCAAAAGCTTTAGTCACAAAGATATTTTGGAATCTCATTCCTGTTGTTATATGAAACACTGGTTCATTCCTCTAAACTTCTCTGTAGTCGTTCACATCGTTTATTTTTCTGTTCCTCTTTCTAGATGCCATAAATAATCCTATGTGCATTTCTTATAATCATATTTTTTGTCATTGGGTTACATGCTGATTAGTAGTAAGTTTCTGGACCATAAGAAGATATGAATTTAATTTTATGAGGAGCCCTAAGAATGATTTTCTGATACACCATTTTATGGTGCTATCAACAGTGTAAAAGACTTTGAGTTGTCTAGATCCTTAAAAATATTTGACATTGGCATGGAGAGATGGTTCAGTAGTTAAGGGCACTTACTGCTCTTCCAAGGACCTGAGCCCAGTTCCCAGCACTCAAGTTGGGCATAAATCTGGAACCAGGATATCTGAAGCCCTCTGCTGGCCTCTGTGGGCACTACACTCATGTGTACGTGCTCCTCTCACACATGTATTATACATGTCAACAAAAATGAAATCTTTAAAATATACCTGATGTTAACAGTCTTACAAATTTTATTCAAAAGGATAGCATATGGTTTCAAGCTATAATTATATCACTATATTAAGTTGATATTCTTGTTATTGTGAAGCTTCTTTTATCTCTGAAGCTGCTGTTTGTTCTGGAGTCAGATTTCTTATATTTTTATGTTGTTTGTTACATCCATATACTTTTCACTTATTTCTTTTTCTCAAAGGATGCAAATAAAGGAACTGAACCCCCCTAGGTTTTGGTGGTATTGTTCAATACATCAAGCTTTAGCTTTTCACTAGAATATATTTAAAATCATGTGTCTCTGTGTATTTCGCACATTTACTAACTTGATTATTTTTTAATATGTCCTCTTGAATTTTTAGTCATTTGCCCCAAGTCTGTCACTGGTCTCTTTTCCCCTGGCATATTTTATAGTAACTTAGTTTCTGGCTTGTGTGATATTTTAGATATTCTACTTAATCCCCTATATTGACTTTTTAGTTTTTACACTGTGTCCTGCTTTTGTTGGCTTGTGATTTCTAGGTCTTGTTTATTTGCATAGAGGCATGCTTTAACATACTGCTCATTCAGAAGATTTCTTCCCTGATTCCCAGGACTCCTGTGCTTACTTGATTTTCTCTCTCTTTCTGATCACCTTCTCTCTGTCTCTTTGGTAGAGTCCCCCTGACACGATAACCTCTAGATCCTGGGTCCTGTGCCAGCTCAGCCTTGACTCCCTTCTGTGGTGACCTCATTAGCCCTCTACGTTCTCCATCCTGTTTCTTTAATCGCATACTTAATATTCCATTGGGAAGTTGTGAGGGTTCATGTTGAAGATCAACTTGATAAGCTTGAGATTTCCAAGGGCATCAGTAAAGCAACTCTGAGTAAAATGCCTTGGAAGGGTTTGCTTAGGGAGAACCAGGACATCATAGCCTACCCCGAATGTGGGCCATGCCACCCTGTGCACTGGCACTGAGGGCAGAATTTGATCACAGAAGGGGGAACCCTGTCCCTGCAGATCTTCATCCCTTCGTTTCTACCTTGGGATAAGAATGTCCTGTCAACATAATGCTCTGCCCTAGCACATGCGGCCAAGTAACCATGGACTGACCCCTCTGAAAACTTGGGTGAAATTGCAATTTGTATTTATCTTAGATTATCTTAAATCATTTACATCACGTCTTCTGTCATAGCAATAAAATGCCTAACCCAGAAGTCTCATAAGCACATTATGATTAGTGTGAAAACCAAGTTCTCAAGTTCCTTCCTTCCTTTATATTAGTCCTTTTATTTCATATTATTTACATATGTCTATGTGTGCCTATGCCACGGGTGTTTGCTGATACCCACGGAGGCCAGAAGACGGTGTCAGATCTCCCAGTGCTGACGTTATAGGCGGTTTGTGAGTCACCCACACGGGTGCTGGAAATCAAACCTGGCCCTTGGCATGACGTTCTTACACGGCTGAGCCATGTCTCCAAATCTGATAAGGATTTCTTTGTTATCTGTCCATCTCACTAAGTAACAGCCCCGTGTTTCCACTGATGGATGCCTAGCATTAAATACTTTGTAAATGTTTGTTGAATGAAGCTTTTCTTAGCTCTTGCCTTTTTTTTTTCCATTTGTGAGGTTTTTGTTTGTTTGTTTTAAAACTTTTTATTTAAGGTTTTTCTTTTTATGTTAGTTGATTTTATTTTCACTGCCAGGGATCAAGCTCTATGCCAATCTCATTCTAGACAAGAGTTCCACTTCTGAGTAACATCACCAAACTCTTTGAAGGTATTTTTAAAATCTCACTTTGGGACTTTGAAAGACTATGATATATTCGGGGTGTGTGTGTGTGTGTGTGTGTGTGTGTGTATGTGTATGTATGTTTTACATTCACTGTCGTGTTTCCTGACTGGTTGAGTCCAACAGAAGAAAAGGGGTGGTGGTTTTCCAACTGTTTTTATTTCTCTGTGCATATATATCAATGTGTCTATTTTAATTATCACACATCACCTCTTATCTGACATATTTTTTATTTGCAATACACAGCATCCATTTTCTGTCAGACCACTTTGTATATGTGATTTTGGAAAAATAGAGAAGGTTAAGAGTAAAAAAAAAAAATCCATAGCCCTGTGAGTGACAGATTTAGGGTATGACTAGGAACTGGAAAGGACATGGGGCTCTTTTAATCCTGTCGAACAAAGCCACGGGCTAATGTTAAGGTATGTGTGTGTGATTTCTCCAGGGTGGAATCGGTTACCCAAACACAGGAGCCTTTACAACTATTCAAAATAATCGTAAAACCATTATAACCACAAGACCTTTCCGAGTTGTACCCTCAATAGGGAATGTAGCCTTTTCAATCCAACCCTCAGATTGGGAGGATTGTAATATTTCCAGCCTGGATGGATTCCCTATCCCTGTGGCTCATTTACTTCAGCTCTGTGGTTCTTGGAAGGCAAGATGGAGTGAAAGCCATCACTGGGCAGCTCACTGTGAATTCTAGTCTTAAGCAATGTAGAACGAACTTTAATAAACCTTGCCTGTTTATCCAACTTCGTTCCCTGGGATAGACTGTCTAGCTATTCTCGGGTCCCAGTGAGTTGTTTGTCATGGACCACCTTTTGATTTATGATCTGAGCATTCTTAGAACTCTGCATAGGAGATGAAAAGGCCTGCTGGCCTAGTGGGGTCTTTGAAGGAAGTGTCTATCTGCCCTGGGGCCACCTGGTACCCTCAAGCAAGAGCATGGGTTGCCATGGTACATAGGCACACTGAACATTCCCCCACCCCCAACACAGAGCAGGACATTCAGGGAGCATTCTGCAACTAAACATCAGCAGATGAGGCATGGATGGGATGGGAGGAAGAAGGAAATGAAAGGGTAGCTAACCCCTAGGGGTGGTGACCACAGATTGGCCAGCTAATGGGGAAAGAAGGACAGACATTCAACTGGTTTCAAAACCAGTGTTAGGTTTTTTTTCCCCCTTTCCCTGTGAATTCACTTGTAATTCTTGCATAACATTCACATTCTTTATGAGATTTTAAGCTCTATAAGGATAAGACTGTGTTTCTTTTAAAATGACAGGACTGGAAGTCAGAGCAGCATAATGATCCTTTAAAACAGAGCCCATCATGGCAAGAGACTAACTGTCACTCAAGCCCAGTCTAGGGGTACTTTCCCTACGGGTCGACTGGATGCAGGACACATGTAGGTACTTCCTGAATAAATGTCTGATTGAGGGGAAAAAAAATTACAAGAGAACCTCATAGCCCAGGGATCGTGGCTCCCTGCTCAGAATTCGTTAGCAAGACAGTTTCACCAGATGTGAAACGGGGGCACTGAAAACTGGTACTCAGTTGAGTTTGTTTCACTGATATGGCCAGTAAGGCCAGCCAGCACTCAGGGATGAAGATACAGGCAGGTTGACTCTTTAACCTGGCTCACGACAAGGAAAGGTCCCCATCCCCCAGATTTCTCAGTTCACTCTTAAAAGATTTTTCTACTCAGGACCCGCCATGATCTATGTGCCATTTGTGAAGTAAAACACCATTATGAAAGAAGAGGAGATTTAATGCCATGAAGCAAAAACCTTCCCTTCACCGGAGAAGAAATGTCAGATTACCCATTCCAACTGCACGGGAGGAAAAGGAGTCGTAAAGTGAGCTCAGAGCCTCCTGCGATTTTCAAATCAAAATGGAAATTAAGAAATGAAGCCTTAATAATCCTTACCATTTGCTCTTCGGGAAGTCTGCTATTTGTTGAGAGAGAGCAAGTGCGGTGTACATTAGAGGCTGAGCTGTTGGGATGAAGTTCCTTTTCGTTGTCTTGCCTCTGCAGTATTCATTTTCAGGAACTTTCTTGCTCTGGGGTTGTGCAAATACAACGAGGCTCCCCGAGGGCCTCACAGTGTGAGAGGAGGCAAAGCTGGCAGAGAGATGGACCCCACTGCCCCAGCCCGTTTTAAATGTAAGTGAGGGCACCCAGGATAACCAAGTGAATTATATTGCCCACCTGCCACGACTTTCTTTGGCCTCATGACTTTCAATGGCAATTTTTAACTCACCCCAGACACAGAAATACCCCTTTATCAAATCTTTCAGGGAAAGAAAACTCATATTCCCTTGGTGACTTATCCCAAGATATTCAGTGCTCAGATATTTTGGAAAACAAATTAGTATCTTAGCAAGCAAATTAATTGTCAGGTGGGCTATACTGTCTGAGGACATTTGATACATTATGGACATTTATTATGTATATTAATTTACTCTAAATAGCTTATTGATGTGATGATATATTTTATGGTAATGGTGTTTGTTTCTAGACTTCTGGCCACAAATTTCACAGCTTTAATGGCAAACTCTGTAATTCGCACCTCTAGCTCTCATTATTTACTTGCTTGGGTGCTCAAAGAAACATAAATTAGGATGTTTATTGCACTGGCAAAAAAAAATTAGTACAATTATAAATGTTCATTAGTATAGCCCTTGTTAAATAAATACTGTGCATGGCAGAATAGTAACAGTTCCCTCTCATTTAATAACAGTAAAGCCTTGGCAAAAATGAAAAGCCACTACCTCAGGGCCCTAGAGAGTGAGTGATAATTAGCAGATTTGCAAAAGAAGTCCACATTTAAGAAGCCCGCTTGAGTACATTTTGATATTTCGGTATCTGGGTCTTAGATTGGGCTCATTGCTTTCTTTGTGAAAAGAAGAAAAAAAAAAGCAAACAAACAAACAAATAAAAAACCAGAAACAGAATTTGGTATAAACACCAGTGCTGATCTAGAAGTTGACTTTTCAGTATTAGGCTATAGGTTTTCTGTCCTGATTTAACAATGTATGCAAGAATCCAAATGACTGTTGACTGATTGCAACTTTTGGAAACTTAACAACGGGCCTTGTCTCTTGGAGGGGAGGGATAAGAAGAGACACATGCACTCTCTCTACATATGCTTGCTAAACTCTTAAAAGCCACCAGTAATCTTCAGATTATAAAAAGGGGGTGGGGTGGGGTGGGGTGAACTGGATCCCCTTATATGATAAAGACCAACAGAAGGTTGATAGAGTAAGAGAAAACATGAGAATTGAAGCAAAATACATTGTTATAAGTGGAAATATGCTGATAATTCAGTTTGGAATAAATACAGACACTAACGTAATACAGATTACAAAGAAGGGATACAATCACATCATATATAGAAGAAAATGGTGGGTTTGTTGCTATTAGGTCACCAGTACAACCTTAGCAAACATGATGTGTGATCTCTGTCTTCTTCAATGGAAGTAAAACTGTTCCTATATGTAAACACAGGTTTCCTATCCATAGGTTCAACCAGCCATGGATTAAAAAAAAAATACTAGGAAAGCTAAATATACCTGTATGCATTTTCTAGACTTTTCCCCTATCATTGTCCCCCAGGTAATACAGTGGAATGGCTATCCTCGTAGTATTTATATTAGGTAGTATAAATAACTTAAAGAACATTCCGTGGGAAATGTGTGTAGGCTATATGAAAAATGCATTCCATTTCATAGTGGGCTTGAGCATCTACTGGTGTCAGTGTCTATATGTGTCCTGGAGCCAACCACGCCACCCTAGATAGTAAAGAATGATGGATTTATAGTTTTAGAATTTCCCTGTACATTCTCCTTACTAGCATGAGGCCATCTCACTTTATTTTCTTGCTTCCATGCTTTGGTTGTACTACCCATATGCCAAGTACTAAGTGGAGTTGGGGGGGGCACAGCTCAGCAATTGAATGCACATCTTAAGAAAATGGAGCCCAACATGTTGAGTGGTCACTCGTGGTTAGATACTGCTGCAGGAGCAGCAGCCAAGAGGCAGAGCATTTCTGTCACTGAAGATCATCCTGTGGCCCCAATGCTTCTTAGAACATGGGAGGCTCAGGGTCATGCTGGGTGCTGCTCTGGACTGAACACAGCTGCACAGGAGGTGCACACCACGGGCTGCTTAGAATCCGTCCTTGTTTTCCTGGTAGGGGAATAGGGAGCTGGAGTAGGGGGATTCTTGGCCTTTTCAGCAGGACTCTTGTCTCTCCCCCCTTTAATGATAGGACAGCGTTAGCTCTGCTGAAGAAGATCTGAAGATGTTCATGGTTCCTTCCAGGAAGGGAGATATAGAATGACAGCAAGAGTTGATAACAAGGTGAAGGCTCTAACCATTTCGAGAGGAAGACACTGCTGTCGTATAAACAGAGATGCATCGCATGGGGAGGAGGGGGTTTGAATCCTCGGTGACATGGAATCTCTGGATCCAGTCTTACCCAAAGCCCACCTTGCTTCATGTTGGTCCCACGAACTCACGCTGACCTTCAGTGCTGATGTCACAGTATTGTTCATTTCCTAGAGCACGGTGCTCCTGGGAACGGGACTCCAGCTGTATGTTCCTGCTTGTACAGTGGGACAGCTTAATGGGATGTTTTCAGAGGAGAGAGACCAGGAGGGTGAGAGGATCTCATGGAAACATGTCTCTTTTATTCTTAGGACAACATTAAGAGTTCATTCCTAGCCAAACCCTGCAGCCAGCATGACCAATTTGATATTTCTTAAATTCCCCTGGGAAGAAGGGTTCTAAAAGCATCCAGTCTTCACTTAAAGTAATATCACAGAAGGAAGGAAGACCACTTGATAAAAGTCCCTGAATCCACAAAACTCCTTGTATTGCTGTGACAAAAGAGGAGTACGAATCATGTAGAATTACATTCCTTTTAAATATAAGTGGCATTCATCCCAGCGCAAGGCTGCATTGTAATAATCGCGCCGCTCCATGATGTGTCAAGTTGTAGGATATTATAAAAGAAAACCAGTGGGTTATTATTTTTGTGCCATTTTCTAATGTGGTACATTTTTATAAAATCCCGCAGATTGAGTTAATATTGTAAAGCACTGTGCATAACCTCATTGGGAATATTGTAAGGCAGCGCTTTTCAAAGCTCATAGAAGTGGCAATAAGCTGGGGTGGGGGAGACAAAAAATCTTATCCAGAGATCTGGCGAGAAGGTAGACAGGCTTTCTGTGCACTGCCGACGCTGTTCTCCAGGATGAAGAGAGGCTTCAGAAGGTCGCTTCTTTTTCAAGCATGAGGTCAGTTTGGATCCCCAGCACCTGTATAAGAAAGCCAGCTAAGCCCATAACCCCATCACCCCAGCTCTAGAGCGCTGAGGCAGGGGGATATTGAGGCTCACTAGCCAACAGGTCTACATGAAAGTTATCTCTAAGTAAAAAACCTTGTCTCAATACGGACGGTAGAATGATGGAGGACGAGGTGCAGTAAGGAGACACCAGTGTCAGTCGCTAGCCTTTACATGCATACAGAGCCACATAAGCACATATGCGTGACACATGCATGCAGGTGTACATAAATGCACACCCACATAATGCATACACACATACACATGAACATATACACACATATGTATATAACACAAGTACACACATATGCATGTGTAAACACATGCGCATAAACACACAAATGCTGCCACAATACACATATATATGGGTATACACACAAAAACATACATGCAGGTATTCGTATAGGCATGTCCATATACACATATCCATGCACACATGCATTTATATACAACCACACAAACATACATACAACTTTTCTTAACCTCTGACTTGGGGCTGTCGATTCTGCTACTCACTTATCCTCTCCTCACCATTAACAAGAGAGAATGCAGCTCTGCTACATAGGAAGCAGCTCTTGTGCAGAAGTTTACCACCTTGTCTGCCTAATGGATTCAAATTTTTAAAATTGTGGGTACTATTGAACATAGAATTACAGTATATTTATAGACACATACCCCCAAAGAAGTGAAAGCAGGAACGTCATCAGATACTCGACAGCAAGGTCAGATACTCGACAGCAAGGTTCAGAACAATGTTTACATTGTACAAACCACATATGTATGTAAAGAGTGCTGAGCAGATCTTTAGAAATTGGTATATGTATGTATGCATGCAGTTTTTAAAAGAGTATAATTCTGACACCCACTGCAACACCAATGAGCCTTGAAATCACTTGGCTGAGAGGAAAAGCCAGAGACAGAAGAGCAAATATTGTCTGACTTCATTTTCTATGTGCTTCCTGTAACAGGCAAACTCAGAGACAAGAAATAGTATAGAGGTACCAGAGACTGGAAAGGGGAGGGATTAAAAGTTGCTGTATGTGGTAGGCACAGAGTTTATGGCAATGGGGTAATATTGGAGATGGATGCTACTGGTGGTAGCATACTGTGAACACATTTAATCCAGAGAGAGATATACATAGCAAATGAGTAACAAGGATGATTTTATATATATATACACACACACACACACACACATATATATATATATATACACACACACACACACACATATACATGTATATGCATATGTATATGTTATACGTATATGTATATATATGTATACACAACACACACACACATATATATATGTATACATACATATATATATGTGTATATATATATATATATATATATATATGCATACATGCATGCATGCATGCGTGCCAGGGCTTCATCTTAAGCTTCTTATATTATTAGTTTGAGGTTTGTCTTAGGGTTTTACTGCTGTGATCAGATGCCATGACCAAAGCAACTCATAAGGGGACAACATTTAATTGGGGCTGGCTTACAGATTCATAAGTTCAGTCCAGTATCAAGGTGGGAGCATACAGGCAGGTATGGTGCAGGAGGAGCTAAGAGCTCTATACTTTCATCCAAAGGCCACTAGGAGAAGACTGGCTTTCAGGGAGCTGGGATGAGAATCTTAAAGTGCATACCCATGGTGACATACTTCCTTCAACAAGGCCACGCCTCCTAATAATGCAATTCCCTGGGCTACGCATATTCAAACCATCACAGGATTCTCTACGGATGGGGCTAATTAAAAGCAGATCAGTATGGCTGGTGTCATGCATGGCCTGACTCTGAACTCTCTCCTACAGGCTTGTGTTTGGAGTGCTTATTTTTCACTTTCTACTGTTTTGGTGAATCATTGTAACATTTAGGAGGTAGTCCTGGCTGGCAAACATAAGTCACTAGGGGTAGGCCTTTAAAATAAAAGCCTGGCCCTTGTGTCTATGTGTTTTCTGCTTCCTGGTTCTGGCATGATGTGAAGAACCATTGCTATACTCTCACTGCCATGTCTCCCTTGCCATGATCTACTAACATTCTCCTAAAACCATGTGGCAACTTATCGTTTCTCCCATGAGATGTTTCTATCTGGTATTTTGTCACAGTGATAACAAATACAGTCCGGTGTCCTGGTTGGCTTCCAGTTTTTATCTCACAGTTTCAAGAGGGTTGAGGAAGGCACGTTTATTTGATGCCTTCAATGGTGGTAGGCTGGCGACGCTGCAGGAAGGGCAATGGAAGGGTTTCATCTCCCTATGGCACTCTTTAGATGAAGCCATTTCTGGTGCACATGTATTCTAAGCGTAGATAATGAACTCGGTGAGCAGACCCAGCCTTTAGACAGTCTCATCACATTTGTCTCTATTAAATTCATGTGTTTATTTATGTCTTTAGGCTCCTTGTATGAAAAGTTTGGAGCTACCACGGCAATAGGCAGGCACACAAGATACAATGCTTGGAAGAACGTTCCGTGGTTACTAGTTTCTCATTGTCCTGCATTAAAAATGAGGTTGTAGAAATGTTAAGGAAAGGGGTGGTCCTTATTCCCAAGGAATCCCTGGCTGTAGAGTGTGGCCTCTCATTACCCCAGCTTCTGTCAATCTCTTTGGCTAGCTTTTGCTTTTTAGCCACTTAAAAGTTGTTGAAAACAGCCAATTGTTCTGCTCAGACATCTTATCCTGCTGGGGAATTGATTTGTTAACATATGTGACAGTCCTTAGGGATACCTCTATGAATCTTGTATTTCTAATCACGTAGTAAGATTGTGTTCTCTTTTCTCCTGAATGGTGGCTGTGTTTCTTCTACTTTTAATTCTTGGTGCACTCACCAGCTCTCTGTTCTCTCTTTCTCTTAGCAGTTGAGGAAGATGCTGCTTTCATCAACTTGGGTCTCTGAGTCAGTGTCCATACTGGAACCTTATCAAGTACAAAGTTGTGTTAAGCCCCTGAGCTAATAATACTGCTACATCATCATATAGTCAGTCTGGATTGATGGTGCGGAGAAAACATACTCTTCAGTCACTGATCTGACCCACGTGTGGCACGACATTGTGTTCATCACCCACTCTAGGAAAATGGATCCCAAAAGTTTGGAATTATTGTGGTCTTTGCTATCAAATATCCATGTAAGGAATTCTCAGTTCAAACCACTCCATCCCAGTAGAATCCTTATATCCAATAGAGCATTCAATTCTGTATCTTTGTTGTGAAGGACAGTAGTTATTAGTCATATGGGAATTAAGTCACATGAGTGAGTGGTATGACTAGTGTAACTGATGATGTAATTTAAATTTAATTTAAAGAATTTAAATCAAAATGCTTTAATTGCCCCATTCTCAAAGCGTCTTTGTCTCCATGCATTTTTCGATGATATTTCTTACCCTGTGACACAATTCCTTGTTGAATCTGTATCCATCTTCCCCATCTTCTATCAGTGGAGATCTTCCACCTGGAACAGAATGCTCCCTCTGCTGGAGTTCTATGCAACAATTCATCCATGATGCCTGTGTGGTAATGAATCCTCAGCTCCGAGTCAATGGGGGATGTTCCTCTTGTCTCTCACTTTGTAAATATCCGGAGGCCAATAACCTTGTTATTTATTGGTGTGTGTCTCATAAGCTCTGTTCCCAGTAGGTGTCGAATCATGAAACTGGAAACTTCAGTATTGGTGCACAGCTGTCTCTTCAGACAGCCCAACATGTGTGCCTCAAGTCTACCATGCCATTCTCAGGGCTCTACGACGTTAAAGTGCATCTGGCTGAGAGGATTGTCGGCTAATCCAAGGCTCTTGTGTAGCCTGGGCTGTGTAAGGATGAGCAGTGAACTCTTCAGAGTAACAGCAATTATGATGCTCAGCTGCACCAACAGACTTTTGCTGCTAAGCTTTGAATGAGGTCATCATGCTTTACCCCAGACACTGGGGCCGTAGGGAAGGTTACTAAAGCATAGGAATAATATGGCAGCAGTGGAGTGAGATCACCTGCTGATGCACCCAGGGTATGTTTCCCAACCTCCCCCGATTGTCTGAAGAAAGAATATAAGCTTTGGAGCAAGCCAGATTTCTTTCTTGGACATAGCCAAAGTCTTTCCCTTGCAAGAAAGAAACCATGGACCCTCTCTAGAGGGACCCTCTCGATTTTATTCCAACACTAACATTAAGAAATCAAGGGGGTTCCAATAAAATGTGTCATGCAGAAATAAGCGTGCACAATTCCCTGTTCTTGGCTGCCTTTCGAGGCGATGCTCAGTCAGGTATTTGCCACAGTCCCTCTTCATAACCCGGTTTTGCTGGACTCTTTAAACACGGGCATTCACCCCATGCTTTCATATATTCTCCCCCCAAAGATTTATTGATTGATTTATTATATGTAAGTAGCTGTCTTCAGACATCCCAGAAGAGGGCATCAGATCAGATCTCATTATGGACGGGTGCGAGCCACCATGTGGTGGCTGGGATTTGAACTCAGGACCTTCGGAAGAGCAATTGGTGCTCTTAACCACTGAGCCATCTCTCCAGCCCGCTTTCATATATTCTCATTCCACTGCCTGAGTACACCTCTCTTCCTCTAGGGCTGTTTATTTCTTTTCCTTTTCTTCCTGCTCTCCTTCGTTCTTCCCCTCATCTTCCTCTTTCTTTTCCTCTTACTTTCCCCCCTTCTCCTCATCCACTCTTTTTCTCTCCAGGAGCAATACCTATCTCTTTAAATCATCTTTAAATCATTCCAAATGTAAACTTCCCTGCTCATTAACAGTTCCTTGTCTTGCCCCAGCAGCCTCTATTATGCTTTACATGTGTATGAATTTCCAAGAGGCTGCACGGAGGTAACCTCATGTAATACTTGTCCTAGTGTGTTTGGTTTATTTTACTTAGCACAATGGTTTTAAAGTTCCCCTGTAGCAACATGCCAGCACTTTCTTTTCATGACTGAATGATATTCTACCATGCGCCCCACTGCGCTTTATACCTTTTCCCAGGTTACTTGAGTTGCCTTTTCTCTGTCATTGCTGAATTCCAGAAAATCTTTCTACATTCTCAATAGTAATTGGCTTTGAATTGTGTGGCCTGAAAATATTTTATTTCATTTTGTGCATTCCTTTTTCACTTTACATTGACCCACAGTGTTTTCAATTGTTGACTGAATCTAATTTATCAGGTTTTATTTCTTTTGGGGGTTGTGATGGAGTTGGCTTCATGTCCAAGAAACCATTGCCAGCTCCAATTTCAGAAAGATTATTATTTCTTCATTTTTCCCAAGTGTTTTTTAGGGTTTAAACTCTGGTATTTAGATATTGCTTTCATTTTGAGTTAATTTTCATATAAGGTATAAAATTAGTTTTTATACACATGGGTCTCCATTTTTTACCAGTATCATTTGCTAAAAGGGCCATGTTCCACCCCTTTAAAAGATGATGTTACTTGTTTAATAAATGAAATAACCACCTATATAGAGAATTATTATTTAAAATAGTATAAAAATATATTTTGGAGGGTCTGGTATATTGAAGCTATAACAAAATACAAAGAGGCCAACAAATAAAACTGCTCATAATTGAGTATCTCGTTGAATATTTAGGTGGTTTCCTCCCCTTCTTCTCTATCCTTTTAATTCTCAACAAAATCCTCATGGTAATTGGGACCATTCGTCAAGTGGGAATAAAGGGAACACAAATAGAACAGAGCGAACAGTGTCTACAGTTCAGTTACATTTTTGTGCTTTTGTAATGAAACTCAGAATATACTATGCACTCATTTTCACTCAGCATTAGTATCTGGATATTTTTCTGTGGTTACACACTACAGTGGTTTGAATAAGATATCCCCCATGGTCTCAGGCATTTGAATACTTGATTCCCAGTTGGTGATGCCTTTGGGAGGTTTAGGAGTTGTGGTCTTGCTAGAGGAAAAAAATATCACTGTGTCAAACTTTGTGAGTTTAAAGCTTGCCTCACTTTGAGTTCTCTCTCTGTCTCTGTCTTTCCCTCTCTATTTCCTGATTGTGGTTCAAGATATGAGCTCTCAGTTGCTGCTTCAGTTGGCATACTGAAGCCTGCTACTAGGCTTCTCAGCCATGATTGTGATAGATTTTTATCTCTTTGGAGCCACAAAGCCAAATAAATCCTTCTGTCTCTAAGGTTTTGGTCATGGTGTTTTATAATAGCAATAGGAAGCCAATTAAAGCACATTCTTATAAATATACCCTGTGAATGACATACCTCAAATGCCACCCTTTTTATGCTCCTTACCAGGTCTTCATGGTCCTAGCTATATTCTTTACTCTTAGTACTCCTGGGCACTTTCCAGCCTCTCTTGCAATGCTTGTCACACCTGGAGTAGGAGCTTAGTAAATCTTTGATTAGTTAAAGATGGTGTCTCACCATTACCCATGCTCATAAAATGGCCAATAAGGGCATTTGCTGTCTTTCTACCCCATCTCGAATCATTTCAATTTCATGTAGAAAATTAATACCAGAGAATTCTGGGAAAATATATATATATATATGAATATATATGTATATCATATGATAAGTGTTGGGCATTCATCAATATCATAGAGACAAATGAACTATACAAGCTTCAGACTTGACTCCAAAGTCCCTCAACTTGGGAGGGACTCTGGCTTGAGATGAAAATAGAAAACTTGAAATCACCTCTTGAGTGAACTCATATATTGGACATGTTTAAGGAGTGGACCCTGGTTCTGGAAAGGCTCAATGCATCAGTGTAGGGGAATACCAGAGCAGGGAAGTGGGAAGTGGTGGATGGGGGAACAGGGGGAGGGAAAAGGGCATATGGGACTTTTGGGGGGGGGCGGGGAACCAGGAAAAGGGAAATGAAATGTAAATAAAGAATATATCCAATAAAAAAAAAGAATCCTATTGTGGTATGCTGCCTGGAAGATCCACAGCATGCTATATAGTACAGGCCAGAGCACGATAGTAGTTGGCTGAAACAGGTTTTACCTGACCATGTCTTAGTACTCTTACATTACTTAAGAATTTCATACAAACATATAATGTGTTTTGATCAAGTCCAATCCCCCATTCTCTCCCCTCCAACTCTTCCCCATTTTCACCCACAAGCGTTTCTCCCTACAAACTTCATGTGCTCTTTATTTTTATTTTTTTCTTTGTTGTTACATATATACATACATGTAAGTATCCATACCCAAGCTGCCTGCTGAGTCCATTTAGTGCTGAATATGTGTGTGTATATATATATTTTCAACATATATGTATGTATATTTATGTACACACACATACACATATATACATACAAGAAATTATCCCAATATTGATTCTTCTCCTCTGTTGGTTATCTTTATTGTGAGGACATCAGCTGCCTAAGAATCAATACCATCCATACCAGTGTATGAGACAGTCTTACACCCTACAGTGGGTGATTCTTGGGTCCCCTGAGAGGGGAACCAGTAAGTGCAACCCATAGAATTCCAGACTCTCTAGTTCCTATTGCATTTCTCTCTGAACTTGATACCAGTACTGGAAGGTGAGCACTGATATAGAGTCCCACACCTCTGACTATGGATCCGACTCATTTGCAGAGATTATGAGAGTTAAAAATGTCAGCTTCCATATTTCATTCCTGTAAACTACACAGACAGAATTTTCTTCACCCATCACTGTCTTTCTTGCTGAGGTGAAAAGCCTTCAACTTAATGCTTGAATAGCAAAACGGAGGTGCACCCACGCCAGGGACTAGTGGTCTGTGAACCATAGT
This sequence comes from Apodemus agrarius, assembly GCA_964023405.1. NCBI lineage: Eukaryota > Metazoa > Chordata > Mammalia > Rodentia > Muridae > Apodemus > Apodemus agrarius. The sequence continues at coordinate 29,538,369 of OZ030015.1, read as the reverse complement.
GTTTCTGCTTCTTCAAATCAACTTTCAAGGCTGTGGGTAAAGAAAACGCAGTACGATCACTTCTTTGTTATCAACATAGACAAGGCTCTGGTCAGATGGAGAAGGACCACTTCAGAATGATACTATGCTTAGAGAATATATTGTTCCATTATACTTCCAAACATAGTGCTAAAATATATAAGAACACATACTGAGTTTAAACTCTATGCCAAGGGCTCAGCTAAGAATTATATGCATTTTGTCTTATTTCATCTCCATGATGTTGTGATTATTTTCTAGGTGAGAGGTCAGAGAGTTGACTTTGTGAAGGATTACACTTAGTGAGTTCTTCGGAAATGGAGGGTGTGACCAGAATTTGTACAGCCTCTCACATCATCTTTCTCTCAATAATTTTCATTCAGTGTCCGTAACGTGCATTGTATGTAAATCAGCAATTTATATCCAACCTTCACCCCAGATGCAAAGACATACGCACTTTCCAAGCGGCATCAGTAGCTGGAGATAGCAGTTAGAAATTTTGCTATGCCCTGGGGAAGACATTTTAAGTGTCAAATACCTCCCAACATCAGGTTCTCCCTCCTTAGAAGGGATTTAAATAAGGCTGAAGGAGGATTAGTCAAAAATGGTGCAGAACAGAAACCAATACGATAGTGCATGCCTTTAGTACGGATACTAAGATGCTGAGATGGGAAAATCTCCAGGAGCTCACTCACTGGCTAGCTAGTCTAGACAAATCGGATTTAATGAGGGTCTTGTTCTGAAAGGAAAAGGATGGAGAATAATAGAGGGAGATCCCTGAAGTTGGTGTCTACCCTCTACAAATGTGTGGGCACATTTAGCCCCATATCTGTCCCTCCAAAAGCAAAGAAGTTAAAAGAAGGATGAAAGACAAAAAGAAAGAATAAGGAAAAAAGAATGGATATAAAGAAACTTCTAAAATCTAGACTATGGCAGATTAAAAATATGACACCAAAACTCAGCTTTGTTCACAGATCCTTAGGAGAGGATCCTGGATACATATTTCTTCTATCTTTTGTTCTCTAGGATCGGCTTCCTCTCACCTCATAAGAGCACAGGGACAACTTCCTTGAATCCACATTGCCTCAGTCTGACTTTATCTCCAGCCATAGACAATGAGAGCGGAAAGCAGTACCTGGAGTCCCCAAAGGTCAGAGCATCTCCTTTCCTCCGGGAATTTGGTCCTAAGGTAAAGAGAATCAAACCTATGTCTTTCTCTTTAACAGAGAGAATTTCAGCTGGACGCTGTTGCGCTCGCTGCATAAAATAGGGACCAGTGGATGCTTGTGTGTGAAAAGTGAGAAATAAGAGTGAGAGGCCATGAGTAAATGTAGCCCGCGTGCTCTAATGCTCTAGAGATCCCAGCTCCATCTCCTTCTGAGACACTCCTGCATATTCACTGGCCAATAGGTACTGATCACTTAGCTGAGAGGCTCAGCTAAGGACTGAATCGAGACCCTTCTCTGTAAGCACTGGAGAAGACCTGGCATCGCCTACTATGCTAAGCCACAGCAGAGCTGCAGCCAAAAGACTGGAACATGTTCTCCCCTCTTCACTGTGTACTCTTGTCTTTGTTGTCCTGGTGTCCATAAATGCTCAGGGAATTTCATGTCTGTGTTAAGGGACTTGAATGAATGGAAGGCACATTTATGAGGCTTTGTTTGATTTAGCTGTAGCTCAGAAGATTCAGGAAAAGGGAGGGTATCAGTGAATGCAAGGCTCTTAAGAAACCCATGTTTTAGACAAACATGACTATGACATTTCAGAATTCAGCCCATGTCTCACTCTTGTTAGGTGTATGAGATGTTGACATATCTATAGAAGTTCATGGCATCCTTAGCAGATGATAGATCACCTCCAAGAGTGGCTTTCGGGGTAAAACTGATGAAGCCTGTCTACTGTTTTCCAAGAAAAGACATGGGGCCATCTCTTGAGCAAACTCAGATTACCTCAGAGAGACAAATTGTCTTTCCGTTCTTAAGGAAGCCTGGATTGTTTTTCTAGCACACATGGACAGCTCAGAATTATTCTTAAACAAGCCTGAGAATGTGAACTTGAATTGAGTTATGTGCTTCTTGTTAAAGGGATCGAATTTCAACAAAGCACGGGAAACATCTTGAAAATCACATGAATGCAATTTCCAAAGAAAACAATCCGGGAATTACTGCCAAAGAGTTTTATTTCTACCAGGAAGGCAGAGCAGGGGTTCATCCTGCCCCCCACACAGACTGCATGTTCAATTTGTGGTCTGCAGTGGAAAATTGTAGTGATTTTGCTAGGCTCAAGGAAGGAAAGCAATGAAGGCAGCTATTGTCACATGAGTGGTAAAACTGTCTTGTTTCTCCAGTATTAATATGGTATTAGTATTTTCAGTTTGAGTGTATGAATACTGAATTGTACTAGTGTGAGGCACGGTGGTGTGGGATGTGGGAGGAGCTTACCACACCATGCCTGTCCCTTAGGCTTTGCAAATCAGAACCCTAAAGTAAGGTGCTTTCAGCCTCAAGAGTGCCCTCCTGTAAAATAGAAAAAGAGGCTCCTTCTAGGCAGATGTGGACTTGTGGAGAAACAGTGCACAACCAGGAAGACATTTCCACAAATTAGAAAGCATTCCCTTCAACTGATGGTGGATGCACTCTTGTGTCAGGGTGAGCATTTTGACTTTCTCTTCTACTCTCTTGAACCAGGTGCTTCTGTGCAGGTCATAACTTAGATATCCAACTGCAGCATCCATAGACCTGTTAAGAGCAAACTGAGAGTCTTTGTCCAACTAGATATACTACTACCCACTAGTCACAAACTTCAGTGAACAGAGGGATCCTGTGAGTGCCTTAAAATGCTGGAGCCTGACTCCAGTTATCCTGATTCATGGCATCTAAGGTACAGCCCAGGGATTTGCCTTTGTACCACAATCTCCTAAAGTGTTCCTGATGCAAATGAGCCATGCACGGCACTTTCAAAGTTGGGATAGAAGAATGAAGGCTGGGCCTGTGGGATGGCTCAGAGTGAAAGACTCTTGTAACTAAGCCAAATAACCTGAGTTTGATTCCCGGGATCACATAGCAGAAGAAAATAGACTCTGTAAGTTGTTCATTTACTTCTACATGTGTACACATGGAAGTTCTTTTGATTAATTGATAGATAGATAGATAGATAGATAGATAGATAGATAGATAGATGATAGATGTAATAACTAAATGAATGAATACTGTGGGACATCTGAGAAGAGAAGCAGTTATGACTTCTTGAACTTATTAGGAAAGAGCTACAAAAAATGGAAGACATTTCATTGCAATGACCTAAACCGGAATTCCTGAAGCTTTTGCCTCAGTAGACAAAACTTTAATTTTTCCAAAAGGAAGAAAAGACATAAAACATTTATATAGTCTTCTTCTTTGATGATCTCTAAAAGGAAAACTTGACATTTATTTCTAGCATGGATCCCTCAATAAGCTATGTTTCAGACTAAATCCTTACAGCCGTAGGCGCTGACTTCTGCCAATGGATATGAAAACATGATTTGAAATATCCACATTCCAGCTAAGCTTTAAAGCAGAGAGAGACAGGGATACTGTGACACCCAGAGTGTCATTCCTGTAACCCTCTTTCTTGCTGCCTCAGAGGATCTAAGCCAGGAAACAGCCATGGCTCTTCATTGCCGATAAGGCCTAGCATACTTTCTCACACAGAACAGTTCTGACTTCTGGCATGGCAGGACTTGTTCTGGAAACAGGGCCTTGGAGCACATTTGAATGGTGGCTTCCACTAAGAATTTCCATTAATGTGTTTGTGGCCTTCGGCCCAGAACACCATTCATTCCCAAAGAACAATGATAGATACTGTAATAGCAAGCCATGTCCCCACAGTCTCTGCCCTTCACCATGGCAACATCAATCTTGGTGGTGTTTGCAGGATTTGGGTCAAACTTGGTGACTTGTAATCCGTAGAGGCAACAGTGTTGCCTATGAGATGAAACGCAGGCAGAGAGGTACACTAGAGCCCCATAGAGAGCCACATTCTCCTGTAGTGTCTGTGCCAGATGCCCATAGGTGGCAGCTTCCCTGCTTCTAACCAGTCATTAGGCACACAACACACCCTTTCCTCTGCAATGTACCTTGGGTGTGGAGAGGGTTTCTGTGTTTCTGCTGGGTCATCCCAGCTACAATAAAACACAAAAATGGAAATAACTCCCCTCCCTCTCAAGTTGACTATGTCATTCGAGTAGCAGTGTATATATTTGGTCCTTTCTTCTGGTCCCCTTCATTGGCCTCTCTCTGCTTCTCATGGGAGGCTGAAACTGAGCACATGCCCTTGGGTGGAACCATCTCCTTCTTGTTGGTTTCCCCTGAGCCTTTCATTCCATAGTCTTAGTCCATTCAACTACAAGACTGTCTCCTAGAAGGTCAATGACATGCTGGGATTCCTATAAAATCAACAAAGGATTTTAAAAGTGATTCTAAATAGCACTTGATTCTATTTCTGCTCAAAGTAAAATATTAAGTATATTTTATGACATGCGCAGAGGGAAAATGTAGAATCAAACTATAAACAAGAGCTTTGAGTCAGATAGGTAAATCTGGGGCCAGTTCCCAGGTTTTGGACTTACCGTGGCCTTAAGAACATTGCCTCACTTCTTGGAGATCCCTGAACATTAACACAAAATTTAAAATCTATAATTGCTTAGGACATAAAGCAACAAGTACAGTAATATAGTGATTCACACAACTAGTCAACACATAGTCAAGGTTATTATAGAGATGAAAATCATGTAGTTCTACCTCCAGGGCACCAACAGTCTGAAAGTAGGGACTCAAAAGCGTTCTGTGAAGACCTGATGAGAGTTAAGCTTCCCTGGGCCGTCCAACCCTTTACTAACTACTTAATATTCCTATTGTATGGTGGAAGCCACCATAGATACATGTGATAATGGGCTTGGCTGGGTTCTTAAGTTCTTGATTGATTCTTTCAGGGAAATAAAATCTAGTCCCAATTCTCTTGTCCAAGCCTCCTGAATGCAGATATTAAGGCAGTCTGCTACTGGTGTGGCTCTGTTCAAATAAAACTTTATTTACACAGCATGAACATGAGCCAGGTTTGCTTACCCTTCATCTTTAGTTTCCCATAAAGCCCTAGGAGTTAACACCATGCTTGTGCTGCCATTTTCCCTGAAATGGAAGTATCATGGCACACCAAGTATTTTTAAAGCCTAATTAGAATTCTCTCTGTATACCATCTTTTACTTTGTAGAAGGCACAGGTTTCGAATGGTAGCAGAAATGTTGGGATGGCAAACTAGAACTAGATGTTCATGTAGACAGCCAATGGAGATAATATAAAGGTCTTCTTCGTCCTTTGCTGCACATTGGAACATAGAAATAGTGTCACAGCCCATCCCTGTCCCCAACTGGAACCAAAAAATGCAATGCTTCAATTCTTTGGAAGCTTTATAGGAAGCTACACTACACACGTCACAGGTCACCTCTAGACATGTTGGCTCTGCCATCATTTGTTTTTTCACAAATGAAACCTTGTTCCAAGCTCTTCCTATAGATAATATCCTCTCTCAGGTCATCCTCTTGGTAATTCCTACTCTTGGCTTTGAACTTCAACTGGGATATTCTAAATTCTAGATGTGGGGATTGCCATCTTCTAATATTCTGCTTCAGTGCTGAGATGCCTAAAGCCTGAAGTGGATATCATACACATCCCCAGATCTACTCTACTTCCTGATCTGACTTCAGTCTACGTTTAAGGATGGATGGATGCGTGGATATTTGTATATTTTGCACATTATAGTTAACTAAGTACAGATTATTAAATATCTTTTGATAGTACTTATCTTAAAACAATAATAGTAAACATCTTTAAATGAATTCTCACATAAGAATTTTAATTTCCTGTGTCACACACCAAGATATATGATTAAATATTCCAGATGTAATAGTGTGCATGCTCTAAAGGGGTCTATAATTCTGCTTAGGTATATTTTAAGAGAAAATTGGGAGGGGGACATTGAATTAAACAGCAGATTGTTCTACTGAAGAATTTCTGGACTTTACTGAAGATAGTATAATTCTGTTTTTAATCAATTCTTTGAGAATTTCATATAATGTTTTTTGATCCTATCCCTCCCTTAATTCCTGCCATATCCATCCACAATTCCCTACTCATCCAAATGTGTGTCCAAATCTTTGAAACTGATGGAACCCAATTTGTGTTGTATAGGAGTATGACCATCTACTAGAGCATGGTTGACTTACAAGAATGAGCCACACCCTTGAAACTAATTTTATACCTTCCAGCAGCTATCAGTCATTAATAATCCTTAGCTAGAGTTGGAATTTTGTGCCCACTTGCCATCCCTATGCTGGGCTTTTCTGGTTGGAGGTTATTCAAGGCTTGTATATGCTGTCACAGCTATTCTGAGTTTATATGTGCCGCTACCAGGCTGTGTCCAGAAAAGGATTTCTTTTAGTCACTCACCAACTCTGGCTCTTACAATCTTTTACTCTCTTTTCTATAATGATCCCTGAGCCTTGGGATTAGGAGTCTGGTATCCCATTTCAATTTGAACTTTCTGCTATCTCTCATTCTTTGCAACTTGACTGTAGGTCTTTGTTAATCACCATATACTGTAAAAAGAAGCTTATTTGCTGAGATACACTAATCTGTGGGAAGGACTATAAGTCATTAGAAGTGTTTTAATATTATGTTGACTCAGCAGAATAACAGGAATAGGTTCTTTCCTAGGGCCTTTGATCTGTCGAGCCATAGGCTCTTGGGCTGATAATGGTTACAGGCATGTGCTCGTCTTGTAGAATGGACCTTAAATCTGATCAAAAAGTCATTGGTTGTTCCCATGATATTCATGCCACTATAGCATCTGTAGGCTTTTCTTGCCAGGCAGGTCATTAATATGGGCTTTATTATAGGGTTCACAGATGGAAAAGATCAATTAATTCATGTTCTGTGACTCAGTATGTGCTGTCTTTAGCTATCACGGTCCAGAGCACCTTCACACATTACAGACTGCTGAGCTTTTAACGTGCTGACTCTCACAGAGCCTCCACAAGATGGAGAACAAGTACATGGCCATTTTGGAACATTTTAAACCACAGCTAATGGTGTTCTGTTCAGGAACTTTTCCCCTGTGCCCACGTCCTCATGGAATGCAGTCACTGATAAATGGATATTAATTAGCCCAGAAGCTCTGAATACTCGAGATACAATTAACATATTGAATGATTCTCAAGAAGAAGGAAGGAGAGGGCCCTGGTCCTGGAAAGGCTTGCTTCAGCTTTGTAGGGGATTGCCAGGACAGAGAATTGGGAGGGGGTGATAGAGGAGTGGGTGGAGGGAAGAGGGCTTATGGGACTTATGGGGAGGGGGGAACCGGGAAAGGGGAAGGCATTTGGAATGTAAACAAAGAATATAGAAAATAAAAATAAAATAAAAAACCACAGAAATCCATCTAACCGATTCCCACTTCCATCTACCCAATTCCCCCCATGCCCAGACAAATGCAATTCATAGTCTGTGAAATATAGTCTGAGAATGTTGGCATCACTTTGCCTTTTCTTGTCCACAAGTATTAATTCACTTGTAAAACTCAGCTTTTCTGCTCCATATTTAACAACTGACTTTCTCATTTGGGATGAGTTTTACCATCTTAAAAACCTGCCTCCCTCAGTTTATCAGGAGATCAATGGGAGAAATGTACCATCCTATGAAGTAAATATGGAAGGAAAACAGCAATGCCTCTCCAGGTAAGTGTGAACCAATCCCACAAGAGAGTAACAGATCCTGCCGCAGTCTCCTTGGCACTTAGGTGCCTTCCTTCTTTCTAGAGGAACCCTGACTTAGTTCAGGGGTTCTGAACCATCTCAGCTCCCAGTGTATGCCTGACTCACCTAATGACAGTACCATCCTCCTTGCCTGTGATTAGTTCCGGAAATGGGACAGGTCCCCATCCTAGGCAATCTAACATGAGGGAGTTTCTAGTGAATGCTTATGTACTCATAAGACAAGAAAAGTAATGAAAATGGTTCCCTCTTCTCTCTGGTGTTGTCATTGTCTGACTTGAATCCTGTTCATGTCTTTTCCTTCCAGCCTCAATATTAAATTAAAACAAACAAAAACAAATGTCAAAGCAGAGAGGTGAAAGGGGCCAGGATTATTTATGGAAACACTGAACCCAATGTTCCCAAAGTCTTTCCTTTCTCTCAGTTTCTGATTATTTTTTAAGTCTGTCTTATTTTTCATTTCTATTACTTGACACTGGAAACATTTCTAGTCAGATTTAGAATGAGGTAAGGATATTGCAATGGGGGATGCTGGAAGATGCTTCCAGTACCTTCCACATTCATCTCCTATCTGTGACAAGCCAAGACATATTCACCCACACATATCCTGATATTAATTACCTAGAAATATGTGGTGGTCTGAAAAGGATGTCAGATGGAGACTGGGTTCTGTAGCCATTGGGATCTGGCACAAAGACCGGGAGAGTAGCTGGTGTAAAGCTCAAATCTTGCCATCAGTAGGACTGGATTTGATTCCTAGCCCCGGCTCCTCTGCTTCCTGGCTGTGTGATCTCAGACAGAACACTTAACTTCTCAGAGGTTTGGATATAACTATAAAATGTTAACTCTGTATAAAGCATTTCTCCTACATGTTTTAAAACCTTGAGCATGAAACTTTTTACCATACAGTAGTACTGGCCACCAAAAGCCTTTGTTTTACCTATTTAATCAGGAAAAAGGTAGCTTTTTATTCAAGATGCCAGAGAAAGTAATTATAATAAATAACCCTATACAACTTCCTATTCTTTACCTATGTTTCCTGTAAGTAGAAGAGAGAACATGTCTTATTCCTTCTGTGTCTCCTCTCACAGTTGGCTCACTGCCCAAAACACAAATGGTGGTCAGAAATCATGTGAAAACCCAAACTAAACACTGGTTTTTGTTTTTGTTTTTTCTAATTTCTCCAAATCTCAATGCCATAATATGGAAATATCAAGACATGGTTGCAAATTCCTTACTGTTCCTGCCATAAAAGATACCTTGGAGCCACTGTGCTACGAGGAAGCCCCAAACCTATGGGAAGACCCTCTAGAGTTCCCCATCATTAGTCTTAGCTGAGGTCACCTTCAAGTCGTGACAGCCTGTTCTTTGATTCATTAATGATGAAAGCTTCCTAATGGTTCTAGTCCCCATTCTTCCTGCTACCCACAGCTGTTTGATTTTACCCAAGGTGATCAAAGTCCTGGACATTGGAAAACAGAGACAAGAGAGCACTACCATACCTTTAACCAAAAATATTTGTAAACTTAGTAAGATAGGAATCATTTCATGGTGCTCGGATGCAAGACAGTTGGTTATATGGTAGCAATGGATGGAGGGCCTCCTCTTCTTAGTGTGATGGTTGCTTTGCTGCTTAGGGCCCAGGTTTCTTTTTAAAAATAAATATTTCATAATTTTGAGAAGAATTTGTTATGTTTTCTTGTCTTTCCTTTTGCAGATTTTTTTTTATGATGGGAAACTCTCTGGTTGTGGGTGGCACAGGGTAATTTATTGAGTTCAGTTTTCTCCCTCTAAGCTTTCAAGGAAAAAAAGCACTTCCTGATACTTTGGAAAGTGAGTTAAATTTTCTGTGATACTTTCAATATATATATATATCAATATATATATACAATATATATATTGAAAGTATCACATATATTCAATATATATTGACTATATATATAAGTCTATATATATAAGACTATATATATAAGTATATATATATACAATTATATATATATATAGTCTGAGAGGTGTTAATTTATTTTAATTCTAAATCTATTGCTCACATAATAAATAGCTGGTTAAGGTCAAAATACATCAGACCCATTAATTTGGTCTTAGCCATTTTTGCCTCTCTTCACCCCAGGAATGTTCAATAGTACTGGTCATTTTAGCATCCAGAGATCCTAGAAATTTAGTTTGTGAATAAAAATATTCAACTACTTTCTGACCACTTTGCTTTGGTAAATGTAAAAATGCTTAGTCTATTGTAAGCAACTATAAGGGGTAAAATCCAATATAAGTTTCTAATATATGTGGATATATGTGGATATACATACATACATATATTAAATAATCATACCGTCCCATAAAATAGCTTGACAAATTAAGTAATTGAGAAAATCTGTTCCTGACTAAAGCCTCATTCTCAAAATGAAGTGATTCGTTCATGCATTCATGCATTCATTCAATAAATATTTATCACATAGCCATTATGTAACCATCATGTTGGGTAATGGGAATTCAGAAATGAACAAACACAAAGACTCCTCTTGGAGGGAATCTGAAAAGATTCAGAGAATATTTTCCCAGTGATTGAATTCCTTGAGGTGCCTCAGCCTCACTCCTGTGACGGCTGCAGAAGGTCTCGGGAATGTTTTCCTAGGGTGTCTAACGGCTCTGTTGTCGCTGTTGGCAGGAGACAGGAGCAATCTTAGGTGGAGCTTTTCTTTCAGTAAATTAAACAATGATGAAAGCTGTTCATGTTTTCCACTGATATTTGTCATCTAATTCTCTGTGACCTTTAAGATGCTGTGTGTGTGTGCGACAAGCATGTACCAGATTATACACACAAGAAGAATTCAGAGAAATACACACAAAAAAATGGGAAAACAAATGAGTCCATGTACTAACCGAGGCATAATTGAGTATATAATCAGGACAACATTCATTCAGCCTGTTTTGTTTTTTTTTTTTTTAAGAAAAGCATATTTGTTACATTTAAGATGTTGCTGGGGACAAGATTGTTGAAGCCTGACCAGCATGTGGTCCACTTTCCCAGTAAAGTCACCCTGATTTTATTTGGGGGATCAATGCTGTTGCAGTCTATTAGGTGAGCCTGTGAGAATATATCTAAGGGTAGGCCAGTGTCACAAGATGCCAGTCATTCAGCATGTGACAGTCTTCAAGCCACAGAGATGGACTTTTTGGAGCTCATGCAATTCAAACTACTCTAAAGAGAGCCTAACTCTATGTCCTGAAATAACCTAAAGAGAGGCCGTTGGTCTTTCCAGAGACCTCTGATAACATGATACAGCTCTAATATATCCTGCCATCTTGGTACCACCCAAGGTTTATCTACAGAGGTAGGGCCAGTCCAGAAAGCATATTTGAGATAAAGACATAGTATTAGTTAGGGTTTAATTGCTGTGAACAGATACCATGACCAAAGCGACTCTTAGAAGGACAATATTTAGTTGAGGCTGACTTACTCTAGTTCAGAGGTTCAGTTCAGTACCAGCAAGGTGAGAATATGGCAGCATCCAGGCAAGCACAATGTAGGAGGAGCTGGGAATTCTACATCTTCATATGAAGGCCACTAGGAAAAGGCTGACTTATAGGCAGCTAGGATGAGGGTCTGAGAGTCCACACCAGACATAGTGACACACTTCCTCCAATAAGTTCACACCTACTCCAACAAGACCACACCTCCAAATAGTGCCACTGCCTGGGCCCACGGTGCCATCACATACTTTACAATATTTAAGTTATTTTATTCAGACTAAAAAAAAAAATCTTTCCTTTTCTCCTTAGAAAACCTTACCCCTTTATTGGCTTCTACTTCTCTATATGGTTATAAACTGACCTGTGTATGTATAATGCTTAAATGTCCACTTTGCTTTAATAAGCTGCCTTTCAGACATGTAGAGAAAGATTGAGAGGTTAAAGCAGGATGTGGTAGGTAATTTATGTTTAAATCAACCTCCTGTTTTATAGACTGTGTTCAAAGGGGCCTATAAATATTTCTTCTTGGCATCTTCAGTTATCCTAATGGGTTAAGTGCCTAGTGAGTTCTCCATGTTCATTTAAGTTCATTTTCTGAGCAGTCGTGGGCCTATTTGGCATTTTCTTACTTCTCTTCTATTGTTCTAATCACTTTACTAAGTCAGCCTCTCTGCTATTCATAGTGGTATAGGTATAGGTGTAGATAGGTATACATGTATACATATACAAATACATATACATGTATGTGTGTAATAAATGTGTGCATGTACATATACACCTCTTTCTGTATCCTTCTCTGTCTCTGTCTCTGTCTCTGTCTCTGTCTCTGTCTCTGTCTCTGTGTATTTATTTCTGATGCCATTTTCTACCAGAATTCTGCTGCCTGTGAACCCAGGAGAGAACCTAGAAATTCTACCCGCCATTTTCCATCCTTTGTGACTGAGTCCTAGACAACTATAACTAGGGCACTCTTTATGTACAATCTTGCCTAATAGTCATCTCCAAGATATGAAATTCGAGCCACAGAAGTAAAACCAAAAGGACCGGTCTCTTTACCCTATACCAAGCCCTTCATATGCATGTTTGTGGTCTGTATGTGTAGCTGGGCTTTCTTCTACGGTTTGAACTTAACATGGATATTTTTAATGAGGAAGGATAAAAGACTAAGCTGGCTGATATTGTAGTGCCTTGCAGGTGTCTTTTGTTAGTTCTTTTGCAAATGGGACAACAGGCTTCTATAATAATTATATGCTTGTAACTTGCTGATCACATAATATGTACCAGCTGCTAGCCTCCTCAATGAATCATTTCAGAACTCCCATCATCCTTAGGGAAGAGGCTCTAATGTTGCCTCTGGATATAAAAGGTGAGTTAAATAATTTTTTTCCAACCACTCATCCTTAAGATGCAGCTGGGATTTCAAGTTTACAGGGCCCTAGTAGCTTTCCTTTCCTTCTCCATGCTCCTTCTCCAAAGGGAAAAATCACTCACCCCAGTCAGCAAACCTGTAAATGTGGGACATTTGTCATGAATTGGGAGTGACTAGCAGAATACACCATGGTGTAAAAAAGTTTCTTAGCACATGTTTTGAAATTCACACTTAAGAAGTTTAGCATGTTAGATATGATTAAACCTGAGTGCACTGGGGTGAAAAGCAATACCTGGATTGCTCCTGATGATGATAGGGACGATGACGATGATTATGATTATGAAGAAGAAGAAGAAGAAGAAGAAGAAGAAGAAGAAGAGGAAGAGGAAGAGGAAGAGGAAGAGGAAGAGGAAGAGGAAGAGGAAGAAGAAGAAGAAGAAGGTGATAATGATGAAGAAGAAGAAGGTGATGATGAAGATGATGATGACAATGACAGGGATGATGATGATGATGATGATGATGACGACGAGACAATGAGACGCAAGATAACAAGATGACGACGACAATGATGATGCCTGGTAATGATATACAGTTATACTCCCGGAGAGTCAGCAGTGTGCCAGACACTTTTCATGGCTCTGTATATAACATCTTTGTTGCTCCCATAATGGCGATAAGTTATAGGGCCTATTATTTTTCCCTCTACCTTTGTGAATAAATTGAGACAGGGACATGTTCAAGAAATTCTCACAAGAAATCAGGGGTCATATTCAGGTATCCAAACTTCATGGGCCTGTAAATAATAGAAAAATAACTAAATAATGAGATGCTGGGAATTCCAAAATTAGGGTAGGCAAATCTCCAGCTCGGGTTCAGAAAGACTGTCTCTCTAGTGATCTTTTAAATTAGTGTTGAATAATACTAATACTAATAATGATAATAATAAGAAATAATCAGATAATCTATTTTTTGGATAATCTGATCTCTTTTGAGCATTATGTCATGGAACCCTATAATCAGTCTCTGAGCTGGGTATTAGTGTTAAATCCACTTGCAAAAGAGGTTGCAAAATTTCCCTAAGTTGGTTGTCTGAGTGATATCAAAGGCATTGCTCAGACATATATGCTCTATTACTCCCGAGGAACATCTGATCCCCACCTCTTCTGCTCTGTAAGTGCTAGAAGACTCCATGAGTCACTATAATAGAGACACCAAAGAGCTTGATTATTCTCTCCTTAGTCTCTTCATAGAAGTAACCTCAACTTTTCTGTGAGTGAGAACCCTTCTGGAATGCTATGCCTGCCATTGTCATGTTTTTCTGTGTCACCAATGTGCAGTGACACAGGCTTTACTGTGGTCCACACAGGTGAGGACAAATCGGGTCATGGTCAGTTCTTTCTGGATAGAAGTAAACTCTACGTTGTACTTGGCTCAGGAATTACTCATGTGAGAACCATTGACAGTTACTTCGGGGTATCTTTTCAGCTCCAGGGTTGTGATTCCTTAATAAAGGGTGAACAAAAAGCAAAATGTAAAAGCATTTAATCATGTTCTACAAAGATCATTTCAATGAATTTCTGTCCACTAATTTATTTTTCTCTTCCTCTTCCTAAGAAAACAACTCCCCTGGCTGATTTCCTGTCTGTGGTTTTGAGCTGGTGAGGGAATGTGAGCTAAGCATGTAACCTGCAGTGGGCTCAGTCCCAGTACCATGTGCATACCTCATTTGAGAGTGAATCATAGTGAATCATGTATTATCCTGTTTAAATGTCTCTTACATTACAGCTTTCATCGTTATTTAGATGTTTGTGTCTTTATGTATTTAAGTTCCTTGTGGGCAAGGGCTGCTATTTACTTCTCTGCCACTTCTATAAGACTTTTGAGTAACCTGGAAACACGCTGGTGAACTCTCAGGTCTTTCCTGAATCCTTCTCTTTCCATCATATGGTGGCTTCATAGTCTTCATATACTTTTTAAGGCCTGGGAAAAGGTACTCAAGAGGACATAATGAGAAGTGATGATAGATAAGAAAGAAATTGCTTTGCTCATACAGTACCTCTACTGCTTCTTAACCAATTTTAGTAATTCAACAAATCTTTGAATAGCTTAGACTAGTTCAGTGCTAGTAATTATGCCATATTATAAAATTGGGAGGAATGAGTACATTAATATATCTTAATTCCTTAGGAACAATTTGGACATATGGTGATGACTTGGGAAGTGGTGGATATCACTATAATTATCATGACCACCTTTCAGCCACCGACCATCAGGAGGATGTCTATGGTTGAACAAGGAGGGTATATTACTGACAATGAAGGAGAGCATACACAAACCATAAGTTATAGGGCATCTCAATCAGTGAAAGTGCTATAGTATCTAAGTGCTATAGTATAGTACCCAATTATGTTGGGTGGTCTGAGAAAGTATTTAAGGAAACAAAATTTTCCTCTGGATTAGATGCCATCAGAAAGTATTGAAAAATCCCATGGTTGGCTTCCAGGAGAAATCCCATCTCAAAGATGAGACCATAAAGAAATTGAGTATCTGAATCTGTGTAGAAACAGGGAACCTGAGGCCAGTGCTGTGATTCCATTGATAAAGTCACACACACACACACACAGAGGAAGTCTGCCCGTTTTTGTCTATATTCCAGCATTATTAGGCTAGTCATGTTTTTTTATTTGATCTGCTAGGGTTCAGGATTAGTTTTTACTAATATTGCTATCATATGATATCGTTTATCAATACCTAGTTTATAGCACTATACAAATTCTTAGCAGGCCATGGTTACTTTTCTTTCCCACAATAGTTAAAGAGTAAAAATAAGACCTACCATTAGGAATGCCTTTATTTCCAGAGATTGTGAAGAACTGGTTGCCTGTGTTGGCTGATATCATTCTTATAATCATCTTAGAGTGAGCTTCACCATTAACTATCCATGAACAAGGAAACTCATGGCCATAGAAGTTGAGTAAATCCATCTAAATTAGAGCTGGAAAGCAACAGAGTCCTATGACAGCTCAAGATGGCTCAACACCTAAGTCTATTGTGGTCAGCATTATGAGAGCAACTGCTCTTACATCTCTTCTGCTGGGATGGTGCTTTGGAAGCCTTTCATTTCTTCACATTCCTTTGCTCCAAAAGGTTATAATCTAGTGTGATTTCTCAGACTAATATAGACAACCACCATATAAAACAAATTATAGTCCATCTACGTCATCGGTGTACAGAGGGAGGAGCATTGTGTTCATTCATTCAACTTGCATTTGTCGGAAGTCCACGCCATATGCCAGGATTTGGCATTTGCCAAATACCAGGTCTAGGGATAGACATGAAGTAACTTTCACCATTACTTTTCTAAAATTCAATATTTGAAGAAACCACATTTATGAAGTAGATGGCAAAAATGCTGGGCTTTGCAGGTTGTTGGACCTAACTTAGTGACAGGGAACGTCCTTTGGTGGAGTCACATTTCAGCCGAGACTTAACAGCCAGGAAGAACCACGAGCATATGAAGGAATTCTTATTCATACAGAAGGAATAACATGTGCTAAGTAGTCAGGAATGATAACAACAAAGAAAGTTCTGTAAGGTTAAGAAGACCTAGGGTAGCTTGCCAGGCAGATCACTTAGGAATTTAGATAACCACATAATCACTCTTTCTACTTCTCAATCCAGTGGGAAGCCAGTGAAGACTTTCAATTGATATGGATGAATTAATAGCAAGGTAGACAGACCCTCAAGAGGATTTTCTCAAGAGGGGCATTTGAACTGAGCCATGGATAGTGAATTCCAACAAAGGTAGAGGTGATATGGATATTTGAGAGAGGGCGAGAGGGTATGGATATCAGTGCATATGAACAAAGGTGATGGGATTACATATATAGACTGGGGCGTGATCCTGGAGAGGAGAGCACACACTGGCCATGGAGCATGCCCTGCAGTGGGCAGACAAACCTGGAGCCAAGCCAGCTTGTTCAGTTTATTGGCCAAGTCTCTACAGACAATGGGGAGTCACCATGTTGACGGGCATAGGATTGAAAGGTAGAACAAGAGACTAATGTCCATTTCCTGTTGATATTTTTATTTCCTTGGGTTGGTTTGCAAGAACTCATTGACCCGTCTGAGACCAAATCTGGAGGTAATCAGAGGACAGATGAGGGTGTGTATAAAGTCACACCAAACAAAGGCAACCTTTAGGTTGGTGATACTGGAGAGGTTTCTTTGGCCATACTCTTTTACCATTTTATGCTGTGGTTAATGTGATAAACTGGGTAGTTCTTCTCAAGAAGCCACAGATGTCTAGGTTTTGACTGGCACTGGAAAAAAACAGATCAATATTCTAGACAAACATGTGGCTTTTCTATTTATACAATAAGGTCTTTTGAAAAATGGTCTTTTCATAACATCTCCACTTTTTGCCACATTTAGAAGTTCAAATAAACATATAAATGTATTACCCTTGAATGGGGCTTTGTTTTCTATTTGGGCAAAATGTCAATATGGCTATGAGCATGGTGTCTGTGCTGATACTGGGGTCACTTGAAACAGAAGGGGGAAGAGATGTCTAGAGGATTGCGTGGTGACCACAAGCTGCTTTCCTGCAATCATGGGGACTAATTTGAATTGTTTAGAGACAACAGGAGGATCATTACCTATGCTACATACAGGCCTTATTTTGATCTGTAACATTTCATTGATTTGCATGTAGTGACCACATATCCACATCCTCCAGGAAATCATTGCTTCCTTCATAAGTCTTTGGGCTTCTATAGAGGTGGCTTTTCTACCCGCACCAGCCTACTCATGTGAGTCAGGTCCATCATCGATCATCAGATTCTTTCCAGCCTGGGTTGCTGGCTCAGGGTAGTTAGTATTAGCCACTGAGGAACATTAAGGCGTTCACTGGCAGTCTCAAAAGAGGTCATGCTTTTGCTATTGAAAATAAGCCTAGCAAAAGATAGTGTCAGATTTTCTAGTTTTCACATGACCATTAGAAGGGAGTTTGCCAGAAGTCCCTGAGGAGACTCTACTGAGGAGTTAGAGGTTGGCCAGGGGAAACAAGAATTATACACTTGAGCCCTAGATCAAGCAATACCTGAAGCTATTTATTTATTTTTTTGAAAATAAAATGAGATCAATTCTTTTTTTTAATTTATTATATATAAGTACACTGTAGCTGTCATCAGACATCCCAAAAGAGGGCGTCAAATCTCATTATGGATGGTTGTGAGCCACCATATGGCTGCTGGGATTTGAACTCAGGACCTTCGGAAGAGCGGTCAGTTCTCTTAACCGTTGAGTCATCTCCAGGCTCCCCCCCTGCCCCCCAAAGCTATTTATATCCCACATTATTCACTAGTGTGAAATGATAAACTTTATTTCTTGATTATGCCTATGCGTTTTGTTTTTCTCCTATCCCTGAATCTGTAAAATACAGAAGGGCAAAAGGGATCCTCAAATTTAATGATGGAGTCTACTCAGCATCTGAAAACACGTGAAGACAGAAAACAGACCCACCTAGAGCCTTTTTCTGACTCATCCCTGCTCAACCTGTGTACCTTCTCCATCTTCTTTCTCTGCAGACTGACTCCTCTTTCCCAGCCACCTTACAGCATTTGGTTTCTTATAAGTCTCAGCCTCCCAGTACATCCTCCAGTATTAGAGAAGTTTACCCAAAATATCCCTGGCACCCAGTTTCAGGTCACCTGGAGAGAAACCCTGAATGGCCTAAATTGGTCCAAGTAGCTTAAGAATAAGTTCTCTTCTTCAAACTTTGCAGGAGACTTGGGGTATGCATTTTCTACTTCCAGATGGATTTCTAAAATCCTCACCCAAGTGCCAACCCCCATTTTCAGTGGATTAGGGACAGGCTATGGTAGGCACAGCTAGTCAACACTGGCACACATGACAGTCTTTCCATCAGCAAAGTCTATCTGGATTTGAGAACAGCTTCAAGTGTTCCAGATCTAGTCTATAAAGATGAAAAGGTCTGATTTCAGTTTCCTAGGAGCTTGAGGAGCTTCTTGGAGGCAATAGGAATTAGTGCCAAAAACAGGACAGTCCTGGGAAGATGTGGGTGGGTAAATTTTTTTGGTTACAGATTTGCTAGCTTTTAAATGATCCCTACCATACACCAAGCCAAGGTCTAAGCTTCATGTTGTTCTAACTAAAACTGGGGTTTCAGGAGTCATAAAGACCTATGCAATCACCTCCTTATTTGCACTTGAGCTGAGTGGCCTCCTACTATTTGCATTTTTGGACGTGATAAAAAAAAATCACTCCCTAGCATTGCTTTATAATCAGTGTAGCATTGGAGAGTCTAAAGATGGGTTGGAAGAGTTCACTTCCAGATCTGGGCTGGAGATGTGGAATTGTGTGTGGGGGGAGGGCGTGGGGGGATGGTTTCAAATAACAGTGACAGAGAGAGAGAGAGAGAGAGAGAGAGAGAGAGAGAGAGAGAGACTAAGCTATCCTTGTGCAAAGGTCCTGATCCAGATGTGTCTGACACTCTGGAATGCAGAGGACCTGCTAGAAGGGAGGGTGTCCAGACCCTTCTCTCTTCCTGCCTCCTCTCTGAGCCCTTGAATGTTCAGGCTTTATCACTACCAGAAGATTTCAGAGTAACAGTCTATGGAAATAGATCTCAGCCCTGGCTGCACATTAAAATCACTTGAGGAGCTTTGAAAAGTAGACCAGTGTCTCCTGATCCCCAGACTAATTGAGTCCAAATCTCCGGAGCAGCATCTCAGGCTTTGATATGCTAGAAAGTTCCCCAGTTGACTCCCATGCTCAGCTAGGCTCAGCTCCTCTGATATATAGATCTATCTTCAAGTAGACTTCCCCAGTTGGCTACTTTCTCATTAGAGGCTGAATGGAGAGAATACTCAGTCTGTATCCGGGTATCCTGGTTCATTTCATTTTCCTAACCCAAAGTATCTGAAAGGCAGTCTCCCTGATAAGACTCTCAAATTGGCAAGTCACTCCCCTTTGTGGCAGCACTGTTAGGTTCCTGGGTTAGACTCCTTTGATCTCATTTGTATAAGCTTAAGCAGGGAGAAGGCTAGAGCTCTGATTGAAGAAGGTATGACATTGCAGAGGGACAGAGCAGGGAGTGCCTGAGAAATGTACATCATGGGCTATACACTACCAAAACAGGCTAAACGGAGTCCCTTTCTTCCACACAGAAGAATCACTTTGGTAATGCTAAGGCATTCTCTGTTATTCCTGTCAATCAAACACTGTCTAAACCATTTATCCACATGACGATGCTCTGTGTAAAGAGAACAGGGAAAGAAAGGCATGCCAGATATGGAAGAATGCCACAGCGGAAGTATTAGCGTGGGGGATCAAAGGCCCTCACTAAAAGAAAATGGGAAGATGCTCCATTCTATGCAAGTAGAACCATAAACTTCAGGGCTTGGGGAGGAGCATCTGACTTTCTTTGAACAGCTGGAATATGGACTTAGTATGGGCTAGTTGAGCTACAGGGTGTGCCCTCAAGAAGAAATTAAATGTCTAACACCAGACAATAGCTGGCTTGCCAGAGCCTTAGTGCTCTATGCTCCCATAGCTTACCTGGCCAGAGGAGAGACAGGGTCTCTGGGAAGAGGAGGGGTGGGGCACACATATCTCAGGTAGGTAGGGGTGGGGCCAGTACTAGCTCAAGCTGTGAGGTCTATTATGTTCTTTCCTTAGGAGGAGTTCTTCCTGAGAACCTGTTCTCTCCTGTGTTTCCTGGACCCTGAGTGTCCACCTCACAGGTCAGGGCTGTTCTAAGCCAGGTTACAAGCCAAGTACTGAGCCTGTGATCGGATCTTGTTTTGGAAGAAAAAAACCACAGTGCAATTCAACTGCTCCCACCTTACCATTCTGCCCAGCGCTGGCTGTTTAGCATATATCCTCATAGGCCATTGTGGCTTTCTTTGTGTTTTCTTGTGTGCTTTTTCCGATGGTAAACTCTATTATTTCGTATTGGTGAGACAGTTCCATAGAGACTGGTGAACAGAACAAAGCTGAGCAGGTGTTAAAGGAAGGTCTTTCCATGATTTAAACACGTACTCCATAAACCCTGTCACGAGACTAAGTCCCTAATGAGAACTGCTCAAGGGATCTACTTGACGCAACCAACATTTTGGAGTGGCTGCTGTAAGCGACTGTGATAACGGTGGACGTCCCGATGGTGGAAACAGTTGATTCCCCCCTCTTGAGGACTTGACCATAGAGTGGGAATAGAATAATTAGTCAATTACGGATATAGTGTTTGTAGGACAGCCTAAGATGCCTGCTCCAGTGAATCTTTCCCACACAGCTCAGATCTCATCTGAAGACCAGACCCAGAATAGTCTTTATGTTCCTAATCTTCTCTGCAAATATTTTCATTATGGAAAATATAAAGTCCCAGCCCTGCTCCAGTTATGGGACCACACACTCCGGCTCATTTAAGCAAGATTCTGTGAGGTGGCACTCTCTGCCCACCCCCCACCCCCTACCCCACGAAAGGCCACCACTCCACCTTAGGCACATGACCATTTTAGTACCTAAGTTGTGAACCCACTTCCACGTGCTGTCCTGATAAGGACAGCTTATCTCACTGTCGAAACTAGCACACAGACTTGAGGGTGTGTCTTTCTATCTCTAAATCACCTCTAACCTAAAGTTCTTGCCTGTCCCTAGGGGCCTAAGGAAGGGACTTCTGTTATCTGCTTTCCTGATATGCTGAACTAATGGTACAAGGCTCTCTTGGCAATCCAGCCTGGAAGAAACAGAACACCAATTTAAATCATGAAAAAAAAGAGAAAAAGCCCTCAGTGAATCTATCATCATTAATCTTACTGTCAGTTTTAATTTTGGGGACATTACCTCACTCAACACCAGTTGAAAAGAGCTGCCAAAACCGATGATGTCATCATCACTGGCCGCGTCTGACCCTGCCTGCTGATTCTCAGAGCTCAAGCGAGTTAATAAATCCCCTGGCGCTTGGACACACAGTGGAGTTTTATTACAATGAAGGTATAACCCATGATGTTGTCTCAATTAAATGGCCTGAGAAAATACTTTCTTGTGTTTAGCAAAACTGTTAAACATAATTATCCTCCTGCAGTTGATTTTCATCATCGGCCTGAGTCTATGCCGCTTCTTTCACACATGCGTGCGCCCCTCCCCGCCCCCTCAACACACACCACACAGGCTCAGAGAAGAGTAGAAGGAAAATCACTGAGGTCGTTGCATATTCGACATGAGCCGTTTCTCTAGATTACCACCTGGAGACCTAGTGAGCGGCTGTCAACCTGCATGGCATCCAGGCACTGCTGGGCGAGAGGCAGGTGAGGGCACTGTGGGATTCAGCACCGAGCAGAAGCTGGACCGTGTAAGGAAGGGTGGGGGTGGTGGCGGGTGGAGCTTTGGATGAACCTGGAGACCGACAGCTGTTCTCTCAAGACTCCGGGCTGCATCGCTCCTCAAATATTTATGAATAATTTCCTTCGGCGTGTTTCCGACTGCTCAGGATATTAGTTTTTTTGCCGCTCTCCTTACTCATGGTCCATCTGAGGTCTTCTGGCCTGACCCTCTTGTGAAGTCATGCTGCCGGCCAGGCGCCACCGTGTCAGGCCATTGCCATGGCGTCAGGACTCCGGGCCACAACGTGGGCTTTGCCACTGCAGCTGGAGGAGGACTGGGCGGGATGGAGAGGAAGCTCTTTCTAGCCCTGTTTCCTCATATATAACACACAGAACCTAAGGGAGGGCGCACTTGGTCCTAAGTGCCTAAGAAGATGAATGTTTTCAAACACCACACGGGGGTGACTGTGTCCTGTGGTAGCCACTGTCTAGAGGGGATTATTACGCGTGTGTGACACAGATAGACACATTTTAAATTTTTCAAGCATCAATATTATGGCCAGAGTCTCCACGAGTCCTCTCCCTCTGACTTACTCCCAGTGACTCCTCCTGAACTCTTTTCTCCCACACCCAGCCAGCTCCCCTAAATGGCCCTCATCAATCATGCCATTGCAGTACAGTTGGCTTTGCACAGAGCACAAATGAGGACGAGTGGAAGGCCCCCAAGCTCATTTTTCATGCCCATCTCCAGCAGGAACTGCTCCCAGGTCTCCAGGGGTGAGTGTGCGGTACACAAATTCACTGTCCCTTTTGCCCTCCCGGATGGAAGCCCTTTGAGAGTCTTCATTATTTTTTTTTTTCCCAGTCTGGTATAAAGTACATCCATGCCCAAGACACATCGCCTGATGGGAGAAGCCTTGACTGCATCCTCTTAGCGGGCCCCGCTCTGTTTGTGGGAAATTGTCTTGGCATACTTGTTAAACCTCAGTAAATATGTTTTAAATAACTGCGAGGTCTTTAACATATAATAACTGTCTGATTAAGTCTATATTACATTCTTCCACATGGCACTTAATTTGAAGTGTGACCAGCAATTTTTCTGAGCAGTGAGAAGACGTCTTTGGGAGAGAAGAGGCTGTTTAAGGTTCACGTGTTTGATGATGTAATTAAACTGCATTCTTTTAGATTCCTGCATGGGCTATCCAAGTAGAAGAAGCTTGCCTCAGAGTGGAAATAAAATATGGAACTTGAAGTTGCAAGACCACTTTCCATACCCAGTTGTTGTATGTGGTGCATATATAAGCCCTTGATATGGCAAGGCAAGGTGGGGACTGCTGGTCAACATGTTGGTACCCCGTTCAACTGCTCAGTGTGAAGGCTGCAGGCAAGGGCTTATTCTGCACAAGATAATGAAGACTACAAGTTGGGCTATAATGCACCCACTTCCTTTATGGGTAACGACTGCCCTTCCTGTTACTAATGTTGCCCCTTAGTTACTAAGTCACAGATACATGAAAAAGATTATCTGTCTTTTCATGCTCCAATAGTTAATACTTTGATAATCTTTCAGGTAGAAGGTGCATGGGCAGAAAGAAGCTTGCTGAGAACTGGTGGAGATCAGGTGCTACTCACAGTCTTTGAAGACAGGCACTGTTCAGCTGGGGTTACCATCCAACGTGCTCTTGAGCACTGAAAGGCAGAAAAGACAGTGTGCGAGTCTTGTCTGGGAAGTATTTACTCTATGGAGTTGGGAAGGATTGTGGACAGGAGGATACAGTGTCAGCTGTGTCAAAGGATGAATGTCATTGAAGAATGCCGGAAGAGTCAAAAAAAAAAAAAAAGGCTGAGTTTATGTGACAATAAGGCCTGTGAAGGAAGTAGCACTTGCCCTGATATGGATGCCAACAATCCTTGATAATATTAATCTGAGGAGGTGGCTTTAGTCTAGATGACTGTGGTTTTATACTGGCAGAGCCATCAGCTCCATCTTCGTTTGTGAACTTGCTTCAAATGCTAGTTCTTAGCTTTCACTTCAGAGCTCTAGAACCAGAAATCCTGGAGGCAAAGGGCAGTAGGGTTCTGACCTTTACACACCCCTGAAGTTTGGCTGCACCAAGTTCTCAAGTTCTTGAGAGCCATTGCTCTACAGCAATGTCAACAATGCTGGCGTTGTCTGCATGATAGGCTATTCAGCAATATCCCTAGGACTCGTGGGATGCTAGGACCACGACCCACGCCAACCCAGCTGTAGAAGTAAAACTACATCTAAATGTCGCCAAATATCCGAGGTGAGGGAGGGGCGCAAACTCACACCCTTGATGGGCAGTCACTCCTGTGTAAGAAAGAACGGCTCTGAAAAGTCAGAGTGTGCTGGAGAAACGAGTCCTGGAACATGATGAACATTCTAAATCAAGTAGAGGAGTGTCAGAAAACAAGTTGGAAAGGGAAGGTCAGGGTCACGATTCAGAAACCATTTCAGACTGAATTTATCAGTTCATCAGTTTCAGACTGAATTCACAAAGCAATGGGGAATTGCTGGAGGTTTAGATAAAGTATGACCTAACTATATATCAACTTCGAATTATATTAGACCAGAGTAGTAACTTTTCAACCATTATGAGAAATATGTCTATAATAGTTAATATACATCTGTGTGTACATTTAACAAAATTTTTATACTTATACTTATTTAGTATGTGTGTGTATTGTGTATGTGTGCATGTAAATTTTTATATGTGTGTGCCTGTGTAGACATGTGTAGACTAGAGGAGGATCCTGGGTATCTTCTTCTAGTGCTTTTCAACTTTCTACCTTGAAACAGGGTCTCTTTCTGAACCTGGAGCATATACATACAGTAAGCTCAAGGTAACCTGGAGCATATACATACAGTAAGCTCAAGGTATCCTCCTGTCTCTGAGCCCTCAGTGCTGGGATTAGCATCATAATGACATGTTGAACCTTTATGTAGGTCCTGTGAAGTCATGTCTCCATGATTATACAATAGGCATGGTTACTCACTGAGCCACCCCTGTAGCCCCTTTAAAAAGTCATTTGGAACAAAGGTCTGTGCTGTTTTGTAGTTTATGATGTAGGCGATAGTATTCCGATACATGGGCATGGTCCAGAACTGGGAAAATACTGAATTAGCAATCTGTGTCATTGGAACTAAGTAGAACAGAGAGACCAGGAAAGGAATGGTTCAATGGCCCACGCAGAAAATAATGGGAACTTCAAAAAAAAAAAAAAAAAAGAGCAGGAAGGAACCATAAGGAAGAAGAGAAAGTCTGAAGAAATGCCGCCTACAGCCCACTAATAAATAGATGCTTAAATAACAGAGCCTGCAAAGGCCATTTCCCTGTCTTTGTAAACTTGGGCAGAGAGAGAGAGAGAGATGGCAATAGTTCTATTTTAAATGACCCCTGGAATTTGAGCTGCTTAGGGTGGTGGAGACATTCTGTAAAGCAGGGAAGGTAGGCTGTGGTGTGTGTGGGTGGGTGAGGACTGGAGTCGGTATTGTGCATTTATGAGTCATGCCCAGGCAAGGCCTGGAGGATGAGGTCACCAGAAGAGGGGGAATGTGGTTTCTGAGACTAATAGCCTCCCCCTGTATATTGATATCTATCTGAGCAGCGGTACTCATTTCTAGTGTAATAAAGACCCACTCAGCAGATGGTATCACGTCATAAATAAGTGAAAGCAAGCCCAAGACGTGATCTTTGCCCTTGGAGAAGCTGTAATTCATTTAAGTCCTGTGGTTTGATATCAATCTCATTGGCACATGCATTGAGCAGCAACTTATTTGGCCGCGCACGATTTTTTAAGTGCTCAGAATGAGGAGGCGTGGCAGAAACGAATGCCCTTGCCAGCATGGCGCTTACTCTCTAATTCTAGGAGGATAAGCACTAACTAAAATAAAAAATAAACGCGGTCTATGTTGTGTTGGATGGTAGTAAACGACTTGGTAAACATAAAACTTTGAAGGACACCGGATGAAAGGATGGAGACTTGTTTCAAAAAAAAAAAAATTGTTGCCTGGCACTACAGACCAAAGCCCGTTTCCTGTGTGTGTTATGCAAGCACTCTACCCCACAACTAGTCCCTCGGCCAAAACTGCAGCTTTAAAATTCGGGTTGAATCCTCCAGGGTTCCTGCTTTATTGAGATGACTGGCATGATTGGAGATAAAGGCATCAAGGGGTTAATCCTTGTGATTCCGAGGCAGAGCATGGCAGAAGCTCCCGTGTTCATCAGCATCCTGTCACTCCAAGAACGGTACCCGAAGAAGCAGCTTATGAAGTGAAGACTGGGTTTGGGCTCCCGGTTCCAGAGGTTTGCATTTATGATGAGTTTGTTCCACTACAACAGTTCTGTCGCTAGGCGGAACATCGTGGCATCAGGAGGGCATGGCAGAGACAAGCTACTCACTTCCTGGCAACCAGGACTCAGAGATGAACAACAAAAAGAATCCCAGAGTAAGATGTATCTTTCCTACTCAATGGGCCTCGGGATGTTGTGATTAGATGCTTTGGGGAAATAGCGAGTTAAATACGTTTAGTGAGTTCTCAACTATAGGACTGGCTAGAATTATGGATGCGCTGTTGTACAGTGCAAGTCTCCCAAGATACTACTGGGTATCTTTCCCAGTGACTCAGTTTCCTTAACTAGACTCCACTTCCCAATAATATCATCTTATAATGACTTTATCAAGGGTTTAGTCCATTGATTAGTCATGGCCCCCATCATCTAGCCATCTCTCAATGATCAGACCCAATATCTGGTCACCAGGCACACAGGCTTTTAGGGAGACACTTGATATCAAAGCCGGATATAGCTGAGGATCTATCTCAGTAGGTAAAGTGCTTGCCTTGGAAGCACAATCTCAAGAACCCACAGAGAACAAGCTGAGTATTCAGTATGTGCTTATAATCCTAATGCTTGGGAGACAAGGATAGGTGGATCCCCATGGCTTGCTGATCAACCAGTCTAGTCTGCTTTATGAGTTCCAGGGTGGTGAGAGATCCTGTCTTCTCTAAATGAAGGTAATGGGGCCTGAGGACCACAGAGATTATCATCTGGCTTCTATGTGAGCATAGCTACACACACACACACACACACACACACACACACACACACACAAATAATTTTTAAAACACCCATGAAATGTGTCTAGAATAGGGAATGGTAGACCCTAGAGCTATGGAGACCTGCTTGGTGATTTCTCTCTTTTGATTTTACTACACTCTCCCATTTCTTAATCTCGTCCTTCACAACAATCCTGCATAACATAGTCTTCCTGTCCATGACTGAACCAGAGGCTCTTGGACTTCATTCTTACAGTAGGTGGGAGGTACCAGTTTCATGTTTCCATGTGTTTGATTGACTATGGAGATGTTCTCTGGGATGTTAAACGTGGTTTCATGAGAATCAAAGGGACTCGTGATTTTGTGATTAGATACTTTGGGGAAGTAGCGAGTCAAAGAAGTTTAGTAAGTTCTCAACTACAGAACTGGCTAGAATTATTGATGCGCTGTTGCACAGTGCAAGTCTCCAAGATGTAAACAGAGCATTCACGTTTTTTACAAACTTCCTTAGCCACACAAAGCCATTGCTCTAGGAAACCATGAAAGGAACCAATGTCCTGGGGCGGCTTTGAAAAACAGTCAGCTGGCTACATCCTATGGCGGCAGGCTGTTGTCTAGCTCTTCTGAATGGTCTGCATCTCATCTGTGAAATGACAGAGTTGGGCTGCTGCCTGAAGACTGTTAATAGTACCATGGGGCTCTGTCCCTGGCCTCGACCATGTTTTAATTGTTATCAGGGATCCTCCTGAAGGAAAAAGTGTCAATCATCCCATGAGAAGATGGCACCGGGCTAAGAAGGGTGGCTAATGGCTCAAGACATAAACTTACCTTTATGTGTGAAACTGCTGGGCCAAATGCTATACAGAGAATGTGAGAAGGTTGACTATAGGGCTCTGTTTGTACTTTCAGGAATTGATTCTTGAATGTATAATATGTGTAGTTACAGGTTTGGAGGTGGTGTATGTACGTGTATGTTTTCTGAAGACCTAAAGACCACAAGGCCAAGAGGAACCATCAGGGGACAGGAGACTTGTCCTCTCTAAAACTAATTCCAGTGAGGCTTCCTCAACAGAGATGATTCAGTCTGGGGATCCGTTGGCTCCCATGAGCTACCTCTTCCACTCGCAATCTTAATTTTGCACATATTTGAATACTTACCAAATGCCGGCTTCATAAATGTTATATCTGTCATTTGATATAGTGTCCGTAGGAGATGCATGAGGGACTGTTGTTGGACACATACCCAACTTACAGATGAGGACACTGAGGCTCAGAGATCTTACCACATTGAAGAGTCTACATTTGAGACCAGAGAGAATACCTCAGAAACCTGAATAGTTTTTTTCCTTTTTTCACTTATCATGTGTGAGTGTGTGTATATATGTGCACACAGGTGTATGTATACATGGATGTGTATGTTTGCGTGTGTGCTATCTGTATGGATATCCATGGTTTTGCATGTGTGTGGGTACACATGTGTGTTAGTGTGTATGCATATGTATGTGGAGGTCAGATATTGAGAATCATTTCTAGATCATCATTTTACTATATTAATTGACAAAGGGTCTCTCAATCAAACCCAGAGCCTACTGACACAGCTAGTTTCATTAACATATTCCACGGATTGTCTGAGACTTGAATTGCAAGTGAGTCACTATGTGACAACTGACTTGGGTTCTGGGGACCTGAACACTGGTTCTCTAATTTGCTTACCAAGCACTTGAACGGCTAACCTACTTCTCCAGCACCAGAAGCCTATGTTATACATATAATTCTTCCTGCGTCACCAGATATCTGGCACTTATGACATTTGGAGATTTGGAGGAATGGGTATTGGGGAAGTGAGCCCTAAGAATGCGTGCCACATTCCGTGGTAGAGAAGCGTTCCTTTCGAAGAGAAACCAGCTCTTGCTGAGGAAGCACTATTGAGTGGAAGTGGAAATGGCCCTTGGAATTGAGAGAGGGAAAGGTTTCGATTTAACCGCAGGAAAGGCTTTCTGGGGTGGGGCTAATCCAAAACAGAACTGGAAAGCTCATTAAGTAGCAAATTGTCTTGTTTCTCTAGATACGTAAGCAGAAGTGCAGTGATAATAGATTTCAGTTCTTGGTAAAATATTTAGGTGCATTAGTTGAACTAGTAATTGACAAAGCAGATCTTGCCAGCAGTGGCCAGCTAGGTAATCAGGCTCGACAGATACCAGGCTTTCATCTGCCCCAGCCTCTCGAGGGTTGGGGTTGGAGGTGTACACCACCTACCCAGCTCCAAAGAACTTCTTATAAAGTCAGACAGAAAACCAGAGGTGAGCCTCTACAAGAGAATATCTCAATGTGTGAATTCTGCTTTTGTGGCCCTAAATTTGTTAGCCTAAAATCCCGCCCACTCTAGAACAGAGGAAGTTGTGTGTAGTGGCATTCATTGGCCATTGCTTTAAAGATACATCCTGTGGAACTTCATGGTGGTTGGGAAGTAAGGCGGTTGAGCCTCCTCTTGAGGAAGAACAAGATCTTCAAAGAAGTGGGCGAAGAAATGTAAGTGAAGGCACTACCCGACGAAAATGAAAGGTGGAGCTCCGTGGACGAGCTGCTGCTCACGGGCCCCTTTAAATACCTTTCGGTGTTAATGGCTACTAAAGAACACCAGGGTTATAGCGCCCTCCTGAGAATGCCTTGTGGGCCACTGAAGTACAAAAGGCATCTGAAGTTACTCCAGATAAATTACCCCGGAAAAAGAAATCCTGGGTAACCCAAACTCATCTGATTCTTGCCTTCAGAAACCATCTTCAGAACAGCCATTGATGAGAGAACTTCCAGAACTTCTTAGAAGACAGCCTCTCTACTCAGCATCTTGCTTTAAATCGATAGATAGGTGACCATTTTTATCTTTCTCTGTATGATGTGTATATACATGAGCGTGTGTCTTTGTATATGCGGATGGGGGTGTCTGTGTGTCACAACGAGTGTGGAGATCAGAGGACAACCTCAGGTGTCTGTCCTCTTTCTTCACCTTGTTTGAGACAGGGTCTCCTGTCTATATCACTGTGCACACCAGGCTAGCTGACCCATGGACTTGTAGGATTCCTCCCCCCATCTTCCCACAGGGAATGGTATGATTACAGGCACACACTGCCCTGTGGCGTCTAACTGTGTATGAGTTATGGAGATAGGAGGCCAGGTCTTCACGGTTGCCTAGCAATCTCTGCTCCCCCTGTTCCATTTCTCCAGCCCCAACTCGTTGCTTCAAAAACAATCACTTCCTTCACATTAGGCTTAAATCTTGTGTTAATTTATGGCACACTTAGATTTTACATGTTGTGCCAAAAAGTCAGCTGTGACCAGAGGTAGAGGCCATCACATATAAGAGTCCTGGATCTGAAGGGTCTGCGGGAATGGGCTACCTCAGAGAGGGTGACCTCTGGCCCCTGGAATGAGAAGGTAGATCTGGGATGGCTTATGAGGAAATGATGCTCACAATTCCAGCAGGCACTGCTCCGGCAGGCAAGAGAAAAACAGTCAAACTATCAGAGGAAGTGCTTGGTGGGCTGAATGCCGCAGAAGCCAACAGCGTTCTCTCCACCTCGCGAAAGATCTATGGTCCTTCTCAGCCATAAGTCAAAGGAACGCTGGGTGATGCTGGTGGGTGGAATAAACTCATGACATCAGATGAGACCAATCTTTGTAACAATAGTATTGTTCTTTTTTTTAAAGTCTTCTATTAATCTTTCTGATTGTGTGAGAAACAATGTCTTAGGTTCATGCTGGCCTGCTTAACACTAATTTTAAATTTCTTTCTTTTCTTCTTCTTCTTCTTTTTTTTTTTTTTTAAAGTCAGGACATCTCAGGATAATGTTCCTGCCTCTCAGTCAGTTGCTCTCCAAAATGAGGAAGCCGGTGGGGGCTTCTTCCTAGAGCAGCGGCACTCAGACACTGCAGAGAGGACCTGGCGCTTGCTCCGGATCTCAGCGAGCTGCTGCGCTGCTTTGGTTTCAGCATCTACCCTCTTCCCAGGCGGCCAACATTTCCCTGGCTCCTATTCAATAAGATGGTTTGTTTCAGTTGCATTCGTGTCATGATTCCCACTCGGCTTCTACACATTGTTTCTACATACGGCTTTCTTTTTGGCAGCTAGAGTTATGAAAGAGAAGGCCAATAAGAGCAGAACTTAGGGGAGGTGAATGCAATTGAACACATTCAGGGGGAAAAACACACACACCCGGATGAACTCTCCGGGTCTCTGCGGTTCTAAATGTCAGTGATTGCAGAGATGATGGCGGGAGGGAGGGAGGCCACCAGAAGATAGCAAATTCACTCAAGGTCACGAGACTCATTAGTGGCGAAGCTAGGAGGAGATCCAGCACCTCCAGATGCGTAGGCTCACGTTCTTTTCAGAACTTGTTCATAGTCCAGAGCCCCAGGACTCTTGTCAGATACGAGAGCCTTCTCTTGCCCCAGCCCTGAAAATCAAAACAAACAAAAAAGTTCTCTGGGCTCAGAATGCAAGGCTGCAGAGAGCTGTGCCCGCTGTCGACTATGAACCGTGTCCCCAAGCCAACCATTGCTTGCTGTATCATACAACATCGCTTCATTCTCCAGAGCTCCAATGCCGTGTTCAGGGCTGGGAATTTGGGTGGGCCCAGAGTGCCTTTAGTATTACTGCTATAATTCAAAACATCCAAATTATTATTTTCTCCACAAGATGAAGCCAGGGGAACACTGTTAAGTGGAGAGAAAAGTGTTTGTTACGCTGGGCGTTCCAACAAAACGTCCTCCTTTGCATTAAATTATAGCACTTCTAAATGAAAAGATATTTTGCAAACTTTGGCAATGACTGAAATTTGGACATGGTACAGACCCCCCTCCCCCTGCCCCCTTTTCCATTTTGTGCTTTTTTTTTTTTTTTCCTCCATGTGGTCTCAAGAAATACTATTTGCTGGCTTAACTTTCCTTGTTTCTCTTTCCTCACGACCCAAGTTGTCCGTTCTCCCCAAAGACCTCAGCTTGGTTTTCTGCCCACGAGTTATCATTTTAATAAATAGTGCGCCTGATAAGTAGAAGCCCGAGGGAACAGCCTTGTCCCCAAATGCATGGTTTCTCAGAACCTCTCTTTCTTTAGAATTAATCATAAACAGATTTATGCAAAGGAATATGCTTGTTACCATGAAGCCCCTAAAGAGAATGTTAATGAGGGTGTATTGACAGGACAATTAAACCTGTGATCAATGTTATCAATGAAAAATACCTCCCAAACCATAAATCCTTCTGCTGAACTCTTGCTTTCAGTCTTATGCCCTTGGTGTGAAAGTTCTTCTTGTGTGTGCATGTACATATGTATGTATGTATGTGTACATGTAAGTGTGGCACACATGTGTTCATGCATGAGTGTATGGGTATGTGTGACTATGGAAGCCAGAGAAGGAAGATTGGTGTCCTATCACTTTTTGCCTTATTTCTTTGAGACATGATCTTCCAGGACCCTCTTGTTTCCTTCTTCCCAAAGAATAGCATTACAGATATGCCCAGCCATGTTTGGCTTTTACACGGGGCACAGGGTTCCTTGCAGTCTGTGCAGCAAATGCTTTTTACCGACTGAGCCATCTCTTCAGGCCCCTCTGTGTGAACAATTTCAGCAAGCACGTCTCCATTTCTAATTAGCCTCCAATATCACAAAGAATCTCTTGGTGGAATTGATGCTTCTCAGGCCCTGGCTTCTCTCTTTCTCTTCTCCTCCCTGGACAAAGCATGAATAATTCCAGAGTGTGGCTGCCACACCCTCGGCTCCATTGTTGGAGCTCAAAAGCTAGGATTAGCAGCTGGGGAAATCCATTGACAGGCCTGGGACTTGTCTGGGTCCACAGCTGGGCTGCTCTTGTACAAGACCCAAGGGATATGGAACAGTAGATTGCAAATCAAAACCTCCCTCAGCAGCCTGGCTCATATTATGAACAATTCTCTCTGGTGGATCAAGAGGCAGGAGGCAGGAGTGGAGCTGCTCTCCAGACAGATCATGTATGCCTCGTCTCTCAGTGGCCGTGGGCATGCCTTTCCGGGGGCTTGGCCTTTTCCCTCTTGGGTCCCTTCTTTCTTCTGGTTGTTTTTGATGTTTGTTTTGTTTTGTTTGTTTGTTAGGAGGTTTGAGGGTTTTGAGGGGAGGTTTATTTTATTTTATTTTTTTTATTTTTGCAAGCTCCCCTTCCTTAAACAATTACCTAGACCTCCAACTCGCCTTTGGGATATTGAACTCAGCATTGAACTCAGAGCTCAGGGTTTGGCCAACAGAAATCAAGAGGCATTCTGTGTTCCATGGATTGGCTTAGAAACAGGTGATTCTCATCAGTCAGTTAAGCATCTTGGGCTTCATTCATTTATGGAATGTTTATGGACACCTTTGTAGAACTATCTGTGAGAAAGACATAACAAGTATCCTAGCATTCATGCGGCTTCCAGTCTTTGGGTGTGGAACGGTTTTATGATTTTCAGGGCCCAGTAAAGATATAAACTCATGGTCCTTTACAAAATACTAATAATACTAATACTAATACTAATACTAATACTAATACTAATACTAATACCAATACCAATACCAATACCAATACTAATACCAATACTAATACTAATACTAATGATAACAACAAAATGATAATAATAATAAATATATAAATGTTGTAATAGTTCACTGGTAGAATCCTAGCCTTACATTCGTGAGGTGCTGGGTTCAGTCCCCATCACTGCCTGCACCTCTCCTCAGCAGTCCCACGACTTTGTACAAACATTTCATGCAGATGAGATGGCTTAGTGGGAAAGCCAACATGGGTTCAATCCCTAGGATCTACTCGAAGGTGGAAGGCAAGACCTAACTTCACGAATCTATCTCTTTATTTTCATATGCTTGCGTCATGTGATGCAGAGATGAGCATGCAAACAACACACACACACATTAATGACAACAAAACAGTTTTAGTTCAAAACAGTTTTAACACGGTGACAGCAGAATACCGTATGATGCATGGGCACCTTCTCTCTGTGGGGTCCAGAGCGGAGTGTTTAGAGTACTCTACCCACAAGTCTGGACCAGGTTTGGGAAATGGGAAGTTAATGTATGTTCATTGGATGGAAGGACAAAGAGGAGAATGCAGTAAGTATACTTTCTGCAAGTTTGGCAAGAGATTTTTCTTCTTTGATTCAGGGGTCAAGACAGAATTTTTCTAGGACTTAGGGAACCACTGTGTATTATATGTCGTTGAGTGATCAAGTATTGGTTTTGTGAGCTTGGAGTAGTAAGATAGTGGTTTATATAGAGGAGTCAGTGTATGTGGAGATTCTAAAGGAATCCTAGACTTGGATACCTATCCAAATTAACATGAATTTACATCCTGGGATTGCATCCCACAACTTCCTGGAAAGCCTCTGACTACCTAACCAAATAAAACTAAGCATGCTACAGGAAAGCAGAATTGGTACAAGTTACAGACACCAATTATCCTGCAAGTATCAGATCATCTGGAAGGAGAGACAGACCCATGCAAAAATGGATGGAGTTGTTGATTTCTTCTCGTGATTCGCATGGCCCGTACATATGGCTTAGAATGCACGGACTGCAGATAGCTGAGCTAGTCCAAGGTTCCTGAATTTCATCCCATCTGCCTGCTTGGCCGGCCTCTTCTTTCACCCCTGTTCAAATGCTTCCTTTGCATCCAAAAGTAATGAAAAGGGAGCGGAGGCTCTGACAGCGAATTCTGTTAACTTCATTGCTGGAAAAAATTACCAAGAACATGATTCCTGGTTCCAAAACCAGTGACGGGGAGGGAAAGTTGAGTGAACGTTCTGGCATACGATGTCCTGGGATTTTTATGAAAAAAAAAAAAAAAAAAAACTTGTAGTCTTTGGAAATAAAACTCGACTGAGTAATCGCAGTACATGGGAAAGGATCTGTTCTCAAGGTGACTATTTTACAACGGGGACTGTCCGGGGGCTAATGTGTTTAACAAGTGATTCACCTCATCAGCGTGAGCTGGCCTCGTGTGAAGAATGGTTGCTGGAGGAAGAGTCAGAACTGGATGTGAGTCTCCTCACCGCCGTTAGGTCAACTTCCCGGCCTCCGGAGCCTCAGTTTCCCCTTTGGGATCCACTGGAGGCAACGATCAGCCACGGATGGTTTGCAATGAGCTCAAATGAACAACACTCATCAGAGCACTTCTAAGCTGCGTATCTGTTCTCAAACAAAGGCGTTCGTCTTCAGCACCATTGCTGTTGCAATTGTTATCCATGTCTCTCCCTCTACGAGCGTACTTAGAAGCAAATGCAGGGCCTGGATGAAGGCGACACTGCAGGTGGAGCCCTCCGATTATTCTCTTTTAGGGAGAAGTGGATAAAGTACGAAATTTTGCCTGGCAGTGATGGTCGAGGGCAGCTGAATCCTGTCACAGAAAATTTAGAGGCCCTCCCCTTTTTCATTTCCCTCCACGAACTTCTGCCTGTAGTAATAAAAACCCCCATGTTCCTGTCTGTGTCGCTTCATTTTAGGAGGCTGACTTTTATATGAATCTTTGTCCCCGTGTGGGGCAGCTGAGTATTATTTCGGCCTCATCTTACCGATAAAGCAAGGGAAGTGTGTGTGACATTAAATGATTTGCCCAGGTCACCTAGAAAGTCAGTGATGGAGTC
Source organism: Apodemus agrarius (assembly GCA_964023405.1). Classification (NCBI taxonomy): domain Eukaryota; kingdom Metazoa; phylum Chordata; class Mammalia; order Rodentia; family Muridae; genus Apodemus; species Apodemus agrarius. Next base: position 29,502,613 of record OZ030015.1, on the reverse strand, counting down.
TTCAAGAGAAAGACTTCTTCATTTCCTATCCAGCCGCCAGAGGAGCCAGAAAAGTGAGGGAGAGGCCAGTATTAATCACCCATCGCTTGCCACAACCCCCTCCCAATCCTGTTTGATGTCTTTTAAAAATATTTGTATGTATGTATTGTCTCTGTCTGTCTGTCTGTCTGTCTCTGTGTGTATGAGTGTGGTCAGTTACATGTCACAGCACACATATGGAGGTCAGAGGACAGTCTTGGATGTTTGCCCTTACCTCCCGCCTTGTTTCAGGCAGGGTCCATTTATTGTTCCTGGCTATGCACACCTATAGGCGTTCCCTACTCTCTACCTCCCATCTTTCCATACCAACACTGGAAATGCCAGTATGTGCAATGACACCAACGTTTTACATGGGCTCTGGAACTTTCACATTTAGGGATATTCTGCTTGCACAGCAGCAAGTATCTTACTCACTAAGTCTCCTCCTCCAGCTTGTTTTGTTTTTAACTGTTTAGCTGGCTTTTTTTTTTTTTAAGGCTACATAATACATCGTCGGAACGTAGAGATTATAAGCATTCTTCTATGAGCAAAATGTACTAAATCCTCAAGGAGCTGGGAAACAGCAGAGGGCACTTAATATGTTGACAATGACCCTACATCTGTGGAGCAGGATTAGAAGACTCTAGAAGAAAGATATGTTCTGGGAGCATTTGACCCTTGGCTTTGCATCTCAGGACGGCCTCTTAGCAGCTGAGCTACTTAAAGCAAGTTCTCGGAAGCTCTCTCACTCTGGAGACGGGAGGTTAAGTGTCTACTGCAAGATACTTGTGAGAACTCAATGAGTCTGCACAAGCACATAGTAATGTGAGCGCACACAGGAGGTAGGGAAGGGGAGCTAGCATTTTGACCATAGGCTAGCAGTACAATAAACAGAATTTCCATACTTCGTGTATTTGGGCCAGTCAGTAATAATAAGGTTCTTGGCTGTGAGACTGAGGTCACAGGCTACCCGGGGCTATGAGTGTGTGTGTGTGTATTAAGTTCTGTATCATATTCACAGAGAATTGTTAGTTTCTTCTCAGAGGGAGGATATTCTTTTGCTGACTTCTGAGAAGTAGACAGACATAACAGATTATGCCTCAGACAGTGTGTTCCTTCCATACACACTCCCCTGGACGGCTCAATGCTTGCTGCTAATCGTGACTATTTCCCTTTTCTCTGTGTGGCTTTCAATCAGCGGATGGAAGTTACCCTCAACCCCATTCCCTCTTCTTTTCCCTAGCTTATTTAGAATCCATATCCATGTTTAGCAAAATGATGAACACTGTGGATAAATGATGGAGTGAAAGACTAAGAGGAGTTGGGGTCCAGGATGTTAGGTTTAAGCTGGGATATTAGAGACCCAGTGCATTTTTGGTTCATGTCATATCTCCATAAGGTATACATAAGTGTACAGGTTCATGAGCGTCTATGTCTGTGCACATACATCTGTGGGGTGTGCGGAGGTTAGAGATTAATACCAAGTGTCTTCCTTAGTCACACGCCTACTTGTGTTTTAGGACATGGTCTCTCATGGAACCCAGAGCTCAGTGATTTAGCTAGGTGCTCTGGACACAGTCAGCTCTGGGACCTTTCGGTTCTCTGCCTTCTCAGAATTGAGTTTATTGACTGATGTTGCAATCTCAGATTTCTACCTGAGTACTGGGGATGTGAACTCTGGTACCCATGCACCAAGTATTTTACAGATCAGACTATCTCAGCTCGCTCCAACTGGTTTTATAGATATCCTCTCCATGCGCACAGGATACTAGACTTTCAGCACAGGTTCCTGTGAAGGGAACAACCTTGATCTTACTGAACCATGTGCTCATCCATTAGGTGAGTGTAGTTTCAGCATCAACGTCCCTCCAAGAAGATAATGGAGTTTAGACCCACCGAGGCATAAGTCCCTGCACACTTGTACAGCGCATTCTGATAGAGAAACTAAAACAGATAACCAGCAGATATGCCGTGTGCCAGAAGGTTCCAAGTCCTGGGGAGGAAAAAAACGAAGCCAGATTAAAAAGGTCAGAGACAGAGTACAGCTTCAGACTGGATCATCAAGGACTGTGGGTAAAGGGACATTGAGCCGAGATTGAAGGGAAGTGCCGAACCTTTGCCGATCAGAGGAAAACGATAGGGGACCGGGGTCAGCAAAAGCATACTTTTCGGGTTTGATTTTTACTCTAATGGTCACTGCAAGCCACAGGAATAAGGAGAGGCAGCTGGAGTCAGGACAGTCATGGCAGAGGAGATGACACTGGGTTCGTGGAGACCCAATGGTGGAGGTGATCCTGAGTTCTTCAATGCTTGCTCAGAGCTGTCCAGAGTTCTCTCTCAGAAATATGGAGTCTGTGGATTTGGATGAGAGAAGCACTGGTGACTTTGTTTCATATCTCAACCGATAGTTGCATATAATTTTTAATGATGGAAAAGCACAAGGCTGCAGAGCAATGGTTCAGTGCCCAAAGGGCAAGCAATTGTCTTTGTTACTTTGGTCTAGCCAAGGCCCTGGCCGTAGCTCCTGGACATGCAGTGGCCTTTGAAAATCAGCTCTTAGGAGCCTGTGAAGGCAGAGGTTGCCCCCTCTCTACCCCTTCCCCTCTGAGCAACCTAAGAGCTGAGTAGGAAGAGAGCTGTACTATTCTTCCTCAGAACACAGCAGTGAGACAGTTAATCTCCTGGAAGAAAGCTCAAGCAACAGGCAGATATGTTTTCATTCCTCCTGAGGGGAGAAACTGAGAGAAAGTCGCACCTTGCACTCAGTTCCCAGGGAAGAGCCTGAAAATAAATATTCACGCGCGCGTGCGAGGAAATGCGGAACGGAGCTACAGAGCTGAGGGCTCCTCAGCCCCTCTGAGGACCTCCGAGGCACAGTGGCAGCTGCGAAGTCTTGTTTTCTATGGGCTTCTAAACTTCCCTCAACGAACTTCTTCGTCTTGTTCTCCGTCTGGTGTGAGATGATTAATTCTTTGAAATGACACAGGGAGCTATGGAGATCTGAGGCCGCTTTTCTCTGCTTGCTCGGTGATGAAATGTTCAAGGAACGTTTTTATCACACCTCCTGGTTTAGGTACATGTCTGACAATCTATTAGCTATCATCTGTATATCTATCAAAGTATCAGAGAATAGACAGATGATACATAGATACTGGACAGATGTTAGATAATATATATATATATATATATATTATAGATAAATACTATTCATTTTTATTTATCTAATATCTATCACCCATTACTTTATCTATCACTAATCTATCCATTGTGTATCTCTCATGATTTATCTACCTATTTACTAGTCATCTATTATTTATATATCTTTATTTTCATTTATATTACTTATCATGTATCTCCATCTAACATTTATCTATCACTGATCATCTATGTCATTTGTATATCTTTATATCATCTATCTATAATATCTCTATTGTCTGTCTAACATTTGTCTGTCTGTCTGTCAGTCTAGCATCTATCTATCTTCCTACTTGCTGACCTTCTCCCCTACACATATCCACCCTGGCAATTGTAAGTTGCCAAATGATGCTGTGTAGGATAAGCTTGCTCTCATTTATTGCTTTGGTTTTACTCACCACCCGCTTCAGATTTGCTATTTTCCTGAACTAAAGAGCAAAGCGGCCTGTATGCACGCACCCGCTGGTCCCAGAGGTGGTGCAGCAGTGCTTGGTGAAAGCGAAGACCAGGCTGTGCGACGTCACCAGGAGAAGGCCAAGCACACGGGAAGGCTGGATACTTTCAGAGTTATCTCACAGTGTCCTGGGAATGTTCATTGATCCAAAATTATTTATTTCCAAGTGCCAAAATGTGCTTGGTGTCAGGGTTATACAAATGAGGCAAACATGCTTCCTAATCTTACAAAGATCAGAGACTGAAGAGAGGAACCCAATGGAGTTGACATGGAAGACAGTGGTATGGTTGCTATAGTAAGCCTGTAAACGAAACCTTTCTCCCCCTTCCTTCCCCTCCACCATCCATCCTCCCTTCCTTTCTCCATCCACCCCTCTCTCCTTTCCCCTCTCCTTCCCCAGCTCCTCCCTTTTATAATTCCTTTCCCCTTCACCACCTGCAGCTGAACCCTCCAGCAGTTACTAGTTACCACAGAGTATATAGATCCAGGTTGTCACCCTAACTGTATTGACTATATTAACTATATTTTTGTTAATATTCAGTGGTTCGTGAGAACCAATCACTGTCAGAGGACCAATGCGCCCCACCCCCAAAGAGTGCATCATTTCCAACCTTCAGACTCAGTCCCTGGAAAGTTCTCGGCAGACTACAAAGAGTTGCTGAAAGCAAGACTTAGTTTTTCTTTCTCTTTCTTTCTTTTTCTTTCTTTTTCTTTCTTTCTTTCTTTCTTTCTTTCTTTCTTTCTTTCTTTCTTTCTTTTTTCTTTTGTTCTTTCTTTCTTTCTTTTTTTGTTTCTTTTCTTTTCTTTCTTTCTTTTTTTTTTTTTTTTTTTTGAGACAGGGTTTCTCTGTATAGCCCTGGCTTTCCTGGAACTCCAGGCTGGCCTCGAACTCAGAAATCCACCTGCCTCTGCCTCCCAAGTGCTGGGATTACAGGCATGCGCCACCACTGCCCGGCTAAGACTTAGTTTTTCTAAGTCACCTCTCCTCCCCATGTGCCCCTGGTACAAAATACCAACTCAGTGTTGAATGAGTAATTAAAATATTTAAATCACCGAAAAGCCTCATAGAGATTTGACAACACACCTGAAAATGGGATCTTCCTAGTAAGAACTTAAGTGCGTAAGCCACAGTTAGAACTCATTTATCACTTATCGGGCATTTTAGTTGTGCGCCACAAGTATGATTCACCAATGGTGTGGCTTTCCTGTCCAGGAGGTTTATAGAGCCATCTAGCACGGCAGTCAAACATTCTGGCAGCTCTTTTGGCAACGTTCTTTGCTTGAAATCTGGGTCTCAGAAGCTAGAAACTTTCTCTAGCTCTTACCAGGAACTTCATTTTTAGGGCCAGAGGGAGGCTGAGGAAGACTCCTGTGAAATCTACTGGATCTCTTGCCCTGTTGTTATATCACTGGGGCTTTACATTGTGACTTGTTCTGTGAAAATGCCTGGTGTGTTAGTCATGGGGGAGCAGAGGTGAATGGGAACTTTGAGGAGCTAGAGAAAGGACCCAAGGAGCTGAAGGGGTTTGCAGCCCCATAGGAGGAACAACAATATGAACCAACCAGTACCCCTAGAGCTCCCAGGGACGAAACTACCAACCAAAGAGTACACATGGAAGGATCCACGGCTCCAGCTGCATATGCAGCAGAAGATAACCTTGTCAGTCATCAATGGCAGGAGAAGCCCTTGGTCCTAAGAAGGCTCGATGCCTCAGTGTAAGGGAATGAATGCCGGGACAGGGAAGCAGGAGTGGGTGGGTTGGTGAGCAGGGGAGGGGGGATGGGATAGGGGGTTTGGGGAGGGGAAACCAGGAAAGGGAATAACATTTGAAATGTAAATAAAGAAAATATCTAATAAAAAAGGAAAGAAAAAAAAAAACAATGGCACACTTGTTGTTCCCACCGAGTGACCTTGAACTCTGTATAATAAAGTCCCTAAATGGAATGATGTAAGGAATGACCACAAAGAAAGTCTTAACACGTTTTCTTATAGTTGAAGACTGGAGTTCAAGATGAGTCTGTTGAATTGTGTTTTATATGCATGTCTGAATGTAAGTATATGCATGGCGCATGCCTGGTGACCTTGGGCACCAAAAACAAAACAAACAAAAAAATGTGTATCAGATTCCCTTAAACTGGAGTTACAGATGGTTGTGGCCTTACCATGTCGATTCTGGGAACTTAATCCAGGTCACTACAAAAACAGCAACGGCTCTTAACCACCGAACCCTATCTCCAGCCCCGAGATCAATGAAATTTCACGTGTGTTTGTTTTCTCATTGATAAATGCCAATAAAAATGCAGAACTGCTTTCCTTTTGTGCCATAATAAGGTCTTTGTAACCCCCATCCATTCTTCCCTGTGCTCAGTCTTCTATGACTGCTTTTAAAGACTTGTTTCCTTATGTTTTATTTTATGTATGCATTTGGCTATACACCTGTGTATGTACCTCATGGGTGAAGTGCCCACAGTGGCCGTAAAAGGGCATGCCATGTCCTGGTATTGGAATATAGATAGTTGTGAAGGGCTGTGTGGAGGCTGGCAAGGACACCTGGGTCCTTTGCAAGACCGGGTCAGAGCCCTTTGTATGCTTTAATTAAACACCAAGCCTCAAGACTTCTCTGCTTTGCAAATACGAGAAGTCCTTTATTTTTTTTCTATTGCTGAGTAATAGTGTGTGTGTGTGTGTGTGTGTGTGTGTATGTGTGTATATGTTTGTGTGCATGTGTATGTTTGTGTGCGTGTGTATAATTGATTGGCCCATTCTGCTCATGGACATCTGGGTTGTTTATAATCAGAGACAAAGATTTTGTATCTTTCGGTAGATGCGAACAATCATTCACAACAAATTATAAAGTTGGTGTAAAGATATGAAACCGACTTTAACTCTAATGCAAAAACGGGTAATTTCAAAGCTTTCCTGAACTGTGATGCAAAAACGGTTAAAAAAAATTACAAGACACATGTTACGAACATAAGTCAGGAGTTAGAGTTAGAGTAAGCCCTGGCATGCTTCTCTATACAACTGAGTATGGGTAGGTAGGGAAGGACAGAGCTAGCTCATGGGCAGATCAGGAAGGCTAGGTTTGTGGCGTTAAGGAGGAGAACTTACAGTCTAAAGTTAGGAAAGTGTTTGGGGAAAGCGTGTACCGGTCATTTTCTTGGAGTCTGTACATAGGGTTTGTCTCAGGCCGTCTGCGAGTGGTAATCAATTAATGCGCGTCTCCAGTTACCACAAACAGTTGGAGGTCTTAATTGGGCCAGCAGTGAGCAGGTGGTCCTTCCCATCAGTTATCCTTTCACCTGTCAGTTTAGTGAGGAGAGGGCCTCGGTCCCTCATTAGAGAGCATGTGTCACCGGGTGGGCACTGATAACTAGTTCCTTTTAACTTTGGGACTGATTTTTGTGCATATGTGGAGCTGTTCCTGAACACGCCTAAGCAACAGCTCCTCTGTCACAAATGCCATAAAAGACAGGATTTCAACAGCCTCCAAATTACATTCTAGAAGGGTGGGATTCCTCATCCCCCAGCCCCATCCTGTTCACTTCACAAACCCTTCACTTTCAGCCCTTGGGGTATGAGCAAGAACTTTCTTTCTCTTAGGGGAACTCTCTTAAACTTTTGATACTATGTTATTTTATTTTATTTTATTTTATTTATTCAATCTATTCTTTATTTACATTTCAAATGATTTCCCCTTTCCTGAATCCCCCCTCCCCGAAAGTCCCATAAGCCCTCTCCCCTCCCTCTGTTCCCCAATCTACCCCTTCCCAATTCCCTCTTATGGTATTCCCCTACACTGCTGCACTGAGCCTTTCCAGGACCAGGGGCCACTCCTTCTTTCTTCTTGGGCATCATTTGATATGTGAATTGTGTCTTGGGTATTCCAAGCTTCTAGGCTAATATCTGCTTACCAGGGAGTACATACCATGAGTGTTCTTTTGAGACTGGGTTACCTCACTTAGGTTCTCCAGCTCCATCCATTTGTCTAAGAATTTCATGAATTCTTTGTTTCTAATGGCTGAATAGTACTCCATTGTGTATAATACCACATTTTCTGTATCCATTCCTCTGTTGAGGGACATCTGGGTTCTTTCCAGTTTCTGGCTATTATAAATAGGGCTGCTATGAATATAGTGGAGCATGTATCCTTATTACATGCTGGGGAATCCTCTGGGTATGTGCCCAGGAGTGGTATAGTGGGGTCCTCCGGAAGAATCATTCCCAGTTTTCTGAAGAACTGCCAGACTGATTTCCAGAGTAGTAGTACAGCTTGCAACCCCACCAGCAGTGGAGGAGTGTTCCTCCTTCTCCACATCCTCGCCAACACCTATTTTCTCCTGAGTTTTTGATCTTAGCCATTCTGACTGGTGTGAGATGAAATCTCAGGGTTGTTTTGATTTGCATTTCCCTGATAACTAAGGGTATTGAACATTTCTTTAGGTGTTTCTCAGTCATTAAATATTTCTCAGCTGAAAAGTCTTTGTTTAGCTCTATACCCCATTTTTTAAGGGTGGTTATTTGGTTTTCTGGAGTCTACTTTCTTGAGTTCTTTGTATATCTTGGATAGAAGCCCTCTGTTGGATGAAGTGTTGGTAAAGATCTTTTCCCAATTTGTTGGTTGCTGTTTTGTCATTTTGACAATATCCTTTGCCTTATAGAAACTTTGTAATTTTATGAGGTCCCATTTGTCAATTCTTGATCTTAGAGCATAAGCTATTGGTGTTCTGTTGAGGAAATTTTCCCCTGTGCCCATGTCCTCAAGGGTCTTCCCCAGTTCCTTTTCTATTAGTTTCAGTGTGTCTGGTTTTATGTGGAGGTTCTTGATCCACTTGGACTTGAGCTTAGTACAAGGAGATAAGAATGGATCAATTTGCATTCTTTTGCATGTTGACCTCCAGTTGAACCAGCACCATTTGTTATTTTAAAAGGCTATCTTTTTTCCACTGGATGATTGTAGCTCCCTTGTCAAAGATCAAGTGACCATAATTCTGTGGGTTCATTTCCAGGTCTTCAATTCTATGCCATTGATCTACTTGCCTGTCACTGTACCAATACCATGTAGTTTTTAACCCAATTGCTCTGCAGTACTGCTTGAGGTCAGGGATACTGATTCCCCCAGAAGTTCTATTACTGTTGAGGATAGTTTTAGCTATCCTGGGTTTTTTGTTGCTCCAGATGAATTTGAGAATTGCTCTTTCTACCTCTATGAAGAATTGAGTTGGGATTTTGATGAGGATTGCATTGAATCTGTAGATTGCTTTTGGCAAGATGGCCATTTTTACTATATTAATCCTGCCAATCCAAGAGCATGGACGATTTTCAGGATCAGATAGACCATCTAAATGGTCCCATAACCCCTAAAGAAATAGAAGTGGTCATTGACAGTCTCCCAACCAATAAAAACACAGGACCAGATGTCTTTAGTGCAGAATTCTATCAGACATTCAAAGAAGACTTAATGCCAATACTCTTGAAACTATTCCACAAACTAGAAACAGAAGGAACATTACCCACATTGTTCTATGAAGCCACAATTTCACTGATACCAAAACCACACAAAGATCCAACAAAAAAGAGAACCTTAGACCAATTTCCCTTATGAATATTGATGCAAAAATACTCAATAAAATTCTTGCCAACTGAATACAAGGACACATCAAAACAATTATTCACCATGATCAAGTAGGCTTCATCCCAGGGATGCAGGGACGGTTCAATATACAGAAATCTATCAATGTAATCCACTACATTAACAAACTCAAAGAAAAATCCACATGGTTATTTCATTAGATGCTGAAAAAGCATTTGATAAAATTTAGCATCCTTTCATGTTAAAGGTCTTGAAAAGAAAAGGAATTCAAGGCCCATACCTAAACATAATAAAAGCAATATACAGCAAACCAGTAGCCAACATCAAACTAAAATGGAGAGAAACTTGAAGCAATCCCATTAAAATCAGGGATTAGAAAAGGCTGCCCTCTCTCTCCATATTTATTTAATATAGTACTTGAAGTTCTATCCAGAGCAATTAGACAACAAAAGGAGGTCAAAGGGATACAAATTGGAAAGGAAGAAGTCAAACGATCACTATTTGCTGATGATATGATAGTATACTTAAGAGACCCACAAAACTCCACCAGAGAACTCGTACAGCTGATAAAAACTTCAGCAAAGTGGCTGGATATAAAATTAACTCAAGCAAATCAGTAGCCTTCCTATACTCAAAGGATAAATAGACTGAGAAAGAAATTAAGGAAATGACACCCTTCACAATAGCCACAAACAATATAAAGTATCTTGGTGTGACTCTAACCAAACAAGTGAAAGATCTGTATGACAGGAACGTCAAGTCTTTGAGGAAAGAAATTGAAGAAGACCTCAGAAGATGGAAAGATACTTTAAAAAAAAAACTGTCAATGGCTCCAGAGTAAAATTCATTCTTAATGATGGTTAATGACAAATGACAAATGGACCTTGTCCCCTTAACCCTGTCTCCCTTTGCAGTGCAGGATGCGTGCTGTCTCAGCTTGCTGCAGAGCTCCACACACCCTCCTCTGGTCTCTTGCATCCATTTCAATTCCTCTTAGAGGCAGGTTGATTGATTTGCTCCAGGGCATCTCACATACCCTGCACTGTGCCTTTCGCAGATGATTCTTTATACCTGTTGGATGCATTAATGGATTAAAAATACTTACAGCTTTGTTTGTTAAAGCTGCAATGCACCTTGCATTGCCAATGGAGTACCATACTCTAGTCATCTCCCCATCTCAATGAGCTGTGGAGAGCCAGCTTTTATTTATGCCTTGATCCATTCCTTTGTTGGACTGAGTATTATCTTTGGGGACATTCTGAGAACACAAACATAATTCCCACAAAGCTGTGATATTTGTACTTTCCTTCAGAATAGAGTCATATTTTAAAGAGGGCAGGTGGCCTCTCCAGAAGGTGAAACCCTCACCCTCATTTCTGCCTGACCCCGAAAAGAAAGTCAGCTCCGATGGCACCGCGGCATGAGAACTCACGTTTTCCTCTCACAGATTCTCTAGGAACATGGAGCTGCAGAGTTGAATGGTTCTGGTGAGAATTTCCCTCCTGAGTGTCTTGCATTTGAGTGTGTGGTACTGATCTTTGGGGAGGCTTCGTAGGTAGGTGTGGCTTTGCTGGAGGAAGTGTCACCGGAGTGGGGCTCTGGTTGTTTAAAAACCTCACACAAACCTTAGTGTGTTCTCTCTGTTGCACACTTATGGTCTAAAATGTGAGCCCTTAGCCTCCTGCTTCCAAGCCTAGAGAAGCTCTTCCTTCCATCAATTGCCTTGGTTGTGGTGTTTTATCACAGTTATATAGGAATTGTTAATATAAAGGTCTTTATCCTCTTTGTTCTCCTCTTAACTGGCATCCATCCATCCATCCATTCATCCATTTATCCATCCATTCATTCTCTCTCTCTTCTCCTTTCCTCTCTTCATCTTCCTTCTTCCTCCCTCCCATCTCAAGAGAACACTCTTACCCTATTGTTCGGCACCAGAACTTGGTTTCTCATCTTCTCTTTCTCTCAGCATAAGAGAGCTACTTTGTGGTAGCTCCATGCATTTCCTAGATCCCCTGTAAGACATCTACATATTAATAATTACCGTCACACACCATATAAAAAGATTGCATTATGAAAATTAAAATCAGCACACAGCCATAAACATTTTATAAATTTTGTAACTATACTACAGATTTTTAATCTAACAGCATTTACGCCTTTTCCTGTGTAGTTGAATGGTATCCAGACTCATAGCTTACAAGTGCAGCTGCCAATACACAACCTTATGGAGGGCACATGGTTTAAATCTGTTCCCTTCGTGAGCATTTGGGTTAGTTTGGATTTTTGTCTTGCATTTTTTTTCGATTGCATGTCATGAGGGGTGGGGGGTATTGGCTCCTAAAGAGTGGGCTTTGTTATCAGATCGGAACTGATTTACAGAAAGCACAGCATTTTTATTGTTAGCATGGATCTCAGCATTGACTGGACTGTATATGCCCCCATGGCTGGTTTGGCCTCCCAAGGGGTCAGAAACTGAAGTTCTAATCAGTGGAAGTTCAGTGTTGGGGCTGCCAACCTGACTCCCATTAAGAAATTCCAAAATCTCCAGGGCAGCATCTTTCCTGAGGACTTAACAGATTCAGGCACAGTGCAAATTCAGTAGGATGAGCCAAGCCAAATCATCCCATCTTTCATATTTCTGAGCACAGGTTTGGAACAGTAAGGGAATTTTTAACACTGACCTCTAGTAAAAAAAAAAATGATAACACACTTGTGTTAATGGACCTGGAAACCCCCCAACTGCTGGATTCTGTGCAGGGGGTGCTGAGGGAGGTAGTGCTTTGCATTCTCAATTTTATTAGTTTGGTTCACTCTACCAGCATTTTATACTGTTTCACTGGAACTGTGTCATGCCTATAAACTCTGGAAATTGTGCTGAACTTTGGAATAGATCCAAGCTTTGGATGCTAAAGAGATTAAAAAATAAAATAAAAGAGGAGCTGGTGGGAAGGCAGGCTTCATTTCAGCACTCAATATTATTTCTATGGGAAGCCCAGGACCACTTCTAACTATGCTCCACTGTAGAGGAGTAAACAAACACTCGTCTTGGGTGCCATCTGCCATCCGCTGCTGTGTACCACTACTGAGAAATCACTAGCTGGCTGGCGCAGGCCTTCAATAGATGGAAATTGTATGGCTCTACACAGATCCCTGCGGGAAAGCAGGCTCAACTCTGAAGAGCTTTCTTTATTGGTCCATGACCAGGATCCTGTATTTATATCAGTCCATTTTGATATATTTTCTTTTGTTCTGATTAAGACTTTGATATTGAGGATGGGGGGAGGGAAGGTGGAAGAGGGGAGAGGGGACATGTTTTCTTCCAAAGATAGCCATTCTGGCATCACATGTAATACACATGTTGCTTTTCTTGTTTCTGCGACAGAGCTTCTGTCAGAAACATCTTAAAAGGGGAAGGATATATTTGGTTCATGATCCAGGGAGCACTGTTTTATGCTGGGGAGGCATGGTAGTAGGAATGGCTTCCAGCTATGATAACAGGAATGTGAGGTAATTAGCCAACATCATGTTTACAGTCAACAAGCAAAGAGCTCAAGCAAGAAAGCAAAAGTGAGGTGTAGGGAAGGGGCTTAGTGGGTTAAAGCTTGTGTCTGGAATACACCTAAATTCTGGATGCCAGCCTGGAGTAAAACACGGGAAAATGACAAAATACCCATGTCAAACAAGATATAATTTAAGAACTAATGCCTAAGGTCAGATTGTCTTCTGAGCTCCCTATGTGAACCATGGCACATTTCTCTCTCCCTCTCTCTCTCTCTCTCTCTCTCTCTCTCTCTCTCTCTCTCTCTCTCTCTCTCACACACACACACACACACACACACACACACACACACACACTCACACCAGAAGTAGAATTGGGCTACTCATAAGCCTCCCTGCTGTAGGGTATTACTTCAGAAATGTTCCAAATAGTGCCACCCACTGGCTAATACGTGTTATAACACATGAAACTATGAGGGACATTGCATATGCAAACCACAATAGCTTAAAAACTTGATACAGAATATGTAAACTGAATTGAGATGGTGGTCTTAAGTCATAGGGCTGGATTTACAGTGGACTGGTATCTGGTTGAAGGATCTGTCATACTTTCATAACACTAAACAAACCAGAAGAGGTACTGAATTAAAGCCTGTATCCTGCTTACATTGTTTTGTTCAAGTTGAAGTTGGCCAAAGTCGATAGAAACAGTTGTGTTGAACCACAAGTAGGCACTATATTTACCTTTTGAAAATTCCATAAATGTATACAATGTATTTTTATAATATCCATCTTCTGTTTCCCCTCTTCAATCTGACCAAACTGCTCCTCTCCACACAACCCCCTTCCAACTTCATGTACTTTTTATTTTTAATATCCCAGTGAGTCCATTTAATGCTGAAGTGGGCAGTATTTTGACATTGACTTATCCTTTTCTGCTAATATTAGCTATTTAATGAGGTCATACTGATATATATTTTTAATACATAAAAATTTCATGAATACGTTACATTTTAATGGCTAAAGGGGACTTCTTAATCTGTCTTCTGCATATCTCATTTTAAATATTTTTTTGTTGCTTTCCTTTATCCTGTTTTCTACTTCTTTCCATTTCCTATACCCAGTAAGGAACACGAGACTCAGGTTTTAAATTGGAATTAAAATTTGTTCCATTAGTTCAAACACTGTTCAAGGTATGGGAATCACAGCCTGGACATTTCTGTATTGTTATTTTCATGCTTTTTTCTTAGAGTGATGGCAGCTAGGGGCCTCTAGTTACCAACAGATCTTCTCTGCCCAGACCTCTTGCCCAAGGCTAGACCAATACCAAAAGCATTGGAAGAGCCATCTTCAGCACTCTCTTAAGAATGTTCTCTAATTTGGGCTTGTGGAAGACCTTTCAAACTTACACACTGAAGATGATATAGGGAGAAATTATTAGAGTTGCTACAGAGCAGAGAGAAAGGATTATTCCTTGTTTGGTATAATTTTAGATGTCTATGCATCAGAGTAACAGATTGCTTCAAAAATCTTAGCATTTAACTGGAAATTTCTTCTTGTCAGTTTTTCTCTCTTAGGTCTTGCAATGAGATGCTCTTGTTGGGATGAAACTCACCAGATTGAGACACAGGTAAAGAATCGCCAAATGTGCTGGGAGAATGTAATTCCTAGTTTATGTTTTCCTATTTGTAAACTGGCAATACTATTTGATTATGTCTCACTAAGCATTGGCACACCCATATGTGTGACTAGAACAGTGGCCAGTTCAAATGAGACATGGGATTGAGGATCTGGATTAGGTCAAGGAGGAAGGAAAGTGAAGTCAAATTTAGAGTGGTTTAAAATGTTCACCCTTCTCAAACTGCTCCTACTCAATAAGCAGAAAAGTCTTCTAAACACAAAGCAGGAGCTTTCCCAGAAAAAAAAAAAAAGCAGACTGGATTGGGGGTTCTGGTGAAGATAATGTGGAGCCAGGGATCTCACACAAAGCCAAGAAGTCACCGGATAGCCATTCCCCTGCGATGCCTTTTTAAGTTGAGAAGTTTTGATCCTCAGTGTTCCTTGGCTCAAAATCTTTGAAATAATTCAAAAATGAGTAATTAGCACCTTGCTGTCGCCTCGGCCCTAAGGCTTACGCTGGGGGACTGTAGTGTAACCCGGCAGTTCTGTCACGCAGAGCTTCGGTGCTTGGCAGAAGCAGGTCTTCCTTACGCATGCTTTTCCTTTCCAGCTCAGGGTTTTAATAGGTTTCAATCTGACACGCTGACAGAAATGTGGACAAGGAAGCTTTGAGCAATGGAGACGGCGTTATGATGAGGCAGAAGTTGGGTAGATCAGCATGTACATAGCGTAGGCTCTGGACCAGACACGGGGGGGGGGGGGCGCTCTCACTGCTGAACAGCGGTCATGGAACACTTCTGGAACCAAGGGCTATTGAGTAGAAATTTTGAGAGACAAATGATCATGGAACCCGAGTAATTGGATGGTCAAAAATAATTGAACAAAGTGGCCAGGCGTGTAGACAAACACCATCCTTTGCATACTTTAGAATCTTCCCTGGCCTTCTATCTATCTATCTCACTTCTCATGTCATTCGTTGAACTCTCCATAAAGGTCTTCAGGTGGTTTCTGCTTCAGATTATTTGGAACTACTCTGTCAGGTGTCTTATTTTCTTAGATTTTGCTATTTGTCTTCAGTTGTCATCTTCAGTATCAACCTCTAAGATGAGCTAGAGAATTAGAAACTAGAAAATTGCCCCATTTCATAAGTCATCCAGAGTTACTTCATAATTTTGCTGATTTCTGTCTTGCCTTGGAGTGGAAGTGCCATGAATCCTCATGAGTTCTCCCTTTATTAGTCAAGATGGCTTTCAGAAGCCCTGAAGAGTGCTTGGCATATAGTAACTGCTTAGTTAATTTTCCTAGCATGAATAAACAAACATGTACCCAGAGAGAGGGAGGAACCAAAATGAGGTGAAAAGACAGACTATCTTGGAAGGTAGAATGTGACCTTACTTGTCACAAAGAGTTAAGCAAGAAAACAGCCAATTAAATGAAGTGAAGCCTAAGGTTGAGATTAACAATAACTGCTGACTTGAATAAATGGTACTGTTCTGTGTGTCCATACGTTCCATTTAATAAAAGCCCACTCAGGACCTAAATCCTTAAATACAAGTCGTAGAATCCCATTAGCGAAGAGATGTAACCAACTAATCACTTGGAAGATGACGCTGATGTTATAAAACAAACTCCAAAATTAGAATGGTAAATCTTTTCCTAACCCTGCTGCTCCCATCACAGACATCGTTAATAGATCACAGATTTTTCTCCCCCTCTTTCAGCCATAGTTCCATAAATTACTAACCTCTTCAAGGTAAACCACCAAGGAAAGATGCGTGAGGCATCCCATTTGCCAGCCCAGACCTAAAGGCAAACAGTAAAGATAAAACTAGGCCATAGAAGTTTGTTATCCCAGAAATAATAACTTCTAAAGGAAGACTCTCGGAGATGCCTTTTCATACCTGGAGTAGGCATTTGCCTTGACTGGTCCTAATATACAAAGCTAATAATGGTTGCCACTCGGGTTTGCTGTACATTCAGAACAACTCAGCTAGTATCCAAGGTGCATTTTGTATGCACCGAATGCTGCTGCTTAATATATAACCTGTAGGATCAGAGTCATTGTCTTGAAGCTTCAAGCTTGTCAACCCAGATTTATTTACTGTCTGCTACTTACCTATCTCATTTCCTGCCAGGAAGTTTTTAAGCCGAGTGTCTATTGCCAAAGAAGCCCCCCACCCCCCAAAAATCAGGGATTTCTCCAAGACTAGCTCTTCAAAGAGTAGTTTCTCTAGCAGCTGTTTTTATTTGCCCGCTGCTCATCCATCAGAGGGGATATAGTTGGAATTACACGTGGGGTTCATATCAATGAACACAGTCTCTATTCATTCATTCATTTATGCCGCCAATATTTTTTGAGAACCTACTGCATGTCAGCTGGTTCTGTGCTCAGGCTACAGGAAAGAACAGTAACGTTCAGTGATAAAGAAAAGGAAGTCCTTTCCATGGAGACCGCGTAGCAATAAAGGAAACCGACAATTAACAAATCAAAATACAAATACATCATCGCAGATTATGGAGATTGCTGCCGGGAGAGCAGGGAAGACGGGAACTTGATTAGAATGGGTTCAGGAAGAGATGAACCCAGCGCTGCTTAAATGCTTTTCCCTGGGTAAGGAAAGCACTTGCTGTGTCCATGTGAGGAACCGAGTTTGAATCTCCAGCACCCATGTAGATGCCTGTAATCCCATCACTGACAACGCGAAGACAGGGACAAGCTGGCAAGATAGACTAGCTGAGCCATGAAGGTCTCAATCCAAGTGAGAAGATAGAGAAGAAGGTGACCAAGGAGGGTACCCAAAGTCTCCCTCTGGTGTGCACACTGACATATGTGTACCCCCCCCCAACTCTGCTTGTCTGCTAGCTTTTGTTCCCATACATGTGAACCTGCATAGACTCATCACACACACACACACACACACACACACACACACACACACACACTCCACAAAAAAGGGAAGAAACAAGAAGCTATTCGAAGTTACAGATGATAACACTTAAAAATCAGATTTTGTTTTAAGGGGAGCCAAGAAAAAATGAGTATAGGTGAAAGCACTTTGGGGTTCATCTTTTAGGAAGATGAGATGTAATTTAACATCTGGACAGGGACGTGACAGGAGAAAGAGGGGACGGGTTCAGGGTGAGCAGAATTCTGAAGGAAGCATCACCGCGGTTGGGCTGGTCTCCTCGGTAAGCCTGTGGCTCTTTTCAGGATGGGGAAACTTTGAGTGCACAGGTGTCATCCTGTTCGGAGAGAAGCGAGGGCCGCATGTTCTTGCTTCTCGTGATGTTTGTCTGTTTTAAGCCTCACTGCGGGGAAACTGAGATGGTTTAGTGCGTTCACTCGTGGCTGAGTCCTGGGAAGTGAGGAAAAAAATGAGGGAGAAATCCTGCCCCCAAGGACTCACTGTAAGTCCCCTGACGTGTGCATTCTACCCACATGGTCACAGGAAGCTTCTGTGGAGCATGACTCGATGGCTGTCTTGCTTTGGCGGAGTCCTGGAAGACACAGCTTTGTGTTAACCTTTCTTTCTTTCACACCCTTTCTCAAGTCTGTTGCCTTGGATTCCCAAACTCCAATTAAGCATGCCCGGCTAATAACTTCACCATGAAAAATATCTCACGCTATTAAAGCATCGAATAAAGTATTCTGTGCCTGACACTCCGCAAGCCTCCTAGGATTTGAGAAACTTGAAATATGCGGGAGGAAATCAGACTAAATACTCACATATATTTTATTAAAAACATTTCTCTAAAAACATGAAGACAAGTGGGGAGCCAGTGGAGAAGACCAAATTCAACTTGAAGCACTTCAGCTTCTCCACATTGGACCCCACTCTAAATAGGGAAAATAAAATCAGCTTTGTTCCTCAACATATGCTTTTGACTTTTTTTTTTCATCGAAGTCTGTGAATTATTAATAAACTAATTTCTCTTTATAGTTCGGTCTTTAGAGATTTAAAGTGTTCACTCCGATGCATAGGAAAGAGAAGGGACTTCCATTCCAATCAGCCCCGGTGGCCCCTGGAGATGCTGGTCTTGAAGCATCTCTGAGTCTTTGATATCAATCTTTAATTCAACTGGGGATTTCCGATCATGTCTAGAAGCAGTACTCCCTTAGTACCACTTAATGCCCTATTTAAGTTGGGCCAGTTTTGCCAGCTGATTTCATGCCTTCCTTTAGCTCCCAAGATATTTTATGTGTATGTGTTTAGAGGGCGCGGCTATGTGCATATATCTTCCCACCTTGCTATACTTGATGGATTTTATTCCCCTCGGTGAATGGTGCTGGAAAGCAGGGCTTTTAATAACAGAGGATGTCCAGTCAATCATCATCTCTTGAAATAAAGCATTCCAGGTCTGAGAACCATCAAGAGCTCTTTTGTCTTGCTCTATGGAACTTAGCAGAGAATGCTTTTCGTCTCTTTAAAGAAAAGAAGTCTGCAAGCCCCATACAGTGGTAGGAAGGGGTGAGCCTCATAGGCTACCCCTGTACCTTGCAACAACGAGTGAGTTAAAAGCCGAACCACGTTCAGGAGCAAGGGAGAGAGGATTCTAAAGTCAGCTGGGAGTTTTGGTAACTGAGCTGAAGTCACTTCCAGCATTATTTTCCTGTTGCCGCCCACAGCTTCTGTGTATGAGGATTTCTACCCTTTCTTCTTACCAGCTTAGGGACAGTTAGGTTTAATTGACTTGCTTGATGCCCTGCAAGAGACTGAGCATGCTCTCCTAACTTAGTAAATCTTAGGTGGGGAATCAGACTGGGGTGAAGTTTTTCACCCTGTGATCCTTGGTACGGGTTATTGAGCTAAAAGGTTAAAAAAAAAATACATCCAGCAAACATCAGCCAAGCTGTGTTCCCCTATTTCTTAAGGCAAGTGTCTTTAACATGGAAAGGGCCCTGGCTTTAGTTTCCCTCTTCTTCTCCCTTAAGGATGACCTGCTGCATTAACAGGACTCAAGGATCAAGGGAGACACGTCAGGTGCCCTGTTGAAAGGCTGCCTCGAAGGAACTGGGACGAATTGAGATTCCACACCATGACAGCATCGTTCTAGACATGCCAGTTCATGCAGACAGCAAACTTGCCTCTCTCTAGAGGAGGCCTGGATTGGAAACATATAAGAGCAGCAGGAGGGGGGGGGGAAGGGAAGGAAACGGAAGAAAGGAAAGCTTTTCCTTTGTCATTTTTAAAGCCAGTTCTATTCTGGGACTTTACGGTTTTTTTTTTTGTTTTTTTTTAAATGTGTGTTTGTTTTTTTTTTAAATTTTTTTTTCCATTTGGCTCCCCGGGTTAAAGGGCTCACAGTAATGGAAACTAGAGGCCAGCGATTTATTGCTCTTCTTCTGGACTTTCGGGATGATTTGTTTGTTAGTGAGTTGAGCTTCCTCAGCCTTTCTCAACCAGGACCTGAACCTTGATCTCTCACTGTGAACTTTCCCTCTTGAGGACCTGGGAAAACCAGCCAATCTCAGACTTAAGTGGCACCGTGCATGGAAATGCTTAATCAACTTTTCTCCTCATCAGGGTCCGTGCTTCAAATACCCAGAGCGCAAGTCACTGTTCGTCAAGGAAAACTTTGTAGCTTGTAAGTCTAATGATTTGTGTTAAATGTCCCCTCGACAGGGGCTAGAATGACCTGGAAGATAGGTCTCCAGGCATACCAATGAGGATCAGCTAGATTAGGTTTGTTTCTGGGAATGTATGTGATTGTGTAAATTGATGGGGACAGAGCCATCTTGACTGAAAGGGGTGAAAAAGGTTATATTCCGGACAGGGATCGTGGAGAGTGAAGAAATCTAGGTGAACACTAGCAAGACTTTGCTGCTCTCTTTTTTACTCTGGACATGTCTACAAGCTCCTGCTGTCTTGACTTCCCCACCATGCTGAACTCTATCTTGATCTGTGAGCTGGAATAAGCCCCTTCTCCCTTAAGTTGCTCTGGTCGGAGAATTGTACTGCAGCAAAACAAAGGAAACTAAGACAGTGAGAACCATGGTGTCTCCAATAGGTGCATTTCCCCAGTGTACCCCAGACATCATCCTCAGATTTTACTCTTGCAAACAAGCATGTCATGCGTCTTTATAGAGGTGGGATTTTTATTTCATTTGGATCTTGTGTTTTTTTCTGGAACAAGGATATCTTCGCAGTCTTAAAAAACTGTCTTAAATTTTAAGACAAGGTAGCAAATGTTTGAGACCTATTGTGTTTGGCAGGGTGCCTAGAGCAATGGAACCAGAAGTGGGCTGATACACTTACAGAGGTTGGCAAGGGTGATCGTTGAGGGACAAGCTGAAGATCCAGGCAAGAGCTGATACTGTGCTCTGACATTCAACATCCTCGTCCCTAACGGGAGGATGCCAACCATTTCATCATCGAGGGAAGACTTGAAAATTTAATACAAGTCCCGGTCTATCAAGCCCTCTTACATACATCCTCTTTCTTTCTGTTCCAAATCTGTTCACTTCTCTCCCTGACTCCGACCATCACACTCATCCAAGCTGCCATCGATCAGTGAAACTGCTCAAATTGCTTCTTCTTTCGCCTTCCCAACACTTCTGAGCGGCTTGTTGATTTACAGCCTTGATGTTGCCCCTTTCCTGGTCCCTCTTCTCAGAGTTCTTCCCATCACCTCTGAGGGAGTGCTCCTTCCTCTAGCCTCTCCCTTCCCTGGGATATCAAGTATCTATAGGATTAGGTATATCCTCTCCCACTAAGACCAGACAAGGCAGTCCTCTGTTACCTATGTGCCAGGGACCTTGGTCCAGCCCATGTATGCTCTCTGATTGGTAGGTCAGTCTCTGGGAGCTCCTAGGGGCTCAGGTTAGTGGATATTGTTGGTCTTCTTATGGGATTGCCATCTCCTTCAACTCCTTCGGTCCTTCCCCCATCTTTTCCATAAAGGTCCCTGACCTCAGTCCAGTATGTGCTTCTGTCTCAGTCAGCTGCTGGTAGAGCCTCTCAGAGGACAGCACACGCTAAGCTCCTGTCTGCAAGCACAACATAGCATCAGTAATAGTGTCAGGGTTTGTGCCTGCCTATGGGATGGATCCTAAGTTGGGTCCATCACAGGCCAGCCTTTCCTTCAGTCTCTGCTCCTTTTTTTTTTTTAATCCCTGCATTTCTTTTAGACAGGAATGATTTTGGATCAAATGTTTTTAGGCAGGTTGGCGTCCCCATCCATCCACCAGGGCCCCTGCCTCACTTCTGGAGGTGGTCTCCTTTTAGACAAAAACAATTTTGGGTCAAAAAATTTTCAGGTGGATTAGTGTCCTGCATTTCAGCTAAGGTTAACCCCATTGAAAGTCCTGGGAGCATTTGAGAGATTTTTAAATCTGCAGTGATAAATTTATGATTTTTTTATTAAAAAATATTCTGTCATCCTGTATAATAAAAACTAGCCTGAGATGAACAGAAACTATCCTCCTAAGGCAGCTTTTGTCTATAGAATCTTCGCTCCTGTACGTCATGGTAAACCTTCCTGCTCAGTACAGTCTTAAGGTTGTCACTGTAATTAATAGTTACTAACAGGCTTACTTTGCCTCCACCTCGTCATCGTCTTCTCTCTTATAAACTCTAAAGAGATGTCCTAGGGTGGGAAAAACACTATACTTAATATATATATATATATATATATATATATATATATATATATATATATCAAGGGTAGCTTGGTAATTCAGACCCCTGGTTTTGACTTGCAAGCTTTTCCTACTGGCTAGGGCCAACTGAAGCAAAGTCATGTGATCTGTTCACGTGACACTTTTGCTTCGCTTGATGAAAGGATGCAGGATAGCTGCAAACGCAGAGACAGTCTGTGACAGCCGAAAAGCTTGCCACATTCGTGCTTCCGTCGCTTTTCTGAGTAGAGCAGGAGCGGAAATACTCAGCGGGACAGACCACCAAATGGCACCACTCGAAGCTCTGCGCACACGAGCCTTCGTGGCCTGACTTCTCCTGGGAACTTAAGTAAATTCCCCAAGCCGGGGACCTTCCAATGGACACAATACAAAGGGTCATTATTTGCTTGATTCTCAGGCTTGAAATAAATAAATAAATAAATAAATAAATAAATAAATAAAGTACAGATGAAAGTTAAAAATAGGGCGTGTGAATTGAATGTTACTTTCTCTGGGATCACAAATCCAGTGCAGAGAATTAAAGAAGGCAAAATAGATACTGTATTAAATAAGCCTTTCTGGAGGAATGCTATTTGCTTACAACTATTTATCCCGAGAGCTCTTCACACTAATCCCTTATTAACAAGTGTGCTACAATGTAGGTGGAATTCCTCAGAGCAACTTCAAGGACGCGCTGCAGAGTTATGCTCAAATAAATCCCTGGCTTTGAGACCTTTTTTTTTTTTTCACACCCTGAACATTTTCCCCAAATGTTTTTCCCCCTTGTTACCATTTTTTTTTAAATGCAGTTACTAGGAAACACATTCAACTACACGCATACATCACGTGTCCCTCCTTACCCTTGTTCATCCCTGCCCCCACCGTCTCAGTTGAACTTTCAGGAAGTTACCATTCTGTAGAGGTTAGAGCTGGACAGTCAGTCACCCCATTTCACGGGTCCGTGGTAAGAGACGCCATACTGTTTCCGTCGCTATGCCTAGCTTCTGATAAACAAAGAATGGCCCGGAGAAGGTCGAATGGGAGCTTCTACCACTGCCTTGGAAACAGTCCTCCAAGCCAGGGAATCGTGTCACAGGCAGAGCAGTGTCTGTGGGAAAGAGAGCATCTGCTTCCACGCACATGTCATCAGTAATAAAGGGAAACGGGGAAGCTGGGTGATCCCAGGGATTGGAGCGTGTCCGTATCCGGTGTGATTTTTCAGTTGTGAAAAAGGCAGTTGTTACCCATTGTGATGGTGTGCGCCTTGAAAACATTCTTGTAGCTTCATCGGGACTGGGAAAGAGGCAGGAAAAGTCTGTGAAGGCTCTAGGAAATTGACCATTTCTGAACTCAGCTGTAACCCCCGGGACTGCTTCCTGGTTTAGAAGCAAGTGGCTTGGGATCGGGGTGCATTTAAGCTCATAAAAAACACTCAGAGGGCATACTGGTCATCAAACAGCTCTGAGAAAACCGCATTTGCAAATGAAATCTGAAGACATGTGGGTTCAATTTTTCTTGAAATGCCCTGAGGTTAAAAAAAAAAAAATTGAGGGGGTTGGGGGATGCTTGGCAGAAAGAGCCTGGGGTTTGGCTCTGTGCACAAGTTTGTAAAAAAAAAAAAAAAAAAAAAAAAATTAATTGATTGTTTTTCCAGAAAGAAAGTATTACCTGGACCCCCATTTCATTCATATCTGGAATGAGATTAGCAGTGGGGTGCCTGCTGTATGGACAAAAGAGTTAGGTTCATTCAGAAGGAAAGCGAGCCTTAGCTCTTCCCAGGGTGGCCTGTGCATGGCAGACCTAGAATTTAAGTGCCATCGTCGCGGGCATAGTGTCCGGTAATGTGATGGGGAGGTAACCGTCTGCCGACAGCATCGCTTCTCCGCGATGGCTCCCCATCTGCCTCCACCCATCAAGCTTTACCCCTCTTTCCTTTCCGCCAACCCCCCTAAAATAATACCCTTTTTACGACCAAATAAACACAGGCAAATATGGAATTGCTTTAGAGCAAATCCAAATTGTTTTAAAAGATCCCGGAAATCGGGTGGGTGGGGGGAACGTGCATCCGTGCAAAAGCAGTAACTAGTCTCCAAACAAGGAGGCCAGCGGCACAGAGTCCTAGTTACAGGACGATGTGTGTTGCCCATAAGTGGCTGTTCTTGGTCTCCTGGGGAAGGGGGGGAGGTAGCAGGGTTGTCACGTGGTTCTGTGGTTGCCATGGAAATAATCTGTAATTGTGCAGAAAATCCACAGAACTCTCAAGCGAACTCCTCAGTGGATTGGGCTGAGAGCAAATCAAGCCCGTGGAAGCCTGGAAATTGATGGCGCTATGAAAGGGCATTGCCCACGATGGTCCTCATTTTGCAGCCTCCCCTCCCTTGGCCTTCACCTAACGATGGCAAATGCTCTTACTTAAGTATTTGCTTCTCACTTTCGTCTTTATAACTAGGGACAGGTATAAATCCCCGTGAGCAGAGGGAAGGCGGCCATTTATGTCTTAGACTTCCTAGCACTTGTTTGGGAATCTGGTGTGCGTGCGTGCATGTATGTGGGTGTGGGTGTAATTGTAGTTTCTTTCTCATGAATTTCTTACGCCTAGGCTAGCATCAAGAACTGACACTGGTATTGTCTATAGACATGGAAGACATTAGGGTCTTCCTAAGGCCAGGTGAGCGTTTTCCCCTGGCAAAGGCACCAAGTGCACACAGGGCAGGGAAATGGAGCATTGAGATGTGTTGTTCTTGCAGTTGCTTAGCAACGTGGCGGGGGGGGAGGGGATGGGGGGGTAATACACATGTACAACACACCCATCTGAAAGCGTGCCAAGCTATGCTCGCCTTCCTTAAGGCTAATACAAACCATGCCCGAAATGTAGCTGGGAAATGAAGAGGAGGTGGCTTTCGATGTTCTCTGTGACATGTAAGCATGTATCAGCGGTTGACCCCTGGTGCGGGGGTGGGGTGGGGTGGCATGATGTGGGGGTGGGCTGACAGCCGGAAGAAGCAGGGAGGAGAGCCAGACAAATCACTCTCATGGTCCAGAGTGCAAAGGCAATCCCATGGGAATGCAGTTTCTCAGCAGATCCCATGAGAACATCTGGGACAGAGATGCTCACGCCAGGCCCCAAATGCAGATTCATTAGTAAAAATGCCTCATTTCTTCCCGTCTCTTTATTTATCTTCCCAATATACCACAAATATGAGTTTCTTTTCTTCTACACATTTTTTTTTTCCTCCTGGGAGCAGGGAATCTGCTACTAGAAACTTCTAGAAAAGGAAAACGGGGAATGCTGTACACTGAGGTGCTTTCCCTGAGACACCATCTTAATTAGAGTCACATCATCTTAGGCAATCACCACGCCGCTTCAAAGAGCAGAGAGGAATGCCACACAGGAAAATGGAAGCCTCTGCCATAGATCTGGAGAGTCTCGAGAACAAGGATGGGATTTATAGGGTCTCAGAGACCAAAGGACGTAAATAGCAGAGACAAATAAATCCAACAGTTTGATTCTAGAATATTTGGCTTCAAACTATTTTTGTTTGGACATTTTTCTCAAGGCTCAGAGGCTCAGGAAAAAATGAATCCAAATGGCTTACCCTGGGTCATGAACCTAGTTCTCTCTTGGCAAGGCCCAGGGCGGTGGAAGAGAAGAGAGATTATAGCACTTAGTGTCCATCAGAGAGTCCATGGAATGAAGGGGAAGAGGGTCTGTCAAACGTGAAGGTGCGTATGGAGGACGGACGGGGCTCTGACAGGAGGTGGCTATGGTTGGGGCAGGAAGAAGAGAGGATTTAACTCTGTGCTCCAGCTGTGTAAGGAACGGGGGATGGTTGAAAGGTTGTTCAATCTTTTGCATATTAGGACAGAAGGTAGGTAAACAGAAAGCCAGGGAGGGACAGAGTCTAGATAACTTTTTGTTTGGCATCCTCTTCCTTAAAAAAAAAAAAAAAAAAAAGTAGAGAAGAGACAACAACCTGATTTGACACCAGTCACGATAATGGAGAAGACGCCCTGCTAGTCAAAGCTCTCGGTGAATGTCCACTTCTCAGCACGTCTGATTACATGCTGAAGCTGACCGATCGGCGAACCACTCAATTATAAGCCCATCTTCTCCCTATGGTGCCGCTAATTAAAATGGGAAGTGTGCTCTGCAGCTCCGCGCACTCCATGAAGTTGTACCTTCCAAAAGCTGAATTAGTCACAACAATTAGCCCTTGTCACTGCAGCTCAGGCCCCTCTTCCTCCTCCCCCGATCCTACTTGGGTTCAGTGTGAATTCATCTCTGAGAAAGCCTTCCCCCAGGGAGCCTTGATATCCATTTTTTTAAATTTGTTTTTTTTTTCTTTTTCACTGTGAGAATGAAACACATGGGGTGGGTGCCATAAAAATACAACCCCCAATGCATCTATGAGGAAACCTCGAGGTTCTGGAATGTTCTGACCTTTTGTTTGGCTAAGTGTCATTTTTTTTCCTTCTTCCTGAAGTCACACCCTGAAAGGTATTCCTATGTGTATTTTAAGTTTCAAGTGAGCAGAAAGAGAGTGTGTGTAACAACATGGACCTAGCATCTTTCTAGTTGTTAGGAGGTGAATTCTTCAGACAGCTGGGACAAACTGTAATCCTTTCTAATTTTCTTTCTCTGCCTTAATAAATATAAAGGGATACTTTTGGTCATTTCATCGGAACATGCACTTATTTGTAACAAGATGAGCATGCTATGTGCAGAAGAGGAGGAAGGAGGTCCAGAGGCACCATGGCAACCAGATAGGAGAACGGGGATTTGAGATGCAGCCACCGAGCACATCCAAGCACTAGCTTGAAGGCCAAGACCACAGCTTCCCAATCACACAAAGGAACTCTCATAAACTGTTCAAGGTCCAGTCTTGGCTGTGTTAGTGTTCGAATCAATGCCTGTGGCTGCAAGCAAGATGAAACTTCTGCCTTCCTTCAAGGATTGCCAGTTGGCCTCCGGTGCAAAGCTGCCTGAGGGGGACTCTCCTTGTTATCTCCTTGTTATCTCCCCTCCCTTGGAAGGAGGAGACTCTAGATGCTTTTTACCTTGTCACACAAACTTTCCATTCAGCATTGGGTGACTCCATTGATAACTCATTGCTCTCTAAATGAGGAAGCATCTACGTTGAAATGCTTTCTTATGATGTCTGTGCACATTGAAGAGTGTCGAAGAGAATCACTTGGTACCCCATGGCAGAATGGTCCCCACCTCCCCCACGCAATGAGCGTGGAATATATAGTTAAACATTCCTTACAGGACACACTGGTTAAAGGCTTTGGTGTTTTTTTTTTCTAAGTCATACTTCAGTTTCAAGGTTTTGTAGGTTGGTCTGAAGCTTATTATGTAGCTTAGGAATGACCTTGAATTTTTCACACTCCTCCTGTACCTTATGAATGTGGGGACTACAGGCCTGTAACACCACTCCAAGTGGGTTTTCATAGTACTGGGGATTCAAGTCGGGGCTTCATTCATGCCAGCAAACACTCCAGCAACTGAGCCATATCCTTAGCCCTCGGTTTTAGTTTCTAAAGTCATTGTGTTTCTAGATTTATTACTTTAAAAAGGCAACTAATTTGTATAGTGATTGAAGGATTAAAGAAGCGATGATGAGAAAGCATCAGACACATAGGAAGTGCTCAGTGACTGGTACCACTCATCCATGATGATGATTTGAATTCTGGTTGGGGCTCCCAAGCAAGTGGCCAGTTGACCCCTTTAGGAAGGAAGGAAGGAAAGTGCAATGCTCTAGAGACATGTAGGCCGTGCCAGCCCTTACCAGATCTGGACCCTTGGCCACCTGTATGCCTGCATCTTAGATCTTTGCCCCTCTGTTTTCACTGGCTCTTGGATATGAGCATGCCTTCTGCTTCCCAGCTCTGTGCAGCCCTGGACAGGGTGTTTAATGTGGGAATGGAGAATGGAAGATGACTCAGAAAACCTCACTTACTTATCGAGTTTCTTTACCTGGCATGGCTTCAGCCAAACGTTAAAACCCTCTTCATTGTTGTGTCACCAAATTGAACAGGAAACACACATATACACACCCACTCACATGAACAAGCTGAACTAGAACTGTCCATCCTACCCACACAGAGAGACATGCGTTTTTTTTAACTTTAGACTGTGAATATTCACATGAGTTGTACTTTGAATATGATACGGATTGTTTAGAATAACAAACACATTGATACCTGCTGAGGACCATGCAGCTCGAAGCTGGTGTGTGGGATCGATGACTATGAGTAGTTCTAATATAGTGAGTCTGTGACAGCTTTTCACTCCAAGCAGAGGACAGGAGCTAGACTAATGAGAAAGTTAGAAAGCAGTCAGAGTGATATTAGCGAGATGGTGGGCGGGGAGCAGGAAATAGCGTAGCTGGCTCATACACAGGCTCAAGTTGCTCACTGTCATATACAATAAATCTCTTCAAAATGTTAAAAGCAATTAAATACAATGGAGAGAATATAAATGTGGAAAAAGCTATTGTAATTGGATATCCCAGAACTTGAGACTGAGGCATAATGTTTTATAATAGTGTATATGAGAAAACATTCTTCCCAACAGCCTAACAAGGACTAAGTTATTGAACAACATGATTTCAAAGTGTTTTCTAGTTTGGGGCTCATGCTTCTGCATCTTTTATGCAGAGTTGCAGCTATGGAAACTTACAGTGTTAGGAGCTCAAGCCCACAAAATATTTGACTTCAACATTCTTGGTATCTTGTTTTTGCAGGCAATGAATTTGGATGGTTAGGTTTGCATACTTGGGCTCTATGCTTCACTTGACACCCAAATAGTCTTGGCTACTCCTTACGGTTGGTGATCTGAGCTCCCTAATTAATCTCTAGGTGTGATAATGGTTCTGTTTATCCCCCACACACACACCTAAAAGTCTTTAGGTCCCTGCTGTGGATCCAGATTCTGTCACTTACATATATACTTCTTGAGAACCAACCATGACACAAATTCTCCAAGTTCACGAGCTTATAGCTCAGTAGGGGAGACAGATACTAGGCATATCAATACTGAAGTGGTTATTTAAGTACACTTGCCTTGAAGAACTGTTGGGAGAGGAAGAGTCGGTTTTCATCCAAGATATAGCCCATCCCATGGCCCAAATGGCTACCTGTGTTCCAGTATATGGTTGCATACCCATGCCCATACAGGTAGCATTAAGCAGACTCAGTGTGTGTGTGTGTGTGTATGTGTGTGTGTGTGTGTGTGTGTGAGAGAGAGAGAGAGAGAGAGAGAGAGAGAGAGAGAGAGAGAATTCATGAAGTTGGGAAGGAAAAATACTAGTGAAGAGAGGAGAGGAATTGAGGGAGGGGAAGGGGTAGTTTAGGACACAGTGCTTTAGATGTGTATATGAAATTCTCAAATACTACAAACGAACTGGAAAGAGAGGGTGTGATTGTAGAAAATGGAAGCAGAACACGAAAAGGCTCAGAAGCAGAGACAAGGACACGTTTCCGAGGAAAAAAGCAATCAGGTAGGTGTGCAGGGAGGGTGGAGTAGCACATGGTGACAGGCAGCATTTACACCGAGAGTGCATGGTGTAAGGAGACCTAGACATGCTCCCCGTGTGGATCCCACAGTAGAGCATCAGATGCCTCTCCCAAGGCAGCTCCGTTCATTAAGCTCTCAGGAAACAACTTTGTATTTAATCTAAACTGCAGTTTACTTCCTCTAAGAATGAAGGAAGCGCCGTTAGGAATGGGGCTACTCGTGGTGAGTAGATAAAGGGAAACTGTGCTTCTATTATCAATATTTGCCAAACGTCGGTTATTCCAGCATCTGTGTCTGTGCCCACAATCCATCCAATACCTGCATCCTACTTGGTACATACACTTCCCAACTTCATGAATTCTCTCTCTCTCTCTCTCTCTCTCTCTCTCTCTCTCTCTCTCTCTCTCTCACACACACACACACACACACACACACACACACACTACATGTGATTTTATCCTCAGAAAGTTTTCCTTAAAATGAGCACTTTAAATCGTTAGCACAAATGGAAAGTTACTCGTGGATGCCAGAAGGTGAAAGGAATCTCAAAGTCAACGTAGTCACTTCATTAAAACAAGGGGATCACAGACTTGACGGTGGCCTTTGGTCTCCTGGGATACTGAGCCTGGGACCTACTCTTCATATACAAAGAGTGGCCAGTAAAAGATTAGAATTGGGAACATAGATGAATGCCAATGGAGGTGTTTTCCTTGACTTGGTTTAGAGACACTTGCAAAGGAAGCACTGCCCCCATGCTCCCTTTGCACGATAGTGCAAGAAACATCACTACATCAAGACATCCCCCCAAACCACTGATGGCATGTGGACTCTGCCTTAGAAAGCAGAGTTGTATGCTAGGTAATGACTACAACCCAAAGTGTACAAAACAAACACAAATAAACAAACACATACTGTCATTCATAGACCTGGCCAGCCTAGGTCTTACTCTGGCCCCCAAGCTCATGATTGCCCTGCCTCATCCCCCTGAAAGAAAGCCTGCAGTCTTGACTGATGGACTGTAGGAAGGCAGGTTCTTGTGTGGCAGTGAATGTGGGAAGCATCTTTTGGGCGTGGAGGTGGGCATTTGACGATTTAAGGTGGTTTTTCTTAGAAATGAGAATTCTTCTGGACCGAAGTCTCAGGGAAAACTTTTGTCAAAGCAAGATTTAGGTCAGGAGGACCTTGAGTGTGGAATGTCTAGCCAGAGAGCCTCACGGGGGAGTTCATGAGAAAACCAGGTAAACTGTAGATATGCTACAGAATCAGGTGGGATAGATGGCGTCAGGTGACCACAATATAAGTTAGTACCTGGAGTTAGTTAGAACTCATACCCAGTAATCAATAAACAGAGCTGTCATGCTAATTAGCATGACATATTAGTACACATTAGAGCATGTGTCATTATTAGCATGTGTCATATTAGGGCACATTATAATTTTAAATATAATTGCCAGTCTGTCACAGGCACCATGACAGTCAAGCTATTGACATTGAGAGCTGGGAATGAGGGACAAGGTCCCCATGCTGGAGAGAGGGCCCCGGAGAGCCCAAGAAGACATGGACTCTAGTAGAAATGGTTTATTTGGTTACTGTTCAGACAGAAACCAGAAGCACTGGAGCAATGGAGAGAAAGCCTCAGCCACCAAGTCTAAAAAGGTGCTAGTCCATCAGGAACGAGGAGAGGGTAACAACGGTACCCACTTAGGAAGCGAGGCAGGTGGGGGATGGCTTCTATAAACACACATTTGCTCTAGTGTCTGGACCTGCACACTAGCATCACCGAGGGACTTGGCCCCCAACTCTGCCACTGCACGTAAGACTCAGAGTTGGCCCAAGCAGCCATGTTGCTTGCATGTACTGACCTCCTCTCCCTGCATAGCAGCTTCTCATATTTCAAGTTATTCTTTTGGCCCCATTTTTTTTAAATTGAATATAATCTTCATTTACATTTCAACTGCTAAAACCTTTCCCGGTTCCCCCCCCCCGAAAACCACCAACCCCTCCTCCCACCCCCTGCCTCCAAGTATATGCCCCTCCACCCAACCTACTCCCACCTCCCCCTCCTCCATTTCCCTCTGTTAGGGCATCTATTGAGCTTTCATAGGACCAAAGACCTCTTCTCCCACTGATGCCCGACAAGGCATTCCTCCGCCACATTTTTAGCTGGAACCATGTGTACCCTTTGGTTGATGGTTCAGTCCCTGGGAGTCCTGGAGCATCTGGGTGGCCGTATCGTTGTTCTTCCCATGGGCCTGTAAACCCCTTCCGCTCCTCCTATCTGCCCTCCAGCCCCTCCATTGGGGACCCCATGCCCGGTACAATGGTTGGTTGCTAGCTTCTGCCTCTGTATTTGTAAGGCTCTGGCAGGGCCCTTCCGGAGACAACCATAACAGGTTCCTTTTGTTATGCACTTCTTGTTGTTCATATTAGTGTCTAGATTTGGTGACTGTTTATAGGATGAATCCCCAGGTAGGGCAGTCTCTGGGTGGCCTTTCCTTTCTGCTCCACACTTTATCTCCTTTATTGCTCCTGTGAGTATTTTGTTCCCTTTCTCAGAAGAACCAAAGCACCCCCTACTTCAGTCCTCCTTTTTCTTGAGCTTCCTGTGCTCTGTGAACTGTAAACTTGTTTATTTTGAGCTTTGGGACTAAAATCCACTTAGCAGTGAGTGCATACTATGTGTGTTCTTTTGTAATTGGGTCACGTCACTCACTCAGGATGACACTTTCTAGTTCTGTCCATTTTTTGGCCCCATTATTGACGTTCATAGATAACCGTCCCAATTACAACAGGTAACTTGAATAGCTTCTCATTAGTAACTTTTTATTTTCAACTTTTTTTTTTTTTCAGATAGAAACTTTGGGAAAGTTTGAATGCAGCTAAGCATTTATTGGATAGGCTTGGTAATTTTTCAATAACTCTAACATTTTAGCTTGTTTTAATTAGTTTAAAATATGGGCTCCTCTGTTCTATACCATACTTAATTAATATACATTTTAGTGATAGAATGGGAGTCTCTGATGTTTCTCCCTTCCTGTCCATAGTAAAGGATAGATGGGTTTTGGTGAATAAGATGGTCTTGCCATTAAGACCCTGGCAGACTGAGAGAGCTTGAGATATACTGTTATTGAGACAGAGATTGTGGCCTGAGACCTGTGTTTGAATTTGGACATTATTATTTTTTTTTTTTTGTACAGTTAGCTGTCTAGCCTAAGGGAAATCACCTAACTTCTCTGAGTCTCTATGTATTGTCAGCAACGGTGATCTCATGCAGTGTCTGGGAAAGTCCAGGGAGACTCTGCATGCCTGTAATTGGCCAGGTTCAAATCAGAGGCTTAGTAAATGAGCCGAGATCCAACTGCACTTACACCCTCCTCTTCTGGATACAGTCTGAGCAATAATAGGTGACATTTCCTTCTGGAGTTCTTATCAGCTCGGAATAACTTTTACTACTTGTAACCAAAATCTAACCCAAACAAGTACGTGTGATAAGAAATCCTATTTCAGGAAATCCAAAGAAATGAAGGTCTCCAGGAGTGAACCCAGCATTGTATTTCTTGGATTTTGATGGCAACTTACTATGTCTTGGTTTTCTCTTCCTACTAGCTTCCCTGGCGGTCACAAAATGATTGCCAGAAAATTGCCAAGGTTATGCATTTCTTTGCTCCTCTCTGGCAGGAGTTCAGAGGGAGAATCCCTTTCAATCCGTCTTACTGAACTAACCTGGGCTGGGTGCTTTCTCCTGGAAATAATAACATGTGTCGATTGGCTGTTTTCCCAAGGTCTGATCCTTTTAACCCCATCACCAGCATCTGGCTATAATGATCCATGAGTTAGACCCAAGAACCTACCTAAGAACCTGGCTCACTCTTAATGTGTTAGGCTGGTTGAAGAGAAAGATGGCGACTTGAAAACATGAAGGGCCAGGGAATGGAGCGACGGCTCAGCTTTTAAGAACGCTTACCGTGCTTGCAGAGGACCCAGGTTCAAATCCCAGCACCCACATGGTGACTCACAACAGTCAGTCAACTTCAGTTTTCAGGCATCCAGAACCCTTTTCTGGTCTCCTCAAGCACTAAACTCATGTGTACAAATCCATACCTCCTCACACACACAGGCACATAATTTTTTAAAAAAAATATTTAAACACAGAAAAAGAGGCCAAAACCTGTTCATTCGAAAGATATTGTTTTTATGTTGTAGGGAATTTTTCATCATTACAGCTGTCCCTCCAAGTGAGTTGTTCTGTTTATTGTGAAATTCAGAGAGGTTAAGTAACCTGTTTGCTCTGTCACTAGTATGGTTAACAGAGCCAGAACGCAGCCTAGATCCCAAGAAGCCAGTCCATCCTCACGGACTTTGTCTTGCCCAGCGGGCTGGTCTATTTGGCGGGGAGGGGTGGGTATTATACATTATTAGCCTCCCAGGCATGATGCTCTGGGATCCTGGCATTAACCCATCGAGGTGGACTCAATTTTACCCCATGCTGAGGAATAATGGGAAAGTTCTGGAAAAAAAATAACTTGAGCCGAGCTCTCGGGTTTCCACAGTTATTTGTCCGTTGTTACCAAGCACTAAAAACTTTAGAAATTCACTACGGTCATATAGACAGGGAGAATGACTTCATGCTTGCAACCACAAATGCAAAATGTTCTGGAATCTGTAAGAGGAACTACATTTTAATTAGAAAAGAGGAAGAGGGGTGAAGACAGTTGGATTTTTTTTTTTTTTCAAACCCTCCCTTGGCTTGCCTTCGGGCCAACATGTGACAAGTGCCCTAAATCTGATAACAAACATACACTTCTGAAGTCATTGTTTGCTTTAAAAAAAAAAAAAAAGTCGGGTTGGTTTCCTGTTTCCAGTTAGAGTCTGAGTTCAAGAATGTCCACCCTTGCTCTACAGTGCAGAATAGAGGGAGCCTTTCTCCATGAAACGCTACAAAGCCAAAATGAAGCTCTCAAGCCACACTCCAGTCTTCTTTGTTTTGCTTTGTTGTTGTCGTCTTGTTGTGTTGTGCTTTCTTTTGGGTCAAGTCCGCAGAACCTTGAACCAAGTTATATTAAAAAACATTTGCACTTTATTCTAAAACTTACCCATCACTTCCGTGTCCAAGTCCTTGCTTAAACTTCCTAACAGAAGATGAAGTTTTCCCCACTTGCAGCAGAGAAGGACAGTAGGTCCTAGAGAGTTTCTGCATCCCATGTCATTGACAGAAACTCTTGACTATCTAACACAGTGACCAGTGGGTAGAGGCAAGGAAAAGGCAGAGAGACATCATGTGCTATGTCTTACCACGAAGGACCCACTGTGTTAGCAGCTTTAGATGTTCTCTATCCTTTAGTGCCTTCAGCAAATCAGTGTAATTTGGGGTGTGTGTGTGTGTGTGTGTGTGTGTGTGTGTGTGTGTCTGTGTCTGTGTCTATATGTCTGTAGAGATGTGAGCGTCTGGGTGTGTACACATGAGCGTAGATAAGTCCACAAGACCAGAAGAAGCCATCATAGCCTCTGAAGCTGGAGTTACAGCTAGTTGTGGGTACTAAGAACCAAACTTGGTTCCCCTGCAAGCGCGGCACATGTCTTTAACTCCTGATCCATCGCTCCAGGCCTATACGGGATGTATGTATGTTTGTTTGTTTGTTTGTTTGTTTGTTTGTTTGTTTTTTGAGACAGGGGCTCCCATTAACCTGAAACTTGCATGGGCCTGGCATTTCCAGTCTCTCTCTCCCAAGACTGAGGTTACAAAGACTTGCTTCCTACTTGAGTTCCTTCCTTTTATCTCTCTTCCTTCCTTCCTTCGTTCCTTCCTTCCTTCCTTCCTTTCTTATTCCTTCTCTCTCTCTCTCTCTCTCTCTCTCTCTCTCTCTCTCTCTCATCCTCCCTACTTCCCTCCCTCTCCCTCTCCACCCCTTTCTCTTTTACTTGGATTCTATGGGTGGAATTCTGATTCTCGGGTTTGCAGGGCAGACATTTTATTGACCAAGATCAAAGAGTATAGGGTTGTTTTTTTTTTTTTTAATTCCATTTCTTAGATGAGCATGCTGAGGTTTAGAGAAAATGAACTCAATGTGTATGTTTTAGAATGACTTCACCTGTAATGGTATAGGCAGCTGAGAATGTTTGAGGCAAGGACCAGCAAGCTTTTCTGTAAAAGGCTGAATGTAAAAGCTTGAATAGGTCTCTTTAAGGTTTGCTTAGCTCTGCTATTGTACAACAATCTATAGAAGATACGACTAGGTTTGGGTGAAGCTTTGCCATTAGAAAGTCATTGCACTGGACTGAACCTTTCGATTGCAATTTCCCGAAGCCTAGCTTTGAGCAGTGTTTCCCAAACTGTGAAAAGTCGCTAGTCAATTTCTCCTCTAATTTCCAATATAGCGTGGATTGCTGCCTCTATAAAATACACAAACATGAATGAATGAAGAGTGAAGTTAAAAGGACACGTGCCCAGATTCTTATATTTTTGAAATTCGAGAAACACGAAATTATTTCATCAAATTTTTAGGTGTTCATAATCATTTCCAAGTTCTGCATCTAACTCAGTGTGGATCACCAACACGAGGTGCATGAAATGGTGCCCTCCTATCCCTGGCACTGCGTAGCTGTACTCTAGAGATTAGGGTCTTTGTGACCTCTCCCAGTTATAAATCCATGAGCAGGGCAATTCTTACTAGTTTGTTTTATGATTTTGTTTTTGTGACCCTCTGTTGGGCTCCTCTGGAGGAGCAACTAGTACTTTTAAACTGCTGAGCCAGCTCTCCAGCCCTCTTACTACTTACATAGAAATCAAGGACCAGAATTCTTCCGTCTCTCCATCATGTTATCCTCATGGATGTGTCTCTGTTCCTGCCATCCCTTTGAGATAGAGAACAATGTCGTCATATTTTTAATTAGTAGTGTCCAAAGCAAGAAAAGAAGAGAAGCGAAATCCACCTTTTCCTTGATCTACTCTTAGTAAGTAACTGCTCTGTTAGGGAGAATGAACATATCCCATGATGCTGGCCACTGTTAGGCTTCAGTGCCCGTGGGTCATGTGACTCATACTTAACACCAGTCTCTATGAAGAAGTAAAGATACCATGGTGGGCTTAGCTTAGGATCCATTCCCTCAGACTGGACAAGAACCACCTGACTTAAAGCATTGAGCTAATGAAGAGAATTTCAGAAATGTGTCTAAGGAAGTCCATCAATTTGTTAAAGATTTGGGCACGACATTCTACTCTGTCCAGTCCTGAGCCTCTACTCTTTCCTTTAGGACTCGGTCTGGATGCCAGAGTACTCTTCCTGCTATGGTTCTGGCTTTGTAATGCATGCACATTTCAGCATTTGTATGGAACTTGAAATCTTATAGTGTGCCTCCATATTTATTGTACCACTTGACTGGGATTGCTTACAACATTTTGGCTCTAGTATTATGTCAGAGGACAGATTTTTTTCAACCTGGCCTGAAACCCAGGATCATGCAGTAAGAATTTTCTCCATTAGACTGCTAGCCCTGGGCAGTTCTTTGAAGGTGTGTTCCACTCTGGTGTGTTCTTTGCAAGGTGGTAGGCCCTTTGTTCTGAATTGATCCGGTCAGCTACTTGAGAACAACTGGCCTGTGTGTAAAGGGTTGCTCCTGTGGATATCAGTGCTCTCAATTCTGGTATATTTGAATCTGAAGCACTTCCCAAGATGAGACATGTTCAGTTCCCAATGTCAATTTAAATTAGAAGTTCCAGGGGGGAAGAAAAACCAAAAACTGAGCAAACAAACAAACAAACAGAACGAGTCATTTTCCCTAGTCATGGCCTTTATCTATAGCCAAAGTATACTTTCCCTGTTTTTCTGTTATTAAATGCATAGCATTAAGTTCATGAAGCAAATCAACGAACATGATTTTGTGAATTACATTTTTTTTTGTAATTAAAGTATGGATCACAAGGGCTGGGAGATAACTCAGTCAACAAAAGGCTTACATGGCAGCTTGAACACCTGGGTTTGAGCCCTATCACGTACATAAAAAGCCAGCACGGGGGCAGGAGAGATGCCGCATTGGTTGGATGTACACAGTGCTCTTGCAGAGGACTTGACTTTGGTTCCAAGCACCCACACCTGGAGGCTCACAAGCACCTGTAACTCCATCTCTGGGGGATCCAGTCCCTTCTTCTGCCCTTTGTGGACACCTGGGCTCCTCTGTGCACTCCCTTCCCCACACATATGCACTTACAAGTGAGAAAAACTCAAATGAGCTAGTGGCATATGTCTATTTCCCAATGTGGAAGAAGCTGACTCCAGGGCTGTCCAGCCTGTCCTAAGGCATGACATTTGGGTGAGAAAAACCTGACTTCCAGGTCCCAGTGACAAAACACGACTCGAAAACCAAGGTGGACTCCTCCTACAGAACACTATCTGAAGTTGCACACATGCACGTGACCCACCTGCACACATGGTCACCTGCACACAGGAACATACGTATATCTAAATTAAGAGAACTCTAGACAAATCTTAGATAGTCTTTGCTTCTTTTGAAGCTGAGAAGCTTCATGGAAAGCTCTTAGAAGCATTTTTTGCTTGCTTGCTTGTTTGTTTGTTTATAAAACAGATCTGCAGGAAGACTTTGGAAACGTTAGTTCTGCTTCTTCCATATCTGCTACCTGCACCAGCATTGGCACGCCTCAGGACTTCTCAGAGGTGTGGGCACTGCACTGAAAGGAAAGACATTTCACCCCCTACCCCCTCTCTAGTCTCTACGGCTGGCCCTGGACAGTGTATTTTTTTTTCAAAGATGGTCAGCAGGGCACTTTCAAACCCAAACTGCTAAGACAGCAGAGAAGTCCCCTTTCATACCTAAACTTGAGGTGGGGGTTGGGTAAGGGACTATAGGATGAGTTTGGAGCCTGGGGAACCGGCACTTTGCACTAAGTTCCCTAGTTATTTCTGACAGGCTGCCAGCTTC
This sequence comes from Apodemus agrarius, assembly GCA_964023405.1. NCBI lineage: Eukaryota > Metazoa > Chordata > Mammalia > Rodentia > Muridae > Apodemus > Apodemus agrarius. The sequence goes on along the minus strand of OZ030015.1, from coordinate 29,464,163 downwards.
CAAAGTCACTGGCTAGAATATGTCATTCAACCATTCTGAGTGACAACTGGGATTGTAATTAAGCTGCTAAAAGAGAGCCTTCTAAGAGCCCAGGATTGCTCCTCTTTATCCTCTTCCCCATCACTCTCCCGTTTCTCTCTCCTGCTCCTCCTCCTCCTCCTCCTCCTCCTCCCCTTCAATGTCGGCAGACAAGTGAACATGGTTGAGGAGGGTAGTTTGGGAAATGCTGTTTGTGGCTCTCAGAAGCTTGTTTGTGATTTCTCTCAGGAGGGATACAGGGCTTGGACCAAAGCTCAGATCCAAGCGCTCTCAAAAGCGTAGGCTGTACCCTGTCTTCTCTTGCTTCCATGTCCAGCACCCATCTGAAAACTAGCAGGCACAGTGAGATTGATTGACACTGCTCACTAGGTCCCAGGGTCTTGGCTGAGCGAAGCCACACAGATGAAAATTAGAAACAAAGCACAGCTCTGTTTCCGGCAATGTGGCCAACTTAAGTCCTGGAGCGGCAAAGGGACTCATTAGGGCTCCTTTAACTCCTCAGTCTGGATTTACTTTTTTAACCCACTAGAAGAGTTAATACAATGTGTAGGACAACATGGTTTCCACTGGGGGCACAATCAAAATGGAAGCTAGTTTCCACACTTGCTTTAATCCCTCTTCTTACATCAACTCGAAGCAGAGAGGGGGACCCATTGGGATTCCTGTGCACAGGTCCTGCCTCCTACAGAAGGAAGATTTTTCACTTAGCTCCTGATTCAAAGGTAAAACCATTAGTACTCATCATGAAGACAGTACTAAAAGATAATCCTCTTCAAACTAAAAAAAAAAAAAAACAAACAAAAAACAAAAAACAAAACAAACAAAAAAACCAAAACAGAAAAACAAAGCTGAAATAGCAATATAAATTCAAGCAAAAAACAAAACCAAGAGCCACACAAATTCCAAGGGACATAAGACATGGTTTGGAAACCCCAAGCCTCATGAAGATCATTCTCGAGAACTTGTCAGCCTCCTAAAACAAAGCTTTGTATGCCAGGGCCATGGGGTCATCTCCTTGCAAGCACAGGGACTCTATGCATCATCTGGAACTACTGTTATACTGTCTTCTATTGTCTAAAGATGGAAAGTTGCCCCCAAAAAACCCACCTGGAATCAGCCTGTCAAGAACTTGCACATGAGAAAGGGACAGCCTTCTCTTTCCCTGCAAAGGGAAGATCTTCACTCAGACTTCAATATGAGGCCAATCCTGAGCCAAACTCTGATTCAGACAGAGGAGTGTTGGCTTTATTCGTGCCCCACCTGGTGATCTCTTTCTGGGTCTTTGTTCTTTTCTCATCTTCCGTCTGCGAGGTCAGAGCTCTCTGGAAGGAAAGCCATGTAACAGGGTAAGTCATGTGACTGTCACGCCTGCTAACAGTAATATCTTGAAGGGATGTCAGATGGGGCCATCTGCAAGGAAGGATGTGCTATTACCTATAGCCAGTGGCATATGCAGTGACTGATACATCCAATGATGGATTAGCATGAACTAGAGAGGTGCTGCAGTGTCTTCTGGTCTCCCAGGTTGCCTTTCATGGGCCTCTTATTGTTTGCTTTATTGGTCTCCCTTTCCCAGGATCCCACCCAAGCCCACAGTTTCCCTAACCATAGAAACAGTTCAGTTTCTGGCCCGGTATCTTTCTTCCTTGAGACAGTATATCCTTTCTATGGATCCCTGATACATCATAGTAAGAAGTAGGCACTAGAAAGCTCACAGACTCCTCTACTAGTCTCCCACAGGGAGCTTCCTCTTGCTCTAACAGCTGTATACACAGTATACACACGGGAAAGTTAAGAGGAAATGAAGGGAACAGAGAAGCCATTTTGCTATTGAGGTGGAAGTTGCTTTATCATTTGTAGGATTATACAAGAGAGGAAAATATTTAAATCAAAGAATGACTGCTGTGGTTCCATGTCTTTGTATGGAATAGGCCTACCTAGCACTACTTTTAAAAAGGGGAACTCTTCCAGATATAACTGGTTTTCCTTGTGTGTGTATGCATGTTGGGGAGCAGGTATCTGTACATACATTGAGTGCAGGGGTCTAAAGAAGCCGGAAGAGTGCATCAGATACACTGGAGCTGGAGTTACAGGTGGTTGGGAGTCACTGGACATGGGTAATGGGGACTGAACTTGAGCCTTTCACAAGAAGAGCACACAGGCCTCATCACTGTCCATCTCTCTAGCCCCAAAGCCCTTCTATTAAATAAGGAACTCATTTTACAAATTCAATTCCTTTCATTAGTTTGAAGCCATTGTTACCATCTAAGTATAGTAGCGGGTAATTTTTGGTTGGTATGATAAAATACCACAGCTAAGCAACTTGTAGAAGAAGTTAGTGGCTTACAATTCCAGAGGGCTGAGTCTGTCTGGTCAGGAAGACATGACAGCAGGTGACAGCATGGCAGCTGGAGCAGGAAGCTGAGAGTCCACATCTTCAGCCACGGTCATAAAGCAGAGAGAGAAAACTTGCCGTAGGCAAGGCTTAACACTTGAAAATCCCATCTCTTAGTGATGTACCTCTTGCAGAAGGCTATACGAACTAACCCTCCCCCTAAAGAATTGCCAGCTGGGGACCAAGTACTTAAATACTTGAGGCAGTGAGGACATTTCTCATTCAAACTACAACTATCTGGAATTCTAAACTGTATTGTTTTCTCCCGCTCCTTTCCTTCCACACATTATACAACCCTTGGAGACAGATAGTGTGATGGTAGGAGGAAGGCCAAGGAGTCACTGGCCTGAGTTGAGGTTCATTCTTGCAAACTCCCTGGAGTCCTCCTAAGTCCATGCTCTATGTCTGTAAGATGGATTAGGGAGGTGTTTGATTTCCCCCCATGGCAGAGTTCAGGTCATGTGATTGTGAACTTTGTGCCTTTTCCAAAATGGAAAATATTCAGCTTTTGATGAGATTATTAGCTCCCCTCTTGTCCAGGTCCAACAAATGAAAAACAGATTTGCATGTATAAATAACAGCGATGTGCTGAAATGATTTATTTGGTAAAGTTACTGTTTTGGAAACTAAAACATCCTATCATGTCAAGATCCAATCTGCCCTCACATGGCAAAGGAGATTTCTCTAGGGTCTACTCCTAAAGAAAATGTTGGAATCCTATTAATAGCTTACTTCCGCCATGTGAGAATTACAGTGGAATCCAGCTATGAGAAGGAAGCTTAAAATAACGATTATGAGAACCTACTGACAATAGCCCCTGTTATTTCTTATTGTATTCAAGACACAAGACAGAGATACTTCTCTCCCAAAAGTAAAGGGAGAGTATTTTCCTACTGCATTCATTTTCGTCCTCATAGAGAATTAGAATTGGAAGGTAGTTCTATGGCCATTACATTTCAGAACACTGAGGAGATGACAACCACGGCTGTAGGTTGGACCACGTTTCTGTATGTTCTGCTTAAGAACAACAAGCATTGAAAGTTCAACATTGCATCATAGTCTTCCATTTAGGAAACCTTAGAGGAAGGATGCAAGAGTGTTTCTGCATGGAAGCTTCCGTGCATGGGAATCATACATAGTCTAGAATGCTCCAGGAAATACACGTGACCGGATCTGAGAGATACCACTGGCGACTGCAATGAATATAGACTCATCTGCAGCCAGCGCTAAGCATCGTTCTGACATGAAGCCAATATGCTCTGTAAAAGATCAGTGACCTTGCTGGGAAATGGCTCTGAAGAAAGTGAAGCTGGAGATTTGACGATACCAGTACGGGGCCTGTTTCTGATCTGAGGGGAAGAGGGTAGACAGAGAGAGTCTGAGCAATCTGGGAAGAAAACTGAATCCCAGCTCTGGTGTCTACAAGCTGATTGACTTTGAGAGACATTTTTTTTTTAACTTCTTTCATTCCCAGAGTCTTCTTTTGAGGATTGGAAATAGTGAATGTCTAAGTTGTCAAGGGCAGGGAAAAGAAAGAGACATCCTGTGTGTGGCTCTGAGCCATAGAGGTGGGTTTTCAGGAAATAATACTATTTATTTACTAACTGTAACTCTTGATGTACCTTTCAAAGTGATGACTGTTTTTCTAAAGCTGTCCTACATTTTAAAGGGTCCTCTACCTTTTCCCCCATTAATTGATTAATTTATTTACTTTACATTCCAATCATAGCTCCCTCTCCTTCCTCTCCTCCTAGTTTCTCTTCCCCCTTCCCGTCCTCCCTCCTCCCTGCCTCCTCAGGGAAGGGGAGGCCTTCCAAGGATATCCACCTGCCTTGGCATATGTGGTTGCAGAAGGACTAGGTGTATCTTCTTCTATTGAGGCTAGACAAGGCAGCCCTTGTTAGGGGTGTTGGGGTGAAGGATCAAAAAGCAGGTAAGAGAGTCAAATAGCGCCTACTCCTGCTGTTCAGAATCCCACATGAAGACCAAGCTGGACATTTGATAGTGTCCTGAACTCCTTAAACTGGTGACTGGATTTTTTTTTTCTTCTAAAACCATATGGGACCTAACATGACCCATCAGTTGGAAGTATAGGTAAAGTATGGTGCTTACATGTGTTTTCCTGAAAAAGAGGGTAAGGAAATTTTAGGTGTGGCTTCACCAAAATTGTTCCCACAATATGGAATAAAAATATGCATAATCTGAAATTTCTATAGATGCATCTGTACTGTTCGTTCTCTGATACTCAGGTAGTCTCTCTCTTACTATCCAGTCTTTCCCTTTCTCTCTCTCTCCTTCCCTCTCCCTCTCTCTCTCCCTTCCCCCTCTCTTCCTCCGTCTCTCTCCACCCCTCCCCTCCTCTGTGTTTGTGTATGTGGTTGTTCACATGGACATGCATGCTTGTGGGTTTGGGGAATGTTAATTTCATAATGTGACATAAGTTTGCTGAGAAAAGACAGAACAATGGTGGGACCCAAGAAGTTGATGACAGATGTGTATATGGGGTGGAGCCTGGGAAACCGTGGGAAGAGTACCCAGAGAAGGGGGGGGGGCGGCTGGTGAAGTAAGCAGAGTGAGGCGGAGCCAACAGCCCACTGGGCTTTGGATTTGGTTGGTTGTTTTGAGGTTTGAGCAAAAGGGACTCTACGGGATGGTTCATATGAGAAACAGGGACTCCAGTGGACCTGTGGGATGGTTTGTATGAGGAGTATGTGACTGGTGCTGGGCATAGAGGCACATAGGGAAGGATCAGAAGTGGGTGTTCTTTCCTTAAAGGTCATAGAAGAAAACATATTCTAGAAGAATAAAACAACAAAGAAATGCCTAAAGTAGAAGCAGAGTATATAAATCAGATAGAAAGAGAAGAAACCAAGGAAGTCAGCAACTCATAGGAATGAAGGCAGAAGACAACTGTTGGACCTGTTATTTTGTGATTCAGAAGTTGCATGTCTCTGGGGACTTAAATATCCCTAGGAGGTGGCTTTGCTGGTGTAAAGCAAAGTTGACATTTGACGTGAGGATAAGCATGTCTTGTCATGGTAGGTGCCAAGAGGAGCCAAGATTGTGTGTGTGTGTGTGTGTGTGTGTGTGTGTGTGAGAGAGAGAGAGAGAGAGAGAGAGAGAGAGAGAGAGAGAGAGACAGTGCCTACCTAACATACATGGACATAAATTTAATCCTAGTGTGGCCTCAATAGAGTTCAGTTTAAAAAGTTATTTAAACATTAAACATTCAGATGCATAAATACATATACAACTTTGGATTTATATTAGCACAATGCTCTTCTTAAAACTTTTTATTTAATATGTGTAAATATTTAGCCTGCATGAATATATGTGTTCCACATGCTGGCCCATAGTCCACAGAAGTCAGAGGAGAGCATCTTGGAACTTGGTCCTCTGTAAGAACAATAGTTACTCTCAATGGCTGAGCCATCTCCCCAGCCCTATTCAAATTCTTGTTCATATTTTGTGATCCTCTCTCCTCAGGTTACAGATGGGTGTATATCTGTACATAAATGCTACAGCAAGCACATTTTAATAGTTATTATTTGTTAGTCTCAATGTTAAGAGATTTAAACAAATATTCCATTCAATCCTAAAAACAAGCCCCATGAGATGAGAGTTATTGACTCTCATTTTCCAGATATGGAAAGAGATTTGACTGTGGTAAAGGAAGCCCCGCCCACCCACCCACATCACACATTTAGCACACATTAAGGTATGACTTCAGCAGGAACCGTCGGATGCCATATCCTGCAAAAGGAGCAGCTACCCTCTATCCTGGGTAATATGGAGCTGGCTTAACAAAATGCCATTCTAATAATCTTAACAACAACAGAAGGCCCAGGGTCTTGGATCTGAGCTTTCAAGGCTGATTCTGAGTCTTGTGGCACCGTTTTCATAAAACACCCCAAAGTAGATGCAGTCTGACCTTTTAACCTCGCGCTGTTCTCTGCCATGTTTTATTACTTCTCTGTACACCAGGCAATAGGACTCCAAACAGAGGAGAGGGCAGCTTAAAGAAAGGAGCGTGAAACTATAGAGAGCCCTTTTCTTTTTCCCCTTACACGGGTCCCACAGGTCTGAGAAAGTCAAAGGCTTGATATTTACCATTCATTGGCTCGGCACACATGGAGATCTGCTCTCAGAAGCCACAGAAAATGAAAAAAAAAAAATGAAGTTGGGCATCTCCCAGCAGTCCCGGTGTTTCAGGAAGACACACAGAGGCTGCTCTTCGAGGGCTCGCTGGGCAGCCCCTTATGAGCAGCAAGGCAAGAGTCAGCACTCTCAGAGAGGCCTGACCTTCACGGACGTCTCCAGAAGGAAGCCCCAGCATTGCGTGTTTCCAAAGATTAGAATTTGGGTGAAGTTTCTTAAAGGTCACAGAAGCTTCTTAACAGCCAACAGCTCCTCAGCTGCTACACAATTCTGCCTCAGTTGCTTGAACCACCCCTCTCTTCTGACTCTGCAGCTTGTCCTGTCCCTCTCTATAATGCGTCTTATTCTTTCTTTTCCACAAACTGTGGAGACCTGCATTGGCCTCAAGTTTAGACAGTGATGGAGTGGCGCACACCTGGGAACAGGAAGCCAGGCTTGGTACAGCTGTTGAAGTACCTGGCGCTCACCTGGAGAGAAATGGACATAACACATTGACCGAGCCAGACTCCGGCTGCTAGAGCTGAATGCAGTATTCTGTCTTTGCTGAGGCTTTCCATGTGCCCAATGATACCAAAAAGGACCTAGAGAAAACCTGCGGCATGGTTCAGAAGCATGGTTAATGTCTGCTTACTTACTATTAATGCTTCCTGACTGATGTGTGTCCTCTCTAATTCCTAGGTATAGAGATTTCTGGAAATGAGTTACACCTGCCATTTTCATCATTATGTTTCCAAATCCTAAATTTATATGTAACATATAGTCTGTGCTCAAATTTCTTTGGGAAATTAGTTGTTAACACCGTGCCTGCTCGAGCAAATAGCATAAGGCGCTCCTGCAGTTCCAGGGTGGAGGAGCCGAGGGGCCCTTTAACACAGAGAGAGGCTCTTTCCAATGCTCAGCTTTCCTTTAGAGAGCACCCTATTGTGGTGATATAGGGGTGCCTTGCTAGTTATTTTATCCATTGTTTCATCAGAATACAAGACAAAGCAATTTAAGGAGGGGGAAGGCTTATTTGGCTTGCAATTCTGGGGTAGGGAACCCGGGACAGCATCACAGGCAGGAGCCAAGGAGAGCTAGTCAGCTTCGCCCACACTCAGGAAGCAGAGAGTAAACAGGAAGTGGGCCCCAGCAATGTGGTCTCAAGGCCTGCCTGCCCCGCCTCCCCGGAACTATATCCTCTTATGAGGTTCTACTTCCTGGGGTTTCACAGCCTTCCCAAACAGCACCACCATGAAGTCCACGTGTTCAAACACAGGAGCCTGTGGGATCCTTTCATGGGAGAAGAGTAGAACAGGGCAGGTTCCTAGAATCACACGGGACAATAATTCTTTTCCTTGGTTAATCAAAATCTGCATATTCAGGATGTCTGTGGTATTGTGAGATTCATTTACCTGTCCACGTATACCTGCCATCCTGGAAGCTATTTCCAGCGTAAGGGCATGTCCTCAACATTTGCTTTAATACAAGGAGGATGCAGTGCGGTAGATACCGCGGATCTGGAGGCAGGGGATATTCTGGCCTAACACCAGATGTTCCATTGTGATGACATTGTTTTGCTTTAAAGAAAAAAGAGGCATTCCTCTGTTACTGTGATAAAATTTCTCTTCCAAAGAGAAAACAAGTTTCACAGGGACAGAAATCAGAAACAAGTCAACCTAATTTTTTTTTAGAAAAGGAAGATCCTTTAAAATCAATTTCTTAAAGTTCTTCCTTCACCATTTCAAATCAGCATTTCCTCCCATGTATGCTTGTATGTTTCTTTGGGTGTACATCAAGCATGTGAGGATGTCCAGTCAGTGCCTGTGGGTACCCACAGAAGCCGGAAGAGAGCTGCGGGTCCTGGATCTGGATCCCCTGAAAGAGCAGTAAATCCTCTTTACCACCAGGCCACTGCACCTTCTTCTCCAATCAGCATTCTTGGTGACTTCACTTTTGATAGGCTCCACCTCCCTTGCGATATTCGATGAGGAAAAGCAACACTCTCTTGGCAATTTTTGTTGAGCTTACATTTATGAGGTCCCAGCATCTAGAGAAAACATGACAACACATATACATCTGTAACTAGTGAAGTTTTCCACATGCAAAGTGGTGATCAGTGATACAGGAAATTTAGGTCATGTACATAGCCTTTGCATAATGCCTAGGTCTCAAGTATCACTAGTTTCTTTGTGTATATTTGATGCTAGATGTATTCATCTATGGCTTGAAAGCAGTATTCAACCAAGGGCTGGAAGGTTTAAACCTATGTCTTACACTTTCCCTGAAGCATTGACAAATAGGTTTTCTGAAACTTCTAAATCTATACTTGTGATATTATTATGATCTGCAGGATAAAAGCTAGAAATTTTGGCCTCTGTTAAGGTTCTTCTAAAGCTACAGAACTCAGGGGACTCATTTCAGCTTTTTGATGGCTATGATTGTGGCCATGACCCACCATGCCTCACTCTTTCAGTGTTTTTCTTAATTGAAGAACTTTGCAAATTCTGGAAGTTATCTAAAATTTTAATAAGACAACTTGTAGCTGAAGTTAGAAGTTTTGGCAGTTAAGATCCACTGTAGTAAAAAAAAAGTAGAAATAAAATTATTACATAACACAGTAATTCTATTATCATATA